>CM042410.1:5570234-5742734 GCA_023634145.1 Thymallus thymallus
TCTTCAGGTCATTGACCAGGTCCTGCCGTGTAGTTCTGGGCTGATCCCTCACCTTCCTCATGATCAATGATGCCCCCACGAGGTGAGATCTTGCATGGTGCCCCAGACTGAGGGAGATTGACCGTCATCTTGAACTTCTTCCATTTTCTAATAATTGCGCCAACAGTTGTTGCCTTCTCACCAAGCTGCTTGCCTATTGTCCTGTAGCCCATCCCAGCCTTGTGCAGGTCTACATATTTATCCCTGATGTCCTTACACAGCTCTCTGGCCTTGGCCATTGTGGAGAGGTTGGAGTCTGTTTGATTGAGTGTGTGGACAGGTGTCTTTTATACAGGTAACGAGTTCAAACAGGTGCAGTTAATACAGGTAATGAGTGGAGAACAGGAGGGCTTCTTAAAGAAAAACTAACAGGTCTGTGAGAGCCAGAATTCTTACTGGTTGGTAGGTGATCAAATACTTATGTCATGCAATAAAATGCAAATTAATTATTTAAAAATCATACAATGTGATTTTCTGGATGTTTTTAGATTCCGTCTCTCACAGTTGAAGTGTACCTATGATAAAAATTACAGACCTCTACATGCTTTGTAAGTAGGAAAACCTGCAAAATCGGCAGTGTTTCAAATACTTGTTCTCCCCACTGTAGATGGGAGGGGTTGAGGGTAACTGAAGGATGGGACTGGATTATGTTCAGAGATAGATGGGAGGGGTTGAGGGTAACTGAAGGGTGGGACTGGATTATGTTCAGAGATAGATGGGAGGGGTTGAGGGTAACTGAAGGGTGGGACTGGATGGTGTTCAGAGATAGATGGGAGGGGTTGAGGGTAACTGAAGGGTGGGACTGGATGGTGTTCAGAGATAGATGGGAGGGGTTGAGTTTTTTTTTTTTTTTTTTTTATTTCACCTTTATTTAACCAGGTAGGTCAGTTGAGAACAAGTTCTCATTTGCAACTGCGACCTGGCCAAGACAAAGCAAAGCAGTGCGACAAAAGACAACACAGAGTTACACAGTAAAACAAACAGTCAAAAACACAATAGAAAAATCTATATACAGAGTGCAAAATGTAGTGCAAAAATGCAGTAAGATTAGGAGGTAGGACAATAAATAGACTATAGTGGTGAAATAAATTACAGAATTATCATCGTTAACACAGGAATGAAGGATGTGCAAATTATGATGTGCAAATAGAGGTACTGGTGTGCAAGATTAGTGAAAATAAACAAAAAATAAATATGGGGATGAGGTAGTAGTGTGGGCTATTTACAGAAGGGCTATATACAGGTGCAGTGATCGATAAGCAGCTTTGATAACTGATGCTTAAAGTTATTGAGGGAGATAGGAACCTCTAGCTTCAATGATTTTTGCAATTCGTTCCAGTCATTGGCAGCAGCGAACTGGAAGGAATGGCGGCCAAAGGAGGTGTTGGCTTTGGGGGTGACCAGTGAGATATACCTGCTGGAGCGCATGCTACGGGTGGGTGTTGCTATAGTGACCAGTGAGCTGAGATAGGGCGGGGATTTACCTAATAAAGACTTATAGATGACCTGGAGCCAGTGGGTTTGGCGACGAATATATAATGAAGGCCAGCCAACGAGAGCATACAGGTCGCAGTGGTGGGTAGTGTATGGGGCTTTGGTGACAAAACGGATGGCACTGTGATAGACTACATCCAATTTGCTAAGTAGAGTGTTGGAGGCTAGTTTGTAAATGACATCACCAAAATCAAGGATCGGTAGGATAGTCAGTTTTACAAGGGCATGTTTGGCAGCATGAGTGAAGGAGGCTTTGTTGCGGAATAGAAAGCCAATTCTGGATTTAATTTTGGATTGGAGATGGTTGATGTGAGTCTGGAAGTTGAGTTTATAGTCTAACCAGATGCCTAGGTATTTGTAGGTGTCCACGTATTCTAATTCGGACCCGTCGAGAGTAGTGATGATAGTCCGGTGGGCGGGTGCTGGCAGCGTACGATAGAAAAGCATGCACTTAGTTTTACTAGCGTTTAAGAGCAGTTGGAGGCCACGGAAGGAGTGTTGTATGGCATTGAAGCTTGATTGAAGGTTAGTAAACACAGTATCCAAAGAGGGGCCAGATGTATACAGAATGGTGTCGTCTGCGTAGAGATGGATCAGAGAGTCACCAGCAGCGAGAGCGACATCGTTGATGTATATAGAGAAAAGGGTTGGCCCAAGAATTGAACCCTGTGGCACCCCCATAGAGACTGCCAGAGGATCGGACAATAGTCCCTCCGATTTGACACACTGAACTCTGTCTGCAAAGTAGTTAGAGAACCAGGCAAGGCAGTCACTTGAGAAACCAAGGCTGTTGAGTCTGCCAATAAGAATGCGGTGATTGACAGAGTCGAAAGCCTTGGCCAGGCCGATGAAAACGGCTGCACAGTACTGTCTTTTATCGATGGCGGTTATGATATCGTTCAGTACCTTGAGCGTAGCTGAGGTGCACCCATGACCAGCTCAGAAACCAGATTGCATAACAGAGAAGGTACGGTGGGATTCGAAGTGGTCAGTTATCTGTTTGTTAACTTGGCTTTCGAAAACTTTAGAAAGGCAGGGCAGGATGGATATTGGTCTATAACAGTTTGGATCTAGAGTGTCTCCTCCTTTGAAGAGGGGGATGACCGCGGCAGCTTTCCAATCTCTAGGGATCTCAGACGATACCAAAGAGAGGTTGAACAGGCTAGTGATAGGTGTTGCAACAATTTTGGCTGATAATTTCAAAAAGAGAGGATCCAGATTATCTAGCCCAGCAGATTTGTAGGGGTCCAGATTTAGCAGCTCTTTCAGAACATCATCCTTCTGGATTTGGGTGAAGGAGAAGCGGGGGGGGCTTGGGCAAGTAGCTTCCGGGGGTGCAGAGCTGTTGGCCGGGGTAGGGGTAGCCAGGTGGAAAGCATGGCCAGCCGTAGCAAAATGCTTATTGAAATTTTCGATAATCGTGGATTTATCGGTGGTAACAGTGTTTCCAAGCCTCAATGCAGTGGGCAACTGGGAGGAGGTGCTCTTATTCTCCATGGACTTTACAGTGTCCCAGAACTTTTTGGAGTTAGTACTACAGGAAGCAAATTTCTGTTTGAAAAAGCTGGCCTTTGCTTTTCTAACTGACTGTGTGTACTTGTTCCTGACTTCCCTGAATAGCTGCATATCGCTGGGGCTATTCGATGCTAATGCAGTGCGCCACATGATGTTTTTGTGTTGGTCTAGTGCAGACAAGTCTGGGGTGAACCAAGGGCTATATCTATTCTTAGTTCTACGTTTTTTGAAAGGGGCATGCTTATTTAGGATGGTGAGGAAAGCACTTTTAAAGAACAACCAAGCGTCCTCTACTGACGGGATGAGGTCAATATCCTTCCAGGATACCTGGGCCAGATCGAATAGAAAGGCCTGCTCGCAAAAGTGTTTTAGGGAGCGTTTGACAGTGATAAGGGGTGGTCGTTTGACCGCTGACCCATTGCGAACACAGGCGATGAGGCAGTGATCGCTGAGATCCTGGTTGAAAACAGAGGAGGTGTATTTGGAGGGCAGGTTAGTCAGGATGATATCAATAATGGTACCCATGTTTACGGATTTTGGGTTGTACCTGGTGGGTTCCTTGATAATTTGTGTGAGATTGAGGGCATCTATCTTAGATTGAAGGACAGCCGGGGTGTTAAGCATATCCCAGTTTAAGTCACCTAACAATACAAACTCTGAAGATAGATGGGGGGCAATCAATTCACATATGGAGTCCAGGGCACAGCTGGGGGCTGAGGTGGGTCTGTAACAGGCGGCAACAGTGAGAGACTTATTTCTGGAAAGGTGGATTTTTAAGAGAAGAAGCTCAAACTGTTTGGGCACAGACCTGGACAGTATGACAGAACTCTGCAGGTTATCTCTGCAGTAGATTGCAACTCCGCCACCTTTGGCAGTTCTATCTTGACGGGAAATGTTGTAGTTGGGGATGGAAATTTCCGAATTATTGGTGGCCTTCCTAAGCCAGGATTCAGACACAGCTAGGACATCCGGGTTGGCGGAGTGTGCTAATGCAGTGAATAAATCAAACTTAGGGAGGAGGCTTCTAATGTTAACATGCATGAAACCAAGGCTTTTACGGTTACAGAAATCAACAAATGAGAGCGCCTGGGGAATAGGTGTAGTACTGGGGGTTACAGGACCTGGGTTTACCTCTACATCACCAGAGGAACAGAGGAGTAATAGAATCAATATTCGACTAAAGGCTTTAAGAACAGGACGTCTAGTACGTTGGGTACATAGAATAAAAGGAGCAGATTTCTGGGCGTGGTGGAATAGGTTGAGGGCATAATGTAAAGACAAGGGTATAATAGGATGTGAATTCAGTGGAGGTAAACCTAGGCGTTGGGTAATGAAGAGAGAGGTTGCATCTCTGGGGACACCAGTTAAGCCAGGTGAGGTCTCCGCATGTGTGGGGGGAGGGACAAAGGAGCTATCAGAGGCCAGTTGAGCAGGACTGGGGGCTCTACAGTGAAATAAAACAATAATAGCTAGCCTGAACAGCAAAAGACAAGGCATATTGAAATAAGAAAGGGGCAAAAAATAAAAAAATAAATGAAAAATAAAAATAAAATGACCGTTAAATTAAGAGGGCTATGACAACGACGGGTAATGGCAATGAATGGACAAAGAGGGTCAGTTAGAAAAAGTGATGTACTACACACAGGACCTGAGGCCTGATAGTTAAACAGAACGAAATACCGTATAACCAAACAGTCCTGCAGGCATCAGCTGTGGAGCTGAGCAATCATAGGATCCGATGAATAGCAAAGAGGCGAGCCAGGGAATCAGTTCAATGGGCGCTGCACTCGGTGAGCGAGGAGGCAGAGCGTTCAGTGTTAGCAGGCCGGAGCTAGCAGGCCGGAGCTAGCAGGCTGGGCTAGCAGGCTGGGTTAGCAGGCCGGAGCTAGCAGGCTGGAGCTAGCAGATGGATCTTCGGCGACGTCGCAGAGGAGAACCCTGTTGATACCACGTCGGACAATTACGTCGGCAGACCAGTCGCGGTGGCTCGGTGGGGCTCCGTATCGACAGTAGAAGGTCCAGGTAGGTTGATAAGGTACTGCCCGGGAGAGTAGCTAGCACACGTCGGCTGTCCGGGAGATGAGCCTAGCTCACGCTAGCATTGGTAGCATGTACACAATGGAGCTTAGCTATAAACGTCGGTCACTCGAAATGCAGCTAGCTAGCTGTGATGAGCCGGTGTGGTGGTCCTGTTATTTCAGTGGAAATCCGGTGAAGTGGAAGGGGACGCAGTCCGATAAGCGCTGGGTTGGTAGCGCGCTGAGCAGACTGGCCAATATTGTCCGAACTGAAAGCTAGCTGAACAGCCAGAGCGGTGGTGATGACCGCTAGCAGTGGTTAGCAATGGCTAGTTAGCAAGCTAGCTAGCAGGCTAACTTTTGACTGCGGTTCGGTTAAATAATGGAAAAAGCACGGATATTTGATCCGATATTTGATCCGTTTCACGTTGGGTAAGGTGGCTTGCAGGAGGGGTAAATCGGGAACAAATAAAAATGTATGAAAAGACAAATTACAAACTTGACACGGGAGATGAGACGGGACAAACAAAAAACAAGTCTACACTGTTACGCCATCTTGGATACACCCTTCAGGGTAACTGAAGGGTGGGACTGGATTATGTTCAGAGATAGATGGGAGGGGTTGAGGGTAAATGAAGGGTGGTTCTAAAATCAAATCAACACAAACAGAAAAGAGAACTAATGTAAAATATACAGTGTCCGTAAAATGTATATGGGAACAAAAATATAAATGCAAAATGCAAAAATTGCAATAATTTTACTCAATTACAGTTCATATCAGGAAATCAGTCAATTGAATTAACAGTACATTACGAGTCATTTAATTTACGCAGTGCAGGGAAATGTTGGGTTGTCTTAATGTTCCTTGTCTATTTGTGTAATGCATTGTAAATCCATAATCCCTGTGAACACATACAGTACAACGGATACCTCCTTAATCTCTGAAAACACATACAGTACAACGGATACCTCCTTAATCTCTGAAAACACATACAGTACAACGTATACCTCCTTAATCTCTGTAAACACATACAGTACAACGCATACCTCCTTAATCTCGGTAAACACATACAGTACAAAGCATTCCTCCTTAATCTCTGTAAACACATACAGTACAACACATACCCCCTTAATCTCTGTAAACACATATAGTACAACGCATACCCCCTTAATCTCTGTAAACACATACAGTACAATGCATACCTCCTTAATCCCTGTAAACACATACAGTACAACATATACCTCCTTAATCTCTGTAAACACATACAGTACAACATATACCTCCTTAATCCCTGTAAATAAATACAGTACAACGCATACCTACTTAATCCCTGTAAATACATACAGGACAACACAACCTCCTTAATCTCTTTAGACACATACAGTACAACACATACCTCCTTAATCTGTAGACTCATACAGTACAACGCATACCTCCTTAATCTCTGTAGACTCATACAGTACAACGCATACCTCCTTAATCTCTGTAGACTCATACAGTATAGTGCATACCCCCTTAATCTCTGTAAACACATACAGTACAACTCATACCTCCTTAACTTTAAGCATCAGCTGTCAGAGCTGCTTACTGATCACTGCACCTGTATATAGCCCCTCTGTAAATAGCCCACCCTACTACCTCATCCCCATACTGTTATTTTTCTCATTCGCACCCCAGTATCTCTGCCCGCACCAAAGGCATATTTACACATCATCATCTGCACATTTATCACTCCAGTGTTAATGCTAAATTGTAACTATTTCACCATTATGGCCTATGTATTGTCCTACCTTCCTAATCTTACTACATTTGCACACACTGTACATATATTTTCTTTTGTGTTATTGTCTGTACGTTTGTTTATCCCATGTGTAACTCTGTGTTGTTGTTTTTGTCGCACTGCTTTGCTTTGTCTTGGCCAGGTCGCAGTTGTAAATGAGAACTTGGCCTACCTGGTTAAATAAAGGTGAAAAAAAAAACACACAAAAAACGCTTGTTCATTCTTGACTAGGGTCATACAAAATGTATCAACAGTCAAGACTAGAGTCATCACTCTTTGCATGGCTACATTACATATAATGGTTACATATGTTGCTATTAGCATGGGTTACATATCATGGTTACATAAGGTATATTACTAGTAACATGGGTTACATTTCATGGTTACATACAGTCTATTACTAGTAGCATGGGTTACATTTAATGTGGCCTATCCCTGTTCTTTCCTGATTGGGTTGCCAATTCCAGTCACACAGCCTGCGTCCCAAATGGCACCCTATTCCCTACATTGTGCACAACCTTTGACCAGGATCCATAGGCTAGCCCAAAAGTAGTGCACTATATAACAAATAGAGTGCCATTTGGGACACAGGCTAGAGAAGACGCAGCAGTCTGCCATCTATCCTGCATCGTCCTCAGTCATGTCTCCCCATAGAGCACTGAACCATCTGGTCCCTGGCATCTCTATCTCTCTCTCTCTTGCTCTCTCCCACTCTCTCTCTCTGTCTGTCTGTCTCTCTCTCTGTCTCTCTCTTTCTCTATTCATGTCTCTCCCCTCCCCTCTCCTCTCTCTCTCTCTCTCTCTCTCTCTCTCTCTCTCTCTCTCTTCTTGGCCTTGGCTCCTCTCGGTCCCCTGGAACCTGGCATGAATGGCATGATACCCTATAATCCCCATCAATCCTACTGTGTCACACATGAAACAGTCATAGAAGTATACAGTATATTCCATTTACAAATGCCAGAGTATATGTATTACCATTTAGAGTACATTGTTAGACCACTACTGGCTATTTTACAAACTTGCATTTCTAATAGAAACAGGAGACATAAACGCAACATGTAAAGTGTTGGTCCCATGTTTCATGAGCAATTTTTCCATACACACAAAAAACGTATTTCTTTCAAATGTTGCGCACAAATGTGTTTACATCCCTGTTAGTGAACATTTCTCATTTGCCAAGATAATCCATCCACATGACAGGTGTGGCATATCAAGAAGCTGATTTAACAGAATTATCATTACACAGGTGCACCTTGTGCTGGGGACAATAAAAGGCCACTCTAAAATGTGCAGTTTTGTCACACAATGCCACAGATGTCTCAAATTTTGAGGGAGCGTGCAATCGGCATCCTGATTGCAGGAAATTGGCATGCTGATTGCAGGAATGTCCGCAGAACTGTTAATTTCTCTACCATAAATCACCTCCATCGTCGTTTTAGAGAATTTGGCAATACGTCCAACCGGCTTCACAACCGCAGACCACGTGTAACCATGCCAGCCCAGGACCTCCACAACCGTCTTCTTCACCTGCGGGGTTGTCTGAGACCAGCCACCTGGACAGCTGATTAAACTGAGGAGTATTTCTGTCTGTAATAAAGCCCTTTTGTGGGGAAAAACTAATTCTGATTGTTTTGGGCTGGCTCCCCAGTGGGTGGGCCTATGCCCTCCAAGGTCCACCCATGGCTACGCCCCTGCCCAGTCGTGAAATCCATAGATTCGGGCCTAATGAATTCATATCAATTGACTGACTTCCTTCTATGAACTGTAACTCAGTAAAATCTTTGAAATTGTTGCATGTTGCATTTATATTTTTGTTCAGTATAGTATAACAGCTTAATTTATTTATTTAAAAAGAAAATATACTATTTGATTT
Organism: Thymallus thymallus; assembly: GCA_023634145.1. Lineage (NCBI taxonomy): Eukaryota > Metazoa > Chordata > Actinopteri > Salmoniformes > Salmonidae > Thymallus > Thymallus thymallus. Next base: position 5,578,955 of record CM042410.1, read on the forward strand.
GTTGAAGAATATATGAAGAAAGCTCATGACAGTTATGTGGCCCACCACTGCTGAATAATAGTTTGTGAATAAAAAGAAAGAGCATTTTGCATCAACTCTGTAGCATGATATTCATCATGCTAGCAGTGGCTGTGTCAGATATACGTATAGAAAAAGAAGAAGTACTTGTGACAAGGGCAGAAGGGGAAATGGCATTATCAGTCACTTCCCTTTATCTAGCACAAATGATTGATGATTCTATACGGTTTTAGGTTAAATCAATCTGTCATTTGATATACATGAGGTGGCTAATGCATACCATTTGGAGAGAGGGAGGTGAGAGAGTGAGAGGGTGAAGGAACGGGAGAGACGGTGAAGGAGGGGGAGAAGGAGAGAGGGAGAGGGAGGGGGAGAGAGGTTGAAAGAGAGGGTGAAGGAGAGAAAGCGGGTGAAGGAGAAGGAGAGGGAGAAGGTGAGAGGGAGAAGGAGAGGGAGCGAGAGGGAGAGGGAGGGGGAGAAAGGTAGAGGGAGAGGGAGAAGGAGAAGGTGCGAGGGAGAGGGTGAAGGAGAGGGAGGAAACAGGAAAGGCCCTTCCCCAAGCTGTTGCCACAAAGTTGGAAGCATCAAATCGTCTAGAGCAGGCGTGGACAACCAGTCAGAGACTAAGAGCCAAATGTTTTACTATGTTACTGCAAAGAGCCACATCATACATACGGGGACACATGAACATCCCCCATTACGCCGTAAAACAATGTGCGCGCCGTAAAACAATGTAGGAAACAACAGGAAGCATGGTCGCCAGTGAGCCACATTACCTTATGTCTTGTACTTGTCACATCCTCCATGTTAGCGACAGTTTATGGCCACTGTGTGATGAGAGACGGCCTGATGAGGCCGTGTGTGTCCGCCGAAGGGTTGAAATAAAGTGCCTTGTTCTGAACCTCATCCATGATCTGGATGGTGTTAGTTGTTACCACCGACGAGCCAAAGCTAGGCTAAGCGAGCTAGCTACACGCAAGAGGTCTCTTTAGTACAGCTGGTGAAGGAACAACAGTTACCGACGGAGGATCGAGCTTTCGTTTCCTCCGTCATGGTGCAAATTAGCGGGTTCACCCATGTGTGACGTTCACGTCAATACCGATCAGAGGTGAAGCCGATAAATATCGGGTGTTAGTGGGTTTACATAGGTTTTTTTGGGCAGTGTGAAAGGGGCTATATACACAACACAAAATTCGATATGAACGTAAGAGCCGCATGAAACCAGGCAAAGAGCCGCATGCGGCTCGGGAGCCGCGGGTTGGCCAGGCCTGGTCTAGAGTGTCATTGTATGCTGTAGTGTAACGATTTCCCTTCACTGGAACTAAGGGGCCTAGAACGAACCATGAAAAACAGCCCCAGACCATTATTCCACCTCCACCAAACTTTACAGTTGGCACTATGCATTCGGGTAGGTAGCGTTCTCCTGGCATCCACCAAACCCAGATTCATCTGTTGGACTGCCTGATGGTGAAGCGTAATTCATCACTCCAGATAATTAGTTTCCACCACTGAGTCCAATGGCGGTGAGCTTTACTCCAGTCCAGTCGACGCTTGGAATTACGCATTGTGATCTTAGGCTTGTGTGCGGCTGCTCGGCCTTGGAAACCCATTTCATGAAGTTCCCGACTAACATTTCTTGTGCTGACGTTGCTTCCAGAGACAGTTTGGAACTCGGTAGTGAGTGTTGCATCTGAGGACAGACAATCTTTACACGCTAAGCGCTTAAGAACTCGGCAGTCCCATTCTGTGAGCTTGTGTGGCCTACCTCTTCGGCTAAGCCGCTGTTGCTCCTAGATGTTTCCACTTCACAATAATAGCACTTACAGTTGACCATTTGATGAACTGACTTGTTGGAAAGGTGGCATCCTATGACGGTGCCACATTGAAAGTCACTGAGCTATTCATTAAGGCAATTCTACTGCCAATGTTTGTCTATGGAGATTGCATGGCAGTGTGCTCGATTTTATACACCTGTCAGCAACAGGTGTGGCTGAAATATCCGAATCCACTAATTGGAAGGGGTGTCCACATACTTTTGTATATATAGTGTATGTACAGGGCAGTTATCATTTTAAGAATGTATAAACCTAGGAGAGTAGGCCACATTTAGAAATGTATTTTTCAGCTCTCGTACCAGAGCCTGGGGTGCAGTGGGGCCATTTTGAGATTTTGTCTCAAATGAGATCAGGGGCCGTACCCACAAAGCGCCTCAGATTAGGATTGCTAATCTAGGATCTGTCCATATAATCTTATTCATTATGAACCAAAAGGCTAAACTGATCATAGATCAGCACTCCTACTCTGAGACTCTTTGTAGATACGGGCCCTGACACAGGGGTAAGTCTTAAGGGCTTTCTTTCATATCATTAAATTACTGTGCATATGCATAATTAGAATAGGTGTTAGATATTAATTTGACCAGTTTTGTTGCAGGAGTAAAATAATCCTTCAGCAGGTGGATTTGATTATAAAAAAAGGTGATCATTCTTTATGGGAAATTCGTTTTAATAGGCTATGAGAGACTGTGAGAGTGAGAGAATAAGAACTACAGGTTTTCAGTGAATTTATGTAAATCGCAAGGCTTTTTTGAATTTCCTGATATAACATCTGTATGTCTGACTTTCTTGACATTTAGTTTTGAGGTGTTAGGAGCATAGCTTTAATGACAAACGGCAGTGGAGTATACTGTGTATGCTCTTAAAATGAGGTTTACAGTTGTAAATAGGTTTTCATCAAAGTGATAATGTAATGATACTATCGATCGCAAAAATGTTGCTTTTGGGATCTGTGATTAGCTGAACCAGGAGTGTTAGTACTGAGCTGGTGAAAACATCGTTACACTCTGTAGGTCAGCAGGACTGAAGAACACAGTTCTATGCTAATGCATCATAGAGTGTGCTGTTAGGGGCAACCTCTACCTCAACCTTCAGATGAAAAGATGTCTCCCGCTATTGTTCTGTCAACGTTGTCTCTGCAGTTATAGCTATTCCAGTTTATACCACTTACCTGCTACTGTTTTAATGCAGTACAAATAGGGGAGGCCGGGGATGGTTATGACACAGGATTCCTCCAATCAGGAGCGAGGTAGAATCATGTGTTTCACTATGTACATGTTCAGTTTAGTCCTGAACCCTTATGTGAAAAAGCAAGTCCCTGTGATAAACTCTGCAGATTATATTGACAGAAATGGGATTTTGAGGTAAGAAAGTAATTATTTTGACCAAATTATGACCAAAACGGCTTTTTAGTTCCATTCACCAAACTTATATCAGGTTTATAGACAGTCTGTGTAGAGATATTTGATACAAGTTAACAATGCTAAAGTTTTAACATTTAGCTAAAATGGAAGCTAACTAATGGCTGTAAGGGTCAGGGTTAGTTGTAACAACTTGTGAGAAATAACGCAGAGTAAAACTGAATGTTTATGGTACATGTTTTCTTTTACGTTCAGCATGCCTAGATCCTGGAAAAGAAAGACAGACAGGGGAGAAGCTCTCCACACTTTGAAAAAAGCGTCAAATGATGTAGCAGAGCAGGGGAGGTCAATCAGATTGGTTGCAAAGTTGTATGTCATGTGACGCTGTACAGATTCTGCAAAGAGAGAAAGAAGCTACTGGAGAAGAATTCCTCATGTAGGCTACAGTAGTGGAATCATAGTCTTCATGGACTTCCTCATGTAGGCTACAGTAGTGGAAACATGGTCTTCATGGACTTCCTCATGTAGGCTACAGTAGTGGAAACATGGTCTTCATGGACTTCCTCATGTAGGATACAGTAGTGGAAACATGGTCTTCATGGACTTCCTCATGTAGGCTACAGTAGTGGAAACATGGTCTTCATGGACTTCCTCATGTAGGCTACAGTAGTGGAAACATGGTCTTCATGGACTTCCTCATGTAGGATACAGTAGTGGAAACATGGTCTTCATGGACTTCCTCATGTAGGCTACAGTAGTGGAAACATGGTCTTCATGGACTTCCTCATGTAGGCTACAGTAGTGGAAACATGGTCTTCATGGACTTCCTCATGTAGGCTACAGTAGTGGAACATGGTCTTCATGGACTTCCTCATGTAGGCTACAGTAGTGGAAACATGGTCTTCACAGGCTACCCCCCCCCACATGTATCAGGCTGTGGCTGGGAAACACCTGATTACTCTTCTGATTTCAACCAGTTGATGTAAGCCCCTTCCCAAGAGTAGGGAAAATTACAACAAGTGGTAGGAAGACAAGTAAAACTGATACACCAGTCAAGCAGGAACTGGAAGAGCATTACAAGTCAAGCACTCAGAAGGCAATAAAAAACAAAAAACTGTCCTGCTTAAGAAAAGTGCCAAAACAAAGAACATTGAACAAGAATATTCCAACGGGGAAAACTTCTGCATTGTGTGCATGGAGGACTTTAACAATTCCAAACCAAGGAGATCTGGGTGCAGTGCTGGGAATGCAAATGATGGGTCCAGCAAGCCTGTACCCTAGGACAACCATACCACTGTCACAACACAAATGATGGGTCCAGCAAGCCTGTACCCTAGGACAACCATACCACTGTCACAACACAAATGATGGGTCCAGCAAGCCTGTACCCTAGGACAACCATACCACTGTCACAACACAAATGATGGGTCCACCAAGCCTGTACCCCAGGACAACCATACCACTGTCACGAATGTGACTCTGATTAAATGAACATGTCCAACATTCAGTCTCAGACACAGACACAGACACAGACACACAGACACAGACACACACACACACACACACACACACAAACACACATACAGACACGTATGCACACACACACACACACACACACACACACAAAACAAACGTTCAGGTGTTTAGTTTAGCCTAGTAATAAATGTGTCAGGATTCATGTACTTTTTAATTCTGTTACAATTCACCCCAAGAACTGTTACAACTAACCATGACCATGGGGTAACACTTCACTCCTTGTATTTAAGACAACACCATGCATTTGCAGTTTGATTTACATATACAGCAGGTGAAATAAGTATTGAACACGTCACCATTTTTCTCAGTAAATATATTTCCAAAGGTGCTATTGACATGAAAGTTTAACCAGATGTTGGTAACAATCCAAGTAATCCATACATACAAAGAAACCAAAACAAAAAAAAAAGTTCAGAAATTAAGTTATGTGTAATAATGTGAAATGACACAGGGAAAAAGTATTGAACACATGAAGAAAGGGAGGTTCAAAAAGGCATGAAAAGCCAAGACAACAGCTGAAAACTATCAGTAATTAAAAAGTAATCCAGCCCCCTGTCAGTGCAAATTAATATCAGCTGGTTCAGTCCCAACTGATGGCCTACAAAAAGGTCTCATTGCCAAGGTGTCACACAAGACACATCTCATGATGGGTAAAAGCAAAGAGCTGTCTCAAGACATTCGCAACCTAATTGTTGCAAAACATAATGATGGCATTGGTTATAGGCGCATTTCTAAGCTTCTGAATGTTCCAGTGAGCACTGTTGGGGCCATAATACGGAAGTGGAAAGACAATCATTTCACCATAAATTTGCCTCGACCAGGTGCTCCTCACAAGATTTCTGACAGAGGAGTGAAAATAATAATCAGAAGAGTTGTCCAAGAGTCAAGGACCACTTGTGGAGAGCTTCATAAAGACCTGCAATTAGCAGGTACTGTTGTCTCAAAGAAAACAGTAAGTAATGCTCTCCACCGCCATGGCCTGTATGCACGCTCACCACGCAAGACTCCATTGCTGAAAAAAAAAGCATGTTGAAGCTCGTTTAAAGTTTGCTGCACAACATTTGGAAAAGCCAGTGAAATACTGGGAGAATATAGTGTGGTCAGATGAGAGCAAAATTGAACTGTTTGGATGTCATAATACACACCATGTTTGGAGGAGAAATGGCACTGCACATCACCCTAAAAACACCATACCAACAGTGAAGTTTGGAGGTGGGAACATCATGGTGTGGGGCTGCTTTTCAGCAAATGGTACTGGCAAACTTCACATAATTGAAGGAAGGATGAATGGGCAAATTTACGAAGAGCACCTGGTCGAGGCAAATTTATGGTGAAATGATTGTCTTTCCACTTCTGTATTATGGCCCCAACAGTGCTCACTGGAACATTCAGAAGCTTAGAAATGTGCCTATAACCAATGCCATCATTATGTTTTGCAACAATCAGGTTGCGAATGTCTTGAGACAGCTCTTTGCTTTTACCCATCATGAGATGTGTCTTGTGTGACACCTTGGCAATGAGACCTTTTTGTAGGCCATCAGTTGGGACTGAACCAGCTGATATTAATTTGCACTGACAGGGGGCTGGATTGCTTTTTAATTACTGATAGTTTTCAGCTGTTGTCTTGGCTTTCCATGCCTTTTTGAACCTCCCTTTCTTCATGTGTTCAATACTTTTTCCCTGTGTCATTTCACATTATTACACATAACTTAATTTCTGAACATATTTGTTTTGGTATTTGTATGTATGGATTACATGGGTTGTTACCAACATCTGGTGAAACTTTCATGTCAATAGCACCTTTGGAAATATATTTACTGAGAAAAATGGTGACGTGTTCAATACCTATTTCACCCACTGTATAATAACCACACCAATTTGTAAAGGACAGATGTAAGTTTTTTGTATCAAGTTTTGAAATCACTACCATAAACGATCTCTGAGAAACTTACAAAAAGGTGAAAAGTGTTACACCCATCCCCGGTCTCCCATACACACTGTACCTCACCCTCACCCTTATGCCTGACCTTTACAATACAGTGTGTGGTTTATTCAACAAATAAAACAAAAGTCAGTGTGTTGTGCATGTCAGATCACAACGACTTGCTCATACCCTCACTATGCTACACTCCTCCAAAAGAAAACAGAAAAACCGTGAACCATTATATGTGAAAAACATTTTTATTGTCATTTCTCCTCTCCAGGTCCAGCAGCAAAGAAGAAATATGTGAGCTACAATGACCTTGTGATCTAAGAGCGTCGTCAGAGAGAAGGACATGATGGATGGAGAAGCTTGGTCTCCTGCCCCGTTGGCAACAACAAGGAAAGAAAAGGATGTTTATGTTCACGCTGCTCTACTGCCCCCTCACACCCCGGAACCTTCGCGCCCCCATAGAACCCCGGAACTCCGGAACAGGACAGGGACAAAGGGTGGGTTCAGGGTTCTATAGCTTTTCATTCAACCAGAGGATTCTGTCTAGCAAACTGATGTTTTAACATGGTTACGATGGAATGGAAAGACCAAAAAGTCTGAGAATGTCAAGAAAATCAAGACAGACAGTTCTAATGGGGGAAAAAATATATACAAAATCCTTTGTTTTGCAAAATAATTGCAAAGAAAAATAGGAAGCAGAGAATACTGCTACTGTACTAGACAATGCACAGCCCCTCCCTGCTGGCTTGTACAACCCCCCTGTGCTCCTCAGGGTTAGGGTGGTCGTCTCTGCCGACCCCTCAGAGCTGGCCCCCCACTCCCTAGAGGTGTGTCTCTACAGGTACGCTGGCTTCAGCAGGAGGACTACCTGTACTGGAGGACTACCTGTACTGGAGGAGTACCTGTACTGGAGGACTACCTGTACTGGAGGACTACCTGTACTGGAGGACTACCTGTACTTGTACCTGCCTGTACTGGAGGACTACCTGTACTGGAGGACTACCTGTACTTGTACCTGCCTGTACTGGAGGAGAACCTGTACTTGTACCTGCCTGTACTGGAGGACTACCTGTACTGGAGGAGTACCTGTACTTGTACCTGCCTGTACCTGCAATGGGGGCTGTTTCTTGTCTTTTAATGTCCTTACAAATTGCAAGTTTTCCAGAATTCTATTGATAAAAGTGTGTGTTTCTATTGTTTCTATCTGTTAGCTTTGTTGTTAATCTTTTAAGATCAAACATTTATTTTTCTTGTCTGTTTTTTGCTTCTTTGCTTCTTGGATGCACATTCAATTAAAGCCATATTCTTGTCTCTGAGATGTCAAGTATTTGTTAATGTTTTGGGGGGGTTGTATGTGGGCCCACAAGAAAGAGGTACAGTGCTTGCTTTTCCGTATGTGTGTGCGTATTTCTACAGACATGTTTTTAGTATGTTGTAAGGGTACAGTATTGACCATCAACTGTGTTTTAAAGTGATTAAAAGAGAGCTCCAGTCCAGTCAAGGCTTTATTAGCTTGATATAAAAAATCCAATGACTCCAATGGTTTTCAGATTAAGCAAGGTGTCTGTCCCTGTGTAGAAGTTGTCAATGCATGCCAGCTATGTTTGATGTTAAGATTAAGTCAATAACTGGAGATTTCATCAAACATGTGATCCACTAGTTCTGAATGCCATACAATATCTATATATATATATCTTTTTATATTTTCTCACTGAATGCAGAATATGGCTTTAATTTGTTAAGTTTTCTTAATGCCCCGCAACTATTGACAATTCTCAGTAATAAAATATGAATATATATTTAAAAACACAACAATGAAAAAAAAGAAAAAAAAAAGCATGTATGTTTTCTACTGTTTGTACAAAGTATATTCATGTTGCCCTGCTGCTTATGGGCCAATGCTGTGGGAGATAAAAATGTACGTTTGGCCACTCATGCAACTATTATGTGGTTTGTCCAAGAATGAAATAATGTATTTTTTATATTTCAGTGGAAAGAGGGGGGACGGATCTTACTCTACTCTACAAAGTCATTATTTAAATCTTACAGTATCTCGAGTCCTGTGCCAGGATGTATAAATCACCTTAAGGTTTTAGCTTCAGGGATAATGTTCCCAAAGTGAATATTATAAGTGAGTTGTTAAAAGATAATGTCCCCAAAGTGAGTGGTAAAAGTGAGTTGCTAAAGGATAATGGTAAAGGCTCCTTAAATTGAGTGGCAAGGGTTTATTGTGAAAAAAATAGAAAGAGAACATTTAGCTTTTGAAGAGTCTGTTGTTCTTTTGAAGAGTCTGTTGTTCTATGCTCCTTCCAAGAGAACATTTAGCTTTTAAAGAGTCTGTTGTTCTATGCTACTTCCAAGAGAACATTTAGCTTTTGAAGAGTCTGTTGTTCTATGCTCCTTCCAAGAGAACATTTAGCTTTTGAAGAGTCTGTTGTTCTTTTGAAGAGTCTGTTGTTCTATGCTCCTTCCAAGAGAACATTTAGCTTTTGAAGAGTCTGTTGTTCTATGCTACTTCCAAGAGAACATTTAGCTTTTGAAGAGTCTGTTGGTCTATGCTACTTCCAAGAGAACATTTAGCTTTTGAAGAGTCTGTTGTTCTATGCTACTTCCAAGAGAACATTTAGCTTTTGAAGAGTCTGTTGTTCTATGCTACTTCCAAGAGAACATTTAGCTTTTGAAGAGTCTGTTGTTCTGCGCTCCTTCCAAGAGAACATTTAGCTTTTGAAGAGTCTGTTGTTCTGCGCTCCTTCCAAGAGAACATTTAGCTTTTGAAGAGTCTGTTGTTCTGCGCTCCTTCCAAGAGAACATTTAGCTTTTGAAGAGTCTGTTGTTCTACACTCATTCCAAGAGAACATTTAGCTTTTGAAGAGTCTGTTGTTCTACACTCATTCCAAGAGAACATTTAGCTTTTGAAGAGTCTGTTGTTCTACACTCATTCCAAGAGAACATTTAGCTTTTGAAGAGTCTGTTGTTCTACACTCATTCCAAGACAACATTTAGCTTTTGAAGAGTCTGTTGTTCTACACTCATTCCAAGAGAACATTTAGCTTTTGAAGAGTCTGTTGTTCTTTTGAAGAGTCTGTTGTTCTTTTGAAGAGTCTGTTGTTCTTTTGAAGAGTCTGTTGTTCTTTTGAAGAGTCTGTTGTTCTACACTCATTCCAAGAGAACATTTAGCTTTTGAAGAGTCTGTTTTTCTACACTCATTCCAAGAGAACATTTAGCTTTTGAAGAGTCTGTTGTTCTTTTGAAGAGTCTGTTGTTCTTTTGAAGAGTCTGTTGTTCTTTTGAAGAGTCTGTTGTTCTTTTGAAGAGTCTGTTGTTCTACACTCATTCCAAGGTGAAGGTTAGTCTTTAGCTAAAGCAAGACACATAGCTTTCAGATCTTCACAAATTATCATTCCCTATAACTGTGTTCAAACCACTATACATTGTGCCCACCAAAAATCATTACAATATATTGAGATAAGTTGTGTTTCTCTTCTCATGTGAAATGAGAAGCCACTATGTCCTTCCTAGTGCACTCTTTATGGCTACCTGCCAGTTTTCATGGTTTAGGGCTATCTATACAGACAGGAGGGGAGGGGAGGGGAGGGGAGGGGAGGGGAGAGGAGAGGAGAGGAGAGGAGAGGAGAGGAGAGGAGAGGAGAGGAGAGGAGAGGAGAGGAGAGGAGAGGAGAGGAGAGGAGAGGAGAGGATATGGGATTATGTATGTGACCTTTAGAATAGCTCAATATCTTGGTTTTGTTCGACTCGAAGTAGATATATTATAAAATGCATCAACATTAGATCAACAGATCTAAAGAATACACCCTACCATTATAGCTATTAATGGAAGGTTCTATGTTAATTTATTATTTAAAAAAATCCAAAGCAAACCAATTTCTACTATAACGTTTATGAAGAATGAAGAATGCACTATCAAAGCAGAGCTGTGCTTTCTCAGCTAGTCTTACCCGGCCAGTGCCACAAACAAAATACCACAGACATCCCTTTCCTCGAGGGTACCATTTGGGATGCACAGAGCGGACGCTTCTCTTACAATGCAGGGCTCTCACACAGCGTCTCGCTCCCTGAGCCATGTTCTGAATTATAAAACGGAATAAAAGCTGGCAGTGATAGGAGTAGCATTAGCACCCAGACCCACACCTTGCTGACAGCATGCACCATTAGCAGACAGCCAGACCCAGCGAGAGGATGTCAAACCTAGACCCACGCCTTGCTGACTGCATGCACCATTAGCAGAGAGCCAGACCCAGCAAGAGGCTGTCAAACCCAGACCCACACCTTGCTGACAGCATGCACCATGAGCAAATCCAAATCCAAATAAAATGTTATTGGTCACATACACACGGTTAGCAGATGTTATTGCGGGTGTAGCGAAATGCTTGCGCTTCTAGCTCTGACAGTGCAGCAATATCTAACAAGTAATATCAAACAGTTTCACAACATATACCCAATTACACATACATCTAGGGAATGGATTGAGAATATATACATATATGTCAGGGCGGCATTGGGCTAAGATACAGTGGCATAGTAAGCTTTATAGTATACAGTATACACATAAGAGATTGTTGATGCATTATGTAAACACGATTAAGTGACTAAGATGCCGAAGAATAGTATAGTGTACAATTTTTACATATGAGATGACTAGTGCAATATACGGAAACGTTATTAAAGTGACTAGTGTTTCATTTCCTTAAAGTGGCCAGTGATTTCTAATCAATATCTATAGGCAGCAGTCTCTGTGTGTTAGTGATTTTTTTTTTTTTTTTTCAGTCTCTCAGTCCCAGCTTTGATGCACCTGTACTGACCTCACCTTCTGGATGATAGCGGGGTGAACAGTCAGTGGCTCGGGTAGTTGATGTCTTTGATGATCATTTTGTACTTCCTGTGGCATCGGGTGCTGTAGATGTCCAGGAGGGCGGGAAGTTTGCCCCCAGTAATGCGCTGGGCAGACCGCACCACCCTCTGGAGAGCTTTGCGGTTATGGGCAGTGCAGTTGTCGTACCAGGCGGTGATGCTGTCTGACGGGATGCTTTCAATTTTGCATCTGTAGAAGTTTGTGAGGATTTTAGGTGATAAGCCAAATTTTTTCAGCCTCCTGAGGTTGAAGAGGCTCTGTTGCATCTTCTTCACTACACTGTCTGTGTGGTGAAGAAGATGTTTGTCAGTGATGTGTACGCCGAAGCTTCCATATTCTCCACTGCGGTCCCATAGATGTGGATTGGGTGTGCTCCTTCTGCTGTTTCCTGAAGTCCACAATCATCTCCTTAGTTTGGTTGATGTTGAGTGAGAGGTTATTTTCCTGGCACCACACTCCCAGAGCCTTCACCTCCTCCCTGTTGGTAATCAAGGCTACTATTGTAGTGTCGTCTGCAAACTTGATGATTGAGTTGGAGGCGTGCTTGGCCACGCAGTCATGGGGGTGAACAGGGAGTACAGGAGGGGGCTGAGCACGCACCCTTGTGGGGCCCCAGTGTTGAAGATCAGTGAGGAGGAGGTGTTGTTTCCTACCTTCCCCACCTGGATTGCGTATAGATGGGACGAGAAGCAGAGCGTTGGTGGAGCGACATTCCTTTTTATTTAACTTGTTTTCCGAACAAGTACCAAAAATAAACAAGGAGAGTATACAACGATGAACTGACGTGAACATACACATACAAGAACCCCCACCCAGGTGACAAACCAATGAACTTAAATAGAATTCCCAATTAGAGACAACACGAGACAGCTGTCTCTAATTGGGGATAGAAATTAACCCATACCACCAACACCCAGTGAACTGTCAAGCTGTAACCGCGGCTCTCCAACTGCCCCACTAGAGGGAGCCAGACCTGGCCACAGTCAGAACCTGACACAGGGCGCATGAGGACGTGGTTAGGGCCTTGTGAGGGTTAACACGCGTCGTCGGCTACTGAGAAGGAGAGCACACAGTCCTTGGTAGCGGGCCGTGTCGGTGGCACTGTATTACCCTCAAAGCCAGCAAAGAATGTGTTCAGCCTGCCCTGAAGCAAGACGTCGGTGTCTGCGACGTAATTGGTTTTCCTTTTATAATCCGTGATTGTCTGTAGACCCTGCCACATGCGTCTTGCTCGCTAGTCACAGTGGGTGACTAGCGAGCCAGACACACACCTTGCTGACAGCATGCACCATGAGCAGAGAGCTAGACCCACACCTTGCTGACAGCATGCACCATGAGCAGAGAGCCAGACACACACCTTGCTGACAGCATGCACCATGAGCAGAGAGCTAGACCCACACCTTGCTGACAGCATGCACCATGAGCAGAGAGCCAGACCCACACCTTGCTGACAGCATGCACCATGAGCAGAGTGCCAGACCTACACCTTGATGACAGCATGCACCATGAGCAGAGTGCCAGACCTACACCTTGCTGACAGCATGCACCATGAGCAGAGAGCCAGACCCAACGAGAGGCTTTCATTTGTCAGGAAGAAGTGACGGAAACATGTCGCTCTTCCAGCTGAAAGAGTTAGCAGCAGAGAGGGAAACAAAGTGTCTAGAACTCTCTCTCAGCAACAGTGGAGAGGGAAACAAAGTGTCTAGAACTCTCTTCTCAGCAACAGTGGAGAGGGAAACAAAGTGTCTAGAACTCTTCTCTCAGCAACAGTGGAGAGGGAAACAAAGTGTCTAGAACTCTCTCTCAGCAACAGTGGAGAGGGAAACAAAGTGTCTAGAACTCTCTTCTCAGCAGCAGTGGAGAGGGAAACAAAGTGTCTAGAACTCTTCTCTCAGCAGCAGTGGAGAGGGAAACAAATTGTCTAGAACCCTTCTCTCAGCAGCAGTGGAGAGGGAAACAAAGTGTCTAGAACTCTTCTCTCAGCAGCAGTGGAGAGGGAAACAAAGTGTCTAGAACCCTTCTCTCAGCAGCAGTGGAGAGGGAAACAAAGTGTCTAGAACTCTTCTCTCAGCAACAGTGGAGAGGGAAACAAAGTGTCTAGAACTCTTCTCTCAGCAACAGTGGAGAGGGAAACAAATTGTCTAGAACTCTCTCTCAGCAACAGTGGAGAGGGAAACAAAGTGTCTAGAACTCTTCTCTCAGCAGCAGTGGAGAGGGAAACAAAGTGTCTAGAACTCTCTCTCAGCAGCAGTGGAGAGGGAAACAAAGTGTCTAGAACTCTCTCTCAGCAGCAGTGGAGAGGGAAACAAAGTGTCTAGAACTCTCTCTCAGCAGCAGTGGAGAGGGAAACAAAGTGTCTAGAACTCTCTCTCAGCAACAGTGGAGAGGGAAACAAAGTGTCTAGAACTCTCTCTCAGCAGCAGTGGAGAGGGAAACAAAGTGTCTAGAACTCTCTCTCAGCAGCAGTGGAGAGGGAAACAAAGTGTCTAGAACTCTCTCTCAGCAGCAGTGGAGAGGGAAACAAAGTGTCTCGAACTCTTCTCTCAGCGTTGTAAGAACTGCTTACATTGCAAGTATTTGTCCCTGTAGCTTTTTGTTACAGTATATTGTCTCTCACAGGGTATGTATTTCTTTCTTGAGATATTTAACGCAGTAATGGCAGATATTTTTTAATATTACAGTGGTAATTGAACATTAACGGAACCCACAGTGGTCTAGAGGGAAAAGCGACACATAAAGATGAATACATAAACAGGCATCTGGTTAATTATTCATCAACAAGGATGTCCCCTATTCCCTTTTAATTCTCCATTGAATTGCAATCAAACCGTTAGCCACAGCCTTGTGCAGAAACACCGCTATTAAAATGATTGATTCATCTTTAAGAAAGTTTCATTATAGTAGAATATAGAAATGACAAAAACATCTCCATACCGAAACCTAATTTATTGACATACTGTATATTTCAAATACAATTATGTAATATTTGTATTACTTATATACACTATGTCCATACTGCCCTACCAAGCAAAAAGGCAGTAACTACTTATAGTGTGGAACTGAGAAAAATGGCTTTTATTTACCTTGGTTTCACAATAACCTTATGCAGTTACTGCTAACATGACCCCCATTTTCAAAGATTTTACTGAGTTACATATAAGGAAATCAGTCAATTTAAATAAATTCATTAGGCCCTAATCTATGGAGTTCACATGACTGGGAATACAGATACTGTATGCATCATTTGGTCACAGATACCTTAAAAATAGGTAGGGGAATGGATCAGAAAACCAGTCAGTATCTGGTGTGACCACCATTTGCCTCATGCAACGTGACACATCTCCTTCGCAGTTGACTAGGCTTCTGATTGTGGCCTGTGGAATGTCGTCCCACTCCTCTTCAATGGCTGTGAAATGTTGCTGGATATTAGTGGGAATTGGAACACACTGTCATTCACGTCGATCCAGAGCATCACAAACATGCTTAATGGGTGACATGTCTGGTGAGTATGCAGGCCATGGACGACCTGGGACAATTTCAGCTTCCAAGAATTGTGTACAGACCCTTGCTACATAAGGCTGTACATTATCATGCTGAAACATGAGGTGATTGTGGCAGATGAATGGCACGATAATGGGCCTCAGGATCTTGTGACATTCAAATTGCCATAGATAAAGTAAAATGGTGTTTGTTGTCCGTAGCTTATGCCTTCCCATAACATAACCACCATGCGGCATGCTGTCTGCCATCTGCCCAATACAGATGAAACCAGTATTCATCCAGGAAGATCACACTTCTCCAGAGTGCCTGTGGCCATCAAAGGTGAGCATTTGCCCACTGAAGTTGGTTACGACCCTGGTGAGGACGACGTTCACGCAGATTATCTTTTCTGAGGCAATATCTGACTGTTTGTGCAGAAAGTCTTTGGTTGTGCATACCCCCAGTTTCATCAGCTGTCCGGGTGGCTTGTCTCAGACGATCCCGCAGGTGAAGAAGCCGGATGTGGAGTTCCTGGGCTTGGTGGTTACACGTGGTCTGTGGTTGTGAGGCCAGTTGGACGTATTGCCAAATTCTCTAAAACAACATTGGAGGCGGCTTATGGTAGATAAATGAACATTCAATTTTCTGGTAAGAGCTCTGATGGACATTCCTATAGTCAGCATGCCAATTGCACACTCCCTCAAAACTTGACACATCTGTGGAATTGTGTTGTGTGACAAAACTGCATATTTTAGAGTGGCCTTTCATTGTCCCCAGCACAAGTTGAACCTGTGTTTAATCAGCTTCTTGATATGCCACACGTGTCAGGTGGATGGAATATCTTGGGAAAGGAGACATTCCCACTAACAGGGATGTTAACAAATGTGCACACACAACTTGAGAGACATGGATTTTTTAGTGTATCTGGAACATTTCTGGGATCTTTTATTTCAGCTCATGAAACATGGGACGAACACTTTACATTTTGTGTTCATATTTTTGTTCATCATGTATTTGTTTAAAATATATATTTTTATAATGTATGATTATTTAAGGTGAATATATTTTCTATATGAAAAATACATATGTGGTTCTCCCACTACGACTTGGGAAAGCATGCAGTTTATTAGGCTACAGATTAAATAAATTACGATGAACTTCACAGGCTGGTGAAAGTGTATGGTGATGAGCTTGATGCTCCTTTCCAATAAATATTGAGGGTCTTATTCTGGTTACATGATGATTAATGTTTGGCTGCCAATTGACAAAAACATTTGGCAAGTCGCTATTATCCATAATAATCTCATAATGTAGATAGCCTACCCACACTGTATCTGTGAGCTGTAGGCTAGACTGCATGTGCCAAGAGCAGAGTGAGCACATTTGATATATAACACAACAGTTTTCGTCACAAAACCATCAGTATATTTGAAAATGCGATGGTAACCCATTGAACTTGCATTTTTCATTCTGTACATGGGAATTTAACTTCAAAAGTAATTTTTATGTGCACTACGTCATCACGCACAGCCTTTTATCTGCAAAAAGTCAGTTTGATGGAAACACATCTATGGTGGGAAAATGGTTTAATGCTGATTTTGGAATATTCACATTAAAATCTGTCGCAAATTGGAAGGAAACCTAGCTAAGAAACTAGCTAGGTAGCTAGCAACACATTGCTTGACAAGCAATATTTAACATTAACTAGCTAGCTTTGGCAATTAAATAATATCTAACACATACAGTATATGACATTATGTGAAGAACATTCAAAATTACAATGGATGCTCATACAGTTGGCTGGGTCGGGGCTCAGGAATATTTCTAATTGTGATTGACAGCTCCAGATAAATATGTTTTAGGTTCATGTGTCTCTTTCCAAAATAAACATAGTTTATCGTTTCAAAAGTGGCAGGTAGGCTCAAAATCTGCATAATATAATTTAATGGCAAGGTACCAGAAGTCAATAGACTCAACTTTACAATTCAGCATGATACATGTGGCGTAAAAATGTATTTAATGAACATATATTTTAATACTTACATGCATATTCTATGATGTGCTCAATTTATGTGGGTGATTCTGCAACTTCGGGCACTTTGGCTCTGCAAGCTTTCAGAAATTAAAACTTATTGAAACACCATTTTGCCAGTATTATAATTGTCTTTGATTTGTCTAGAAACAATATCTGATAATGTCTGTGATCGTACTATTCAGGAATTTATATATTTTTTGTAATTTTTCCAAGACAGCCATAGACACATGTCATTTCCATCACGTCAATAAACATTCATTTTAGTTGAAAATGAATTATCATACAATTTATTTATAACACATTTCTTATACATTTGTACATTACATTGTATTGAATAGTGAGTGATGTTTAAGGTTTTCCTAATATTAATGATTCAATACAACGCCTGGATGTATAAACTTGCCTTGGTGACAGCTGAATATTTTTTATTTATCATGAAAAATAAGATCATTCCAACTAACCTTTTTGTGAGAAAATGATAATATGATAGATAGATAGATAGATAGATAGATAGATAGATAGATAGATAGGTACTTTATTGATCCCCCGGGGGGGAAATTTCATTATCAAGCAGCTACAACAAAAACACAGGGCAGGTGCAAAATGCCACAACGAAAGTACACAAAAGACAGATACACGGTACATGATACATAGAGCGGCAGTATGAAAAAGTATAGAAATACAGGATATCTGGAGTGCAAAAAAAAAGCTATAAAAGGACATTGCGTAGTATGAGTGGTTGGCTGAATATGTACACTATACATTGGTGGATGTTGGATGGTTAACTATACTATACAGGTTGATGGCAGAGAAATACTTCAGTAGCTAATGCGTATGATATGAGCGAGGGTAATAATAGTTTACTTAATAGACAGAATGGGTAAATGAACAGGTAAGTGAAAATTTTGCATGGTTAAATTAGCTGTACAGTTAGGTATACCGTTATATTTACAGATAAGTGAATACTTGCATGTTTACACAAACTGTACAGGTAAATGACAGGAAGAGATACTTTAATAGCTAAATGTGTGTATGATATCATTGGGGTAATAATAGTAATTCCCTTAAAATACAGTCCTTAGTGCGCAGGGTTTAATTACAGACAACTGCACTTATTGCACATTTGATATACTAAAAGCAATGAGAAAAGGTGCAACTGGCAGGATACTAATATGCATTCCTGAGTGAATGCCTAGGTCCAATAATTACTTACAATATTGCATGTGATATAATATAACAACTGTACATGGGTATGTATATACAGACCTGTATGAATAAGTAGGTCCTGAGTGGATGAGTGCTGACGGAACAGAGTTACTCACGGATGGATGCATAATTGTTAAACTAGGTCCTAGCACCCCAACAGTTCCAGATCTATGTTGCCAACGGCACGGCACCCCGGTGAGGCATTATATAGTCTCATAGCCGCCGGCAGGAAGGACCTCCTGTGGCGCTCTCTGGCACACCGTGGTGGGATCAGTCTGTGACTGAAAGAGCTCCTCTGCGTCATAACCATAGCGTGCAGAGGGTGGGTGACGTTGTCCATGATGGCCAGCAGTTTGGCCAGGATCCGTCTCTCCGCCACCTCCTCTAGAGTGTCAAGGCTCATCCCCAGGACAGAGCTAGCCTTCCTGATCAGCTTATTTACCCGAGAAGCATCACCGGCTTTGATGTTTGCTCCCCAGCACACCACTGCAAAAAAGATGGCACTGGCCACCACAGACTGGTAGAAGGTATGCAGTAGTTTACTGCACACGTTGAAGGACCTGAGCCTCCTCAGAAAGTAGAGTCGGCTCTGGCCCTTTTTGTACAGGGCCCCGGTGTTACCAGCCCATTCCAGTCTGTTGTCCATATGGACCCCCAAGAACTTGTATGACTCAACCATTTCCACATCCATCCCCTTTATAGGGACTGCAGTCAGTTGTGCCTTGGTTCTCCTGAAGTCCACCACCATCTCCTTAGTTTTGCTGATGTTGAGCTGAAGGTGGTTCTGCTCACACCACAACACAAAGTCACTGATTGTGCTCCTGTACTCCTCCTCCTGCCCACCCCTGATGCACCCTACAATAGCAGAGTCATCCGAGAACTTCTGTAGGTGGCATGTTTCAGAGTTATATCTGAAGTCTGAGGTGTAGAGCGTGAACAGGAAGGGGGACAGGACCGTACCTTGGGGGGCCCCTGTGTTGCTAACTGCCCGTTCTGACACACAGCTCTGTAGTCGCACAAATTGTGGCCTACCGGTCAGGTAGTCCGTGACCCAGGAGACTAAGGGTGCTTCCACTTCCATCCTCCTCATCTTCTCACCCAGTAGCAGGGGCTGAATGGTATTGAAGGCACTGGAGAAGTCAAAAAAACATGACCCTCACAGTGCAACCTGCGTTGTCCAGGTGAGAGTAGGCCCTCTGCAGAAGGTAGATGATTGCATCATCCACCCCGATGTTGCGCTGGTATGCAAACTGCAGGGGGTCCATTGATGAACACACCAGGGGTCTGAGGTGAGCGAGGACTAACCTTTCCAGGGTCTTCATGATGTGGGATGTTAGCGCTACAGGTCTGAAGTCATTCAGGACAGTGGGGTGTGCCTTCTTGGGCACTGGGACGAGGCAGGATGTTTTCCACAGCACAGGGACCCTTTCTAGGCTCAGGCTAAGGTTGAAAAGACGCTGGAGTATTCCACACAGTTGGTCAGCACAGACCCTCAGCACCCTTGGGCTGATGCCATCGGGGCCCGCCGCTTTCCACTGGTGTAGTCTCTCCAGCTCTCTCTTCACTTGGTTGGTGGTGAAAGCCAGCCCAGGTAGGGAGGTGGGGGGAAGGGGGGTGTTGAGGATCAGTCCAGGGGGGGCAGGGGCGGAGGTGGGGTCACTGATTGTCTCAGCAGAGGTGCTGTGAGCAAAGTGGGGGTGGGATAGCCGTGAGGGTGTGTGGTCTGGGGAGCTGGAGGGGAGGTGGACAGGGCCAGTATCGAACCTGTTAAAAAATTGGTTCAGCTCATTGGCTCTGTCCTGGGTCCCCTCCGTCTGCCCACTGTTTGACTTTTTGAAGCCAGTGATATTTCTCATACCCTTCCACACCTCTCTCACCTGGCTCTGCCTCAGCTTGTCCTCCATCTTCTCCTTATACACTCTCTTCCCCTCAGCAATCCGCAACTTCAGCTCCCTCTGGACGCATTTCAATTTGTCCTTGTCCTTCTCCTTGAAGGCCCTCTTCTTCTCATTCAGCAGGGCCTTCAGGTCGCTGGTGACCCAGGGTTTATTGTTTGGGAAACAGCGTACCTTCCTGGTGGGTACAGTGTTGTCAACACAAAAATTAATATAGTCTGTTATGCAGTCAGTGAGTCCATCAATGTCCTCCCCATGAGCCTCACAGAACACATCCCAGTCTGTTGTTTCAAAGCAGTCCTGTAGGGCCTCATTCGCCTCCGGGGACCATCTCCTAATAGTCCTGGTGGTTGCAGGCTGCTGTTGGACCATAGGCCTGTAGAGTGGGGTGAGGTGGGGTGGGGTGAGGTGGACAAGGTTGTGATCCGATCTACCGAGGGGAGGGAGTGCAGTGGAGTTGTATGCATCCCTATCTAAACATATCAATCAATGTAAATAATACATAACATACTCATTTACCTCAAAAATATGAGTTGTGATGGAAATGACAATGTGTGGTGGAAATGAAATCAATGTAAAAAAACAACAACATGAAATCAATATTTTATTGTAAACATTTTGAACAACAACCATTGTTGAACATTTAATTAATATAAGACAAAGTAAGATTACAAAACACTAAAAGTAGCACCTTTTTAACATGAGAACAATGTTTTGTCATTGACTACCACTTAGATGCAACAACTAGAACTTCTAGCACCTATGTATTGAGGGAAATGTTAATTGAGAAATACATGTTTTATTTAATGTATGATTTATATCCTGTTTTGTATGTACTGTATAGTGGGTTTACAAGGGTATCTAAGGCTTGGAAAGAGAGCTAAGTTCCTCCCAGACCAAGGCATCCAGCTCCATGTGCCTTTTGGTCACTGGATGTGACTCAGGGACAAGTCCAAGCGCATGCTGTGGTCTGTACCATATGATGTCGTCTCTCATCGGCCCAAAAAATGGTTGGGGCCAACGCGACTCATGGTTTTCACACAAGCACCACGCTCTGCGTGAACGTCTTACACGATGCCTGATCATACTCCACCACACACCACTTTCCAATCAATGCTTCACTTAGATCTACAATGGGCTGGATGGCGCTGTGAGATTTCTTACATTTTCCATCTTGGTCTGCCTCTGTTTTTTCAACCAGAGTCACAGTCTGTGGGCTGAAAGCTGCAGTGATGTGGAAAGGAACAGAAACAACTCAGTATCCTCCACGTTCTGTCTCCTGGACTGTCAGTAGTCTAGTGATACATAGTCTAGTGATAATATGTAATGATAGCATAGTCTAGTGATACATAGTCTAGTTATGATATGTAATGATAGCATAGTCTAGTGATACATAGTCTAGTGATAATATGTAACGATAGCATAGTCTAGGGATTCATAGTCTAGTGATAATATGTAATGATAGCATAGTCTAGTGATACATAGTCTAGTGATAATATGTAATGATAGCATAGTCTAGTGATACATAGTCTAGTGATAACATGCAACGATAGCATAGTCTAGTGATACATAGTCTAGTGATAATATGTAATGATAGCATAGTCTAGTGATACATAGTCTAGTGATAACATGCAACGATAGCATAGTCTAGGGCTTCATAGTCTAGTGATAATATGTAATGGTAGCATAGTCTAGTGATACATAGTCTAGTGATAATGTATAATTATATAATAGTCTAGTGATAATATGTAATGATAGCATAGTCTAGTGATACATAGTCTAGTGATAATGTATAATTATATAATAGTCGAGTGATAATATGCAATGATAGCACAGTCTTGTGATACATAGTCTAGTGATAACATGTAAAGATAGCATAGTCTAGTGATACATAGTCTAGTGATAATATGTAATGATAGCATAGTCTAGTGATACATAGTCTAGTGTCAATGTATAATGATAGAATAGTCTAGTGATAATATGTAATGATAGCATAGTCTAGTGATACATAGTCTAATGATAATGTATAATGATCGAATAGTCTAGTGATAATATGTTATGATAGCATAGTCTAGTGATTCATAGTCTAGTGATAATATGTATAATGATAGAATAGTCTAGTGATAATATGTACTGATAGCATAGTCTAGTGATACATAGTCTAGTGATAATATGTAATGATAGCATAGTCTAGTGATACATAGTCTAGTGATAATATGTAATGATAGCATAGTCTAGTGATACATAGTCTAGTGATAATGTATAATGATAGAATAGTCTAGTGATACATAGTCTAGTGATAATGTATAATGATAGAAAAGTCTAGTGATAATATGTAATGATAGCATAGTCTAGTGATACATAGTCTAATGATAATGTATAATGATCGAATAGTCTAGTGATAATATGTTATGATAGCATAGTCTAGTGATTCATAGTCTAGTGATAATATGTATAATGATAGAATAGTCTAGTGATAATATGTACTGATAGCATAGTCTAGTGATACATAGTCTAGTGATAATATGTAATGATAGAATAGTCTAGTGATACATAGTCTAGTGATAATATGTAATGATAGCATAGTCTAGTGATACATAGTCTAGTGATAATGTATAATGATAGAATAGTCTAGTGATACATAGTCTAGTGATAATGTATAATGATAGAATAGTCTAGTGATAATATGTACTGATAGCATAGTCTAGTGATACATAGTCTAGTGATAATATGTAATGATAGCATAGTCTATTGATAAATAGTCTAGTGATAATATGTTTGTATATCAAATGAGAGATTTTACATAAAATAACCCACAACTATTACCTGGTGTATCTTCAGTGTCCTTTTCCCCTGTTGTTCCTCTACTGGTGACATCACATTCATAGAATCTAGTGATGTTCTGTTCTGTGGCTGTGCTAAATCTGTTACACTGCTTTTTCCTGGAGCATTAAAGACTTGTTGGCCTGCCTTCATTTGCCCTCATTGCTTTTGCTGACAATCCAAATTCTCTGTTTACAGCTTTGACCAGGCCATAATTTCTGAAGATGTTGCCTGTGACCACTTTTCAAGCCTCTTGTTTGTCATTGGCACTGCACAGTTTTTGATATTTTTGCTTTAACTCTGAAATGATGGCATTTTAAAAATAATAAAATCCTTCTCAAGCTCTTTGGAGTTCCTTTCATTTGCTGTTTTGTCTTTGTGGAATATTGTCTCTCCATTTTCTTCATCAGTCGATCAAATCATTTGTTGTATTTCTCAGCTCTCCGTAAAGCATTATCAAGTTTGACATTTGTCATGCAAAGATCTCTGTATGTTTTAAAGCGACCTCTTCAAACCTTTTTTGTTGCAGACGATAAGGAAGGGATATCAGGGGCAGGTAGGTTAGGGGCAGGTAGGTTAGGGGCAGGTAGGTTAGGGGCAGGATGGTTAAGGGCAGGATGGTTAGGGGCAGGTAGGTTAGGGGCAGGTAGGTTAGGGGCAGGTAGGTTAGGGGCAGGTAGGTTAGAGGCAGGTTGGTTAGGGGCAGGTAGGTTAGGGGCAGGATGGTTAGGGGCAGGTAGGTTAGGGGCAGGTAGGTTAGGGGCAGGTAGGTTAGGGGCAGGTAGGTTAGAGGCAGGTTGGTTAGGGGCAGGTAGGTTAGGGGCAGGTAGGTTAGGGGCAGGTAGGTTAGGGGCAGGATGGTTAGGGGCAGGTAGGTTAGGGGCAGGTAGGTTAGGGGCAGGTAGGTTAGGGGCAGGTAGGTTAGGGGCAGGTTGGTTAGGGGCAGGTAGGTTAGGGGCAGGTAGGTTAGGGGCAGGATGGTTAGGGGCAGGTAGGTTAGGGGCAGGTAGGTTAGGGGCAGGTTGGTTAGGGGCAGGTAGGTTAGGGGCAGGTAGGTTAGGGGCAGGTAGGTTAGGGGCAGGATGGTTAGGGGCAGTTAGGTTAGGGGCAGGTAGGTTAGGGGCAGGTAGGTTAGGGGCAGGTTGGTTAGGGGCAGGTTGGTTAGGGGCAGGTAGGTTAGGGGCTGGTAGGTTAGGGGCAGGTAGGTTAGGGGCAGGTTGGTTAGGGGCAGGTTGGTTAGGGGCAGGTTGGTTAGGGGCAGGAAGGTTAAGGGCAGGTAAGTTAGGGGCAGGTAGGTTAGGGGCAGGTAGGTTAGGGGCAGGTAGGTTAGGGGCAGTTAGGTTAGGGGCAGGTAGGTTAGGGGCAGGTTGGTTAGGGGCAGGTAGGTTAGGGGCAGGTAGGTTAGGGGCAGGTAGGTTAGGGGCAGGATGGTTAGGGGCAGGTAGGTTAGGGGCAGGTAGGTTAGGGGCAGGTAGGTTAGAGGCAGGTTGGTTAGGGGCAGGTAGGTTAGGGGCAGGTAGGTTAGGGGCAGGTAGGTTAGGGGCAGGTAGGTTAGGGGCAGGTTGGTTAGGGGCAGGTAGGTTAGAGGCAGGTAGGTTAGGGGCAGGTAGGTTAGAGGCAGGTTGGTTAGGGGCAGGTTGGTTAGGGGCAGGTAGGTTAGGGGCAGGTACTGTTTATTCGGAAAGTATTCAGACCATTTGACTTTTTCCACATTTTGATGTTTCAGCCTTATTCTTGTTTCTTTCCCTCATCAATCGACACACAATACTCCATAATGACAAAGCAAAAACAGTGACTGTATCCACAACAAGGCTCATTTTCAGAACACACAGAACACACAGAACACACAGAACACACAGAACATGAATAATTCAATGCAGGAAAATCATTTTCTGATTTGGGTTCAGCTCAGCTACTTGATCTTGTATCCTTTTCAAAGGGCCAAGATTTTTCCTGTCAAGTTTGGGCAATTCCAAACTACTAGGAAGGGGCCTTTTTTGCACATCAGATGTACAGCTGTGTCAAAGCCTTCAAGGGAAAAATACTCCTACAACAATCTCACCCACCTTCCTACACTACTAGTCTGCTCCCTATCAGATGACCAGCAGGAGAAGTATATATCGCTGCTGCGTGCTTTGAACTGTGAGTTCTCCTTTCACCTTCAATGTGGATAACACTCTCACTGACCTGCAACTTGAGCTTATCAATCTTCAGTCTGATGCAGTGATTGGAGAACTATTCAAAACAATGTCACTGACGAGGTCCTATGCATCTCTCGATGAACAAAACTTTCCAAAGATTAGGAGTCATGCTCAGAAGAAGTGTTTACTGTTTGGGTCAACCTATGTATGTGAACAGACATTTTCAAGTCAAGGCACAGATCATCTCTTACTGACTCTCACCTCTCAGCAATCGTGTGCATAGCGACGTCAGAAACTATAGCTGACTTCACTGCTCTAGTCAACGCCCATCCTCACACTGATTGAGTAGTGTAAATGTAATGTTGAGATCTCTCTCTTTCTTGTGTTTTTGTGCGTCACCCGTTAACAAGAGTTCTGTCCGTGGTGCTGAATGCACAGTGTAATGTTCCCTCTGTGTAGTTCATTGCATGTTTAATAATGAAAATATCTACCAAAAGGAGAACATGGATGTGGTTTATTTCTGTGCATGTTAAAAAAGTCAAATAAGTGGCATATCTGGACGTGATTTACAGTAGAAATATGTGTCAAACACATTATCCTGTAATATGATTCTGACCAGCGATGGCAAAAATATATTCTAATGTGTCCCTCCATGGATAAAAATTGCCCAGGCCTGATCTCAAGGATGATCAATGGAAAAGATGCATCTGAGCTCAATTTCAAGTCTCATAGCAAAGTGTTTGAAAGTTATGTAAATAAGGTTTTCATGTTTTTTTTTATTTTATACATTTCAATAATGTATAATGACTGAGGTGGTGTGTTGCCTGATAGGTAGGTCTCCATTGGTGACTGAGGTGGTGTGTTGCCTGAGAGGTAGGTCTCCATCTGGTGACTGAGGTGGTGTGTTGCCTGATAGGTAGGTCTCCATTGGTGACTGAGGTGGTGTGTTGCCTGATAGGTAGGTCTCCATTGGTGACTGAAATGGTGTGTTTCCTGAGAGGTAGGTCTCCATCTTATGACTGAGGTGGTGTGTTGCCTGTTAGGTAGGTCTCCATTGGTGACTGAAGTGGTGTGTTTCCTGAAAGGTAGGTCTCCATCTGGTGACTGAGGTGGTGTGTTGCCTGATAGGTAGGTCTCTATTGGTGACTGAGGTGTTGTGTTGCCTGATAGGTAGATCTCCATTGGTGACTGAGGTGGTGTGTTTCCTGAGAGGTAGGCCTCCACCTGGTGACTGAGGTGGTGTGTTTCCTGATAGGTAGGTCTCCATCTGGTGACTGAGGTGGTGTGTTTCCTGAGAGGTAGGTCTCCATCTGGTGACTGAGGTGGTGTGTTTCCTGATAGGTAGGTCTCCATCTGGTGACTGAGGTGGTGTGTTTCCTGATAGGTAGGTCTCCATCTGGTGACTGAGGTGGTGTGTTGCCTGATAGGTAGGTCTCCATCTGGTGACTGAGGTGGTGTGTTTCTTGATAGGTAGGTCTCCATCTGGTGACTGAGGTGGTGTGTTTCCTGAGAGGTAGGTCTCCATCTGGTGACTGAGGTGGTGTGTTTCTTGATAGGTAGGTCTCCATCTGGTGACTGAGGTGGTGTGTTTCCTGATAGGTAGGTCTCCATCTGGTGACTGAGGTGGTGTGTTGCCCATGGATCATGATAAACATGGTCAACATCACTTCGAAAGAGATGTTAGCTACAGCATTTACTGAACATACCTCCTGGAGCCGTCTTGTTCTCTGATGTGGTCCTTGGCTTCTATCTGGAGGCAGATAGAAGGTGTCAATAGAACACAATTTGAGATAGCCACACGCAAGTTATTAACCTGTCTGACTGGGATTGTGTGTGACTGTGTTCCAAATGGCACCCTATTCTCTGCAGAGCCCTGGTCAAAAGTAGTTTACTGTATAGGGAATAGGGTACTATTTGGGACCGATTCTGGGCTTGTACGTGGCTCTTGGCCTCTTCATTTACTTGCAGGGGAGGAGAGGGGATACCATGATATAGAAGGAATATTACGAGAGACACAAACTGTACATCTCCATCCCAAATTACACCCTATCCCTTCATAGTGCACTACTTTTAGTGAGCCCATAGTGAATAGGGTGTTATTTTGGGATTCCATAACACACAGGCTTTTTGTAAGTCAGAACATGCATTAACTTGAATAGTGGATTTTGTATTGGTATGTAGTTTTGGTCTAAGAAGATATTACAGCTGGCCCCGTTTTCTATAGGAGCTGGTGTTATGGGCCAACACTTCAAAATGAAGTGAAATACGACGTCTGTCACAAACTAACACAAATTCACAAGAATAAATATGCAAACCTGACCTTTAGGAAGATACAGACGTTTTCGTGAGAAGAACAATTTTTGGGATGTCTCCTTGTCTGACAAACAGTACTGTAGCTCTGTCACTTTCCACCACAGATGCGGAAAGCTAACATAGGTATATGCAGTGGATACTTAAACTGACTGAAATCTCTAGCTTATACTGACTGATATCTCTAGCTGAAACTGACTGATATATATCTAGCTTAAATGTATATCTCTAGATTAAACTGACAGATTTCTCTAGTTTAAACTGATACCTCTAGCTTAAACTGACAGATTTCTCTATCTTAAACTGATACCTCTAGCTTAAACTGACAGATTTCTCTATCTTAAACTGACTGATATCTCTAGTTTAAACTGACAGATTTCTCTATCTTAAACTGACTGATATCTCTAGCTTAAACTGACAGATTTCTCTAGCTTAAACTGATACCTCTAGCTTAAACTGACAGATTTCTCTATCTTAAACTGACTGATATCTCTAGCTTAAACTGACAGATTTCTCTATCTTAAACTGATACCTCTAGCTTAAACTGACAGATTTCTCTATCTTAAACTGACTGATATCTCTAGCTTAAACTGACAGATTTCTCTATCTTAAACTGACTGATACCTCTAGCTTAAACTGACAGATTTCTCTATCTTAAACTGACTGATACCTCTAGCTTAAACTGACAGATTTCTCTATCTTAAACTGACTGATATCTCTAGCTTAAACTGACAGATTTCTCTATCTTAAACTGACTGATATCTCTAGCTTAAACTGACAGATTTCTCTATCTTAAACTGACTGATACCTCTAGCTTAAACTGACAGATTTCTCTATCTTAAACTGACTGATACCTCTAGCTTAAACTGACAGATTTCTCTATCTTAAACTGACTGATATCTCTAGTTTAAACTGACAGATTTCTCTAGCTTAAACTGATACCTCTATCTTAAACTGACTGATATCTCTAGCTTAAACTGACTGATATCTCTAGCTTAAACTGACTGACATATCTTGCTTAAACTGACTGATGTCTCTATTTTAAACTGACTGATATCTCTATCTTAAACTGAATGATATCTCTATCTTAAACTGACTGATATCTCTATCTTAAACTGAATGATATCTCTATCTTAAACTGACTGATATCTCTATCTTAAACTGACGGATTTCTCTAGCTTAAACTGACTGATATCTCTAGCTGAAACTGACTGATATCTCTAGCTTAAACTGACTGATATCTCTAGCTTAAACTGACTGATATCTCTAGCTTAAACTGACGGATTTCTCTATCTTAAACTGACGGATTTCTCTTGCTTAAACTGACTGATATCTCTAGCTTAAACTGACTGATATCACTAGCTTAAACTGACTGACATATCTTGCTTAAACTGACTGATGTCTCTATTTTAAACTGACTGATATCTCTATCTTAAACTGAATGATATCTCTATCTTAAACTGACTGATATCTCTATCTTAAACTGACAGATTTCTCTAGCTGAAACTGACTGATATCTCTAGCTTAAACTGACTGATATCTCTAGCTTAAACTGACGGATTTCTCTATCTTAAACTGACTGATATCTCTAGCTTAAACTGACTGATATCTCTAGCTTAAACTGATATCTCTAGCTTAAACTGACGGATTTCTCTAGATTAAACTGACTGATATCTCTAGCTTAAACTGACTGATTTCTCTAGTTTAAGCTGATGGATTTCTCTAGCTTAAACTGACAGATTTTTTATCAGATTTTTGTATTATGATATTACAATGAAAAATGTGTGTGTCAATAGACGGTTAAGGTCTAACTATCTATACTCCACATGCAGTGGCCTCATCCCATCCATTCCTCTAACTAGCCAGTCTATTCTCCTATCCACCCACTGGCTGCTCACATCATCTGTTTTGCTGCATCGGCTCATTCATCACTATAGCAGTGGAGCATAGAGCTCTTTAAGTTGCATAAAACACAATGTCGCCAGAGCACCCAGATCTCCTGCTCCGCCGGGTGATGAATGGGGACCTCACAGATAGAGTATCTTTAGAGATGATGACGGAGCAACACCTGTCACTTCACATCACATGCACTCTCTGTCTGGAGGCAGGAAGGAACCAAAGGCTTCATACGCATTCTTAAGAACAGCAACAGTGTCACTACCTTTTCACTGCTTATCTTTTCAATTGAAACTGCTTTTAGAGTTTAATGATTATATAGTTTAACGCATTAAGACAGATAGGTGAAGCCTGAGTCTTTATTTTCTTTGAGTCTTTTCTCCAATAAGTTTATATTGTATAAACAGAGATGTAATGATTGATAAGTTTATATTGTATAAACAGAGATGTAATGATCCTTCAGAGATGATGAGGGAGCAACAGTAGTCACTTCACATGCAGCCACTGGCTGGAGGCAGGAAGCAGCCACAGGCTTCAGATCCGCATTCTTCAGAACAGTATACCAACTACCTTTTTAACTGCTTATCTTGGGACTCTTCTACACTGTCCCTTTTTAGTACTTATAATAGACATGCATAGGACTTATTTTCGACTGAGCTGACATATGCAACGTTTACTGTGAATGAAGTCTCCGCTAAAGTTGGAACATTGCCTTCAAATTCAATCACGCTGTAAAACTGAAGTTCTGCGATGCTGATTGAAAAGAGACCCTAGTTTGTATACTGTATTGTAAGGATCTTTATATTGAGTGCTTAAGGTACTGCTTGAGGTACTTCTGATCTACTGAACAAAAATATAAATGCAACATGTAACAATTTCAACTATTTTACTGTGTTACACTTCATATAAGGAAATCCGTCAATTGAAGTAAATTCCTTAGGCACTAATCTATGGATTTCACATGACTGAGCAGGCCAGGGGTGGGCCTATGCCCTCCCAGGCCCACCCCTGGCTGCGCCCCTGCCCAGTCAAATTAGTTTTTCTGCACTTTAATACAGAGAAATACTCCTCAGTTTCCTCAGCTGTCCAGGTGGATGTAAACAAATTTGTTCACAAAATTTGAGAGAAATAAGCTTTTTGTGTATATGGAACATTTCTGGGATCTTTTATTTCAGCTCATGAAACATGGGACCGACACTTTACATGTTGCATTTATTTTTTTGTTCAGTATATTTGCTTTTTGTGGTTTGTGTGAATATTTATTATTTTAAAAGCTCACACTTACTTTTAAGTCACAAAATGCATTGAAGATTTCTGCAGTGCAGTAAGTGGCTGGAGATTTGCTTTGGGAAATAGAACATTCTCCTCTGTGAGCCAAGAACTGGTGATATGAGTTGCATGCTGTCCTCATTTCTATGCCCTACATATTCTGAAACATCTGGGAAAATAATACACTACTGTTAAATGGAAAAACCTTCCAGATGTTTGTGTGTGTGTGTGTGTGTGTGTGTGTGTGTGTGTGTGTGTGTGTGTGTGTGTGTGTGTGTGTGTGTGTGTGTGTGTGTGTGTGTGTGTGTGTGTGTGTGTGTGTGTGTGTGTGTGTGTGTGTACGTCTGTGTGTGTATGTGTACGTCTGTGTGTGTGTATGTATGTGTGTGTGTGTGTGTGTGTGTGTGTGTGTGTGTGTGTGTGTGTGTGTGTGTGTGTGTGTGTGTGTGCATCTGTGTCAATCGCATCTAGACTGGAAGCTATGGTGCAACACATTTGTGACTCGTTTCAGGAAACTAGGCACATGTCGCGGGTCACTACTTCACAGGAGAGCCATTTGAACGTAAACTATTTAAAAAAAATCTAAATTCATTTTTTGGCAGAAATGCCTTCTGGATCATGTGCCTTAATAACAAACTTGCATGCCATATGTCAATATGAATAAAATGGTTAAATTACGAGCCTAGTTGGTTAAGCCACAGTAAAAGACAGCAACCTTCCCGATAGCCATGATTGGCTGAGATAATGAGTGGGCTGGACATGCCGAGAGATGAGTTCGGATTGGTCTGCCATATAGCACACTTTTGTCTAGTTGAGCTGGTCAGTATGTGTAGGTAATACTTTCTAACGCTGCTTTAAAAAAAATATATATATTGCGTAGTAGAACTGCGTAATTGTTGCTCTCAACTTTCTGGAGGACCGAGCTTGAAATCAGTGGAATTAGAGTATGATAGCTAAGGAGATGGAGAAAACACTGGTCTCCGGATTACATCTTCAAACTTAGGGCAACCATGGCATCCGTGACAGAGAGGGAGGAGCTTCCTTTCTATGATGTATACGGGTAAGATAGTCTAACTAGCAACATTTTCACATATTGCACGTTTCTAATTTTGACAGAAAGTCATTTTAATTTCAAGTTAAAGAGTACTGTTAGCTAGCTAGCTAACGTTAGCTGGCTGGCTCGCTAGCTAACGTTACGTGTATGAGCTTATTATTCATATCTCAGAGCCATTTTCTTTTCTAGTTATAGCCACATTTTTGCTAGCTAACATTGAACCTGGTTGGTTAGCTACCTGCAGATTCATGCAGTGTAGTAACGTCATGAGTTTGGATTATGGTTCATTGTTTAGCTAGCTATACATGTCTTAACAAAAGACTCCACTATGCAAGTATCCATTTCAATAGAATGTCACTGCAACAACTATTGATAGAAGTAGCAGCCTAACTGACAAATTTACGAACAATCAACACCCGTTGAATATGGCTGGTGTCAGTAAACGTTGGCAAAAAAGCATAAATTGTTGCCAGCAACACAGTTTCAGTCAGCAACTTTCTTTGATATGAAAGGCAAGTATGTCTATTTCACCATCTGCCCATTTTGTTGGTAAAATACAAGGTAGTTTAAACACTGTGTCTTTTAATGATCCAATACGTAATATGGTACAGTTGTCATAATAAGGTTTTAGTCCAGTGCGGCTAGAAAAGTGATCAAGATCTTCAATGAGACAGTGCAGGAATCCAGATTGCAGACTTAAGAAAAAACTTGAGTCATCGGCATATATTGACATATTTTTATCCACTGGATTTCTAACTCCTTAATGTTCTTGTTGGATCTAGTAAATAGCATTTCAATGGCATAGGTAATTTTCATGACAGGTATTGTAAAATCATAAATATATGCAATAAAGTTAGTTTGTGTTGGCCACAGTCTCACACAGTGCTATAATTATCCTGAGAGATACATTAAGGAATGCACATAGGGGTTTAAGAGAGTTGACAATATGATCATAGGGCATGTATGTGTATTATTTTTCTAATAAACTGTTATATAATCCTAGGGCATGTCCACCTGGGGACGGGCAGCCATCTAGCTGTGTGTGATCATTAAAAATGAAGAAAAGTCCTATAGATACCGCCCTGGGTGTAGTGAGGAAGCGTACCACCGGGGGCATGCACAGGTAGGCAAGAAAAGACCTATGATACCGCTGTAATTGTGTCTGAGGAAGTGAATCAATTACAGGACTGCTTGGGTAGGCACCCTGTGATACCGCTCTTTTTGTATCAAATAAGAGGACTGCTTGGACAGGGAAAAATCCTATGTAATACCACTTCTCTGTGTCTGTGGAAGTGTATCAGAGAAGGGCCGAATTTGTAGGTAGTTTAGGAAAACATAAGAAGGGTGAAAGAGTGTGCAAGAGTGTGAAAGGCTTCTGACCAACATGGGGAAGGAGAGAACGCACCTCTCCCTGATAATCACTATTAGTGTGACCCGGCAGAGAGTGTGTGTCTGTGCTATCTGTGAGTGTGTGAGTGGAACAGAAACCAGGGGTGCACATGGGAGCGAGGGACACAGCATTCCGGATCCTCCAAGGGGGGCCCTGAAGTTTATGTGTAGATAAGTGGGGAAGGGAATAATTCTGGACCAGGTGTAATTTAAAAGCATAGGGAAGGTGTTTTTCTTTTGACAGGGACACTGAGTGTGACACTGTTAGACGAAGAAAGGAAAGAAAGATAAGATATACTGGACTGAGTTCATGAAATGGGAAAGAGAGCCAGACAAGTTCACACAAAGACCTGAGATAGCCATTTCGGGGAAAGCCCCGTCAGAATATGTTAGAGAGTGAGAAAGAACAGGAAGGACAATGAGAGAGAGTTTCCCCCTCCGTTCTTCTTCTCCTACTCTCTACCCAGTGCCTGTGGCTGCGGCTGTCCACCTCCCTCCCCCACCTCCATCTGATCCAAACAACCCAGTGGACGACCTCACTCTACACCCCAATGGGCCTCCTCCCCCAACTTCACAGTTCACTCCTGTGCCTCCCCTCACGTATGAGTCTCCCCTAGTAGCAGCAGTGGTGGACAAATTGCTCTCTGGACCGGCCATGCTGGTGGTGGGGATAACGTCAACTCCCAGACCACAGAGGAGGGGTGCGGAGAGGGGAGGCAGACACGCTGACAGAAAGAGTTACAACCTGTTCCTCAAGGGTGCTCCCCCAACCAGCCCAGATGACGATAAGACTCAGACTACAAGCTGCTCAGCTGACATTCATCCAGGGGGCCGCACTGGCAGCTGCTGAAGGGGTGCGAGGGAAACAATGAAAACTATAGGGGCTTCAGGCCTCCCATTCAGAGAGCATGTAACTATGCCTGAGTTTTGTGACTGGTATTACACATGGGACGTTGATAATGAGGTGCCCAATATTGCTGGTGTTTTCTCAATGGATAAAACCCATTGGGGCCACGAGGGCAGTTTCATGTCTTACATTGCACTTCCCATTCATCACAATTGACAAAAGACCTGAGATATGAGAATAAATGGCTGTTAGAGAGTATAGCGTCAGAATCTGTACACTGTGAGGGTTTGTATTGTAGCAGTGATTTCTGTGCTTTAGGGGTTAATCTACATGTGCACAACGTGTCCCTGGCAAACTCACGAAGAGTTGAGTGGGAGGATACTGGGGTTTGGATAAAGGGCCTGGTCAATGCTGTTTATTGGGAGATGGGTTCAGATGGGTCAACTTACTCACCCAGCACACTGACATATTGTTACCCCCTCAACTGGAACACAGCTCTTGAAAGGGGTGTGCATGGACTTGATCAGGCCTCCTTTGTTACCAATATCATGCTTTTGAGTGAGGACTCGGCCCTTGTGAGAGGGGTCCCTGATTGCCTATGGGCAAGGGATAAGTATAGATAGATAGATGCTGTCTCCATGTCTGGGTCTCCCTGTGCACATTCTAAACCCTTTCAATCTGTGAGAGGAATGGTTTATGTCTTCTGTGTTGACTCAGGCTCAATACAGCTACATTGTTACCAACTAAGGACAGGAGAAACCCACGACTGCACAGTGCTGGTGGAGCTTGTATCTAAACCAAGGTCAGATTTGACTAATGCCCCTTTGCAGAATGCTGATTTGGAAATATTTTTTAGATGGCTCTGCTCAGAAGTCTGAGAAAAGAGAACCACTTGTTGTCCATGCTGTAACAACAGCAGAAACCACACTCAAAAGTGCTAAATTGCCACTAGTTCTCTCAGCACAAGCAGCAGAGCTGTTTGCTCTCAAACTGGCTTGTATATTGGCTAAGGCCCAAACAGTCACCATTTATACTAACTTGATTTTGGTACATTGTGACAACTAGTGTGGGTTCCTCACATCCTCAAATTGTTAATAAGCTATTCTTCTCCCCTCTGAAATTGCTGTTTGTACATGTTTGGCATATACTAACTCATTTGACCCTGTGTTAGATGGTTTCACTAACTGCTCATGAGTTTTTCTCTGACTTACAAACTACTGTAGGTCCTGTTGAATTCAGGAAGTACGTAATTGTTTCCCCTACCTTGCTAAGTTGACACATGTACCATGTGTCAAAGGGGGGAGTGTTAGATTTTGTGAATCATTTAATATTTTTGTTCACCTGGTAAAGTAATGTTAGACAGAAAGACAGAGGTAGAGACTGTAAAATGGAAAGTCAGGTATTTGAAGGGGAATGTACTGGGTGATGGTGATTGAGAGGGCTTCTGAGTTACAGTTAATGTACTGGGTGATGGTGATTGAGAGGGCTTCTGAGTTACAGTTAATGTACTGGGTGATGGTGATTGAGAGGGCTTCTGAGTTAGTTAATGCACTGGGTGATGGTGATTGAGAGGGCTTCTGAGTTAGTTAATGCACTGGGTGATGGTGATTGAGAGGGCTTCTGAGTTAGTTAATGTACTGGGTGATGGTGATTGAGAGGGCTTCTGAGTTAGTTAATGTACTGGGTGATGGTGATTGAGAGGGCTTCTGAGTTAGTTAATGTACTGGGTGATGGTGATTGAGAGGGCTTCTGAGTTAGTTAATGTACTGGGTGATGGTGATTGAGAGGGCTTCTGAGTTAGTTAATGCACTGGGTGATGGTGATTGAGAGGGCTTCTGAGTTAGTTAATGTACTGGGTGATGGTGATTGAGAGGGCTTCTGAGTTACAGTTAATGCACTGGGTGATGGTGATTGAGAGGGCTTCTGAGTTACAGTTAATGTACTGGGTGATGGTGATTGAGAGGGCTTCTGAGTTAGTTAATGCACTGGGTGATGGTGATTGAGAGGGCTTCTGAGTTAGTTAATGTACTGGGTGATGGTGATTGAGAGGGCTTCTGAGTTACAGTTAATGCACTGGGTGATGGTGATTGAGAGGGCTTCTGAGTTAGTTAATGTACTGGGTGATGGTGATTGAGAGGGCTTCTGAGTTAGTTAATGTACTGGGTGATGGTGATTGAGAGGGCTTCTGAGTTAGTTAATGTACTGGGTGATGGTGATTGAGAGGGCTTCTGAGTTAGTTAATGTACTGGGTGATGGTGATTGAGAGGGCTTCTGAGTTAGTTAATGTACTGGGTGATGGTGATTGAGAGGGCTTCTGAGTTACAGTTAATGTACTGGGTGATGGTGATTGAGAGGGCTTCTGAGTTAGTTAATGTACTGGGTGATGGTGATTGAGAGGGCTTCTGAGTTAGTTAATGTACTGGGTGATGGTGATTGAGAGGGCTTCTGAGTTAGTTAATGTACTGGGTGATGGTGATTGAGAGGGCTTCTGAGTTAGTTAATGTACTGGGTGATGGTGATTGAGAGGGCTTCTGAGTTAGTTAATGCACTGGGTGATGGTGATTGAGAGGGCTTCTGAGTTAGTTAATGTACTGGGTGATGGTGATTGAGAGGGCTTCTGAGTTACAGTTAATGCACTGGGTGATGGTGATTGAGAGGGCTTCTGAGTTAGTTAATGTACTGGGTGATGGTGATTGAGAGGGCTTCTGAGTTAGTTAATGTACTGGGTGATGGTGATTGAGAGGGCTTCTGAGTTAGTTAATGTACTGGGTGATGGTGATTGAGAGGGCTTCTGAGTTAGTTAATGTACTGGGTGATGGTGATTGAGAGGGCTTCTGAGTTAGTTAATGCACTGGGTGATGGTGATTGAGAGGGCTTCTGAGTTAGTTAATGTACTGGGTGATGGTGATTGAGAGGGCTTCTGAGTTACAGTTAATGCACTGGGTGATGGTGATTGAGAGGGCTTCTGAGTTACAGTTAATGTACTGGGTGATGGTGATTGAGAGGGCTTCTGAGTTAGTTAATGCACTGGGTGATGGTGATTGAGAGGGCTTCTGAGTTAGTTAATGTACTGGGTGATGGTGATTGAGAGGGCTTCTGAGTTACAGTTAATGCACTGGGTGATGGTGATTGAGAGGGCTTCTGAGTTACAGTTAATGTACTGGGTGATGGTGATTGAGAGGGCTTCTGAGTTAGTTAATGCACTGGGTGATGGTGATTGAGAGGGCTTCTGAGTTAGTTAATGTACTGGGTGATGGTGATTGAGAGGGCTTCTGAGTTACAGTTAATGCACTGGGTGATGGTGATTGAGAGGGCTTCTGAGTTAGTTAATGTACTGGGTGATGGTGATTGAGAGGGCTTCTGAGTTAGTTAATGTACTGGGTGATGGTGATTGAGAGGGCTTCTGAGTTAGTTAATGTACTGGGTGATGGTGATTGAGAGGGCTTCTGAGTTAGTTAATGTACTGGGTGATGGTGATTGAGAGGGCTTCTGAGTTAGTTAATGTACTGGGTGATGGTGATTGAGAGGGCTTCTGAGTTACAGTTAATGTACTGGGTGATGGTGATTGAGAGGGCTTCTGAGTTAGTTAATGTACTGGGTGATGGTGATTGAGAGGGCTTCTGAGTTAGTTAATGCACTGGGTTATGGTGATTGAGAGGGCTTCTGAGTTAGTTAATGTACTGGGTGATGGTGATTGAGAGGGCTTCTGAGTTAGTTAATGTACTGGGTGATGGTGATTGAGAGGGCTTCTGAGTTAGTTAATGTACTGGGTGATGGTGATTGAGAGGGCTTCTGAGTTAGTTAATGTACTGGGTGATGGTGATTGAGAGGGCTTCTGAGTTAGTTAATGCACTGGGTGATGGTGATTGAGAGGGCTTCTGAGTTAGTTAATGCACTGGGTGATGGTGATTGAGAGGGCATCTGAGTTAGTTAATGTACTGGGTGATGGTGATTGAGAGGGCTTCTGAGTTAGTTAATGTACTGGGTGATGGTGATTGAGAGGGCTTCTGAGTTAGTTAATGCACTGGGTGATGGTGATTGAGAGGGCTTCTGAGTTAGTTAATGTACTGGGTGATGGTGATTGAGAGGGCTTCTGAGTTAGTTAATGTACTGGGTGA
This sequence comes from Thymallus thymallus, assembly GCA_023634145.1. Lineage (NCBI taxonomy): Eukaryota > Metazoa > Chordata > Actinopteri > Salmoniformes > Salmonidae > Thymallus > Thymallus thymallus. The sequence continues at coordinate 5,616,971 of CM042410.1, forward strand.
TGGTGATTGAGAGGGCTTCTGAGTTAGTTAATGTACTGGGTGATGGTGATTGAGAGGGCTTCTGAGTTAGTTAATGTACTGGGTGATGGTGATTGAGAGGGCTTCTGAGTTAGTTAATGTACTGGGTGATGGTGATTGAGAGGGCTTCTGAGTTAGTTAATGTACTGGGTGATGGTGATTGAGAGGGCTTCTGAGTTAGTTAATGTACTGGGTGATGGTGATTGAGAGGGCTTCTGAGTTAGTTAATGTACTGGGTGATGGTGATTGAGAGGGCTTCTGAGTTACAGTTAATGTACTGGGTGATGGTGATTGAGAGGGCTTCTGAGTTAGTTAATGTACTGGGTGATGGTGATTGAGAGGGCTTCTGAGTTAGTTAATGTACTGGGTGATGGTGATTGAGAGGGCTTCTGAGTTAGTTAATGTACTGGGTGATGGTGATTGAGAGGGCTTCTGAGTTAGTTAATGTACTGGGTGATGGTGATTGAGAGGGCTTCTGAGTTAGTTAATGTACTGGGTGATGGTGATTGAGAGGGCTTCTGAGTTAGTTAATGCACTGGGTGATGGTGATTGAGAGGGCTTCTGAGTTAGTTAATGTACTGGGTGATGGTGATTGAGAGGGCTTCTGAGTTACAGTTAATGCACTGGGTGATGGTGATTGAGAGGGCTTCTGAGTTAGTTAATGTACTGGGTGATGGTGATTGAGAGGGCTTCTGAGTTAGTTAATGTACTGGGTGATGGTGATTGAGAGGGCTTCTGAGTTAGTTAATGTACTGGGTGATGGTGATTGAGAGGGCTTCTGAGTTAGTTAATGTACTGGGTGATGGTGATTGAGAGGGCTTCTGAGTTAGTTAATTTACTGGGTGATGGTGATTGAGAGGGCTTCTGAGTTACAGTTAATGCACTGGGTGATGGTGATTGAGAGGGCTTCTGAGTTAGTTAATGTACTGGGTGATGGTGATTGAGAGGGCTTCTGAGTTAGTTAATGCACTGGGTGATGGTGATTGAGAGGGCTTCTGAGTTAGTTAATGTACTGGGTGATGGTGATTGAGAGGGCTTCTGAGTTAGTTAATGTACTGGGTGATGGTGATTGAGAGGGCTTCTGAGTTACAGTTAATGTACTGGGTGATGGTGATTGAGAGGGCTTCTGAGTTAGTTAATGCACTGGGTTATGGTGATTGAGAGGGCTTCTGAGTTAGTTAATGTACTGGGTGATGGTGATTGAGAGGGCTTCTGAGTTAGTTAATGTACTGGGTGATGGTGATTGAGAGGGCTTCTGAGTTAGTTAATGTACTGGGTGATGGTGATTGAGAGGGCTTCTGAGTTAGTTAATGTACTGGGTGATGGTGATTGAGAGGGCTTCTGAGTTAGTTAATGCACTGGGTGATGGTGATTGAGAGGGCTTCTGAGTTAGTTAATGCACTGGGTGATGGTGATTGAGAGGGCATCTGAGTTAGTTAATGTACTGGGTGATGGTGATTGAGAGGGCTTCTGAGTTAGTTAATGTACTGGGTGATGGTGATTGAGAGGGCTTCTGAGTTAGTTAATGCACTGGGTGATGGTGATTGAGAGGGCTTCTGAGTTAGTTCATGTACTGGGTGATGGTGATTGAGAGGGCTTCTGAGTTAGTTAATGTACTGGGTGATGGTGATTGAGAGGGCTTCTGAGTTAGTTAATGTACTGGGTGATGGTGATTGAGAGGGCTTCTGAGTTAGTTAATGTACTGGGTGATGGTGATTGAGAGGGCTTCTGAGTTAGTTAATGCACTGGGTGATGGTGATTGAGAGGGCTTCTGAGTTAGTTAATGTACTGGGTGATGGTGATTGAGAGGGCTTCTGAGTTACAGTTAATGCACTGGGTGATGGTGATTGAGAGGGCTTCTGAGTTAGTTAATGTACTGGGTGATGGTGATTGAGAGGGCTTCTGAGTTAGTTAATGTACTGGGTGATGGTGATTGAGAGGGCTTCTGAGTTAGTTAATGTACTGGGTGATGGTGATTGAGAGGGCTTCTGAGTTAGTTAATGTACTGGGTGATGGTGATTGAGAGGGCTTCTGAGTTAGTTAATGTACTGGGTGATGGTGATTGAGAGGGCTTCTGAGTTACAGTTAATGCACTGGGTGATGGTGATTGAGAGGGCTTCTGAGTTAGTTAATGTACTGGGTGATGGTGATTGAGAGGGCTTCTGAGTTAGTTAATGCACTGGGTGATGGTGATTGAGAGGGCTTCTGAGTTAGTTAATGTACTGGGTGATGGTGATTGAGAGGGCTTCTGAGTTAGTTAATGTACTGGGTGATGGTGATTGAGAGGGCTTCTGAGTTACAGTTAATGTACTGGGTGATGGTGATTGAGAGGGCTTCTGAGTTAGTTAATGCACTGGGTGATGGTGATTGAGAGGGCTTCTGAGTTAGTTAATGCACTGGGTGATGGTGATTGAGAGGGCTTCTGAGTTAGTTAATGTACTGGGTGATGGTGATTGAGAGGGCTTCTGAGTTAGTTAATGTACTGGGTGATGGTGATTGAGAGGGCTTCTGAGTTACAGTTAATGTACTGGGTGATGGTGATTGAGAGGGCTTCTGAGTTAGTTAATGCACTGGGTTATGGTGATTGAGAGGGCTTCTGAGTTAGTTAATGTACTGGGTGATGGTGATTGAGAGGGCTTCTGAGTTAGTTAATGTACTGGGTGATGGTGATTGAGAGGGCTTCTGAGTTAGTTAATGTACTGGGTGATGGTGATTGAGAGGGCTTCTGAGTTAGTTAATGTACTGGGTGATGGTGATTGAGAGGGCTTCTGAGTTAGTTAATGCACTGGGTGATGGTGATTGAGAGGGCTTCTGAGTTAGTTAATGCACTGGGTGATGGTGATTGAGAGGGCATCTGAGTTAGTTAATGTACTGGGTGATGGTGATTGAGAGGGCTTCTGAGTTAGTTAATGTACTGGGTGATGGTGATTGAGAGGGCTTCTGAGTTAGTTAATGCACTGGGTGATGGTGATTGAGAGGGCTTCTGAGTTAGTTAATGTACTGGGTGATGGTGATTGAGAGGGCTTCTGAGTTAGTTAATGTACTGGGTGATGGTGATTGAGAGGGCTTCTGAGTTACAGTTAATGTACTGGGTGATGGTGATTGAGAGGGCTTCTGAGTTAGTTAATGAACTGGGTGATGGTGATTGAGAGGGCTTCTGAGTTAGTTAATGTACTGGGTGATGGTGATTGAGAGGGCTTCTGAGTTACAGTTAATGTACTGGGTGATGGTGATTGAGAGGGCTTCTGAGTTAGTTAATGCACTGGGTGATTGTGATTGAGAAGGCTTCTGAGTTAGTTAATGTACTGGGTGATGGTGATTGAGAGGGCTTCTGAGTTAGTTAATGTACTGGGTGATGGTGATTGAGAGGGCTTCTGAGTTAGTTAATGTACTGGGTGATGGTGATTGAGAGGGCTTCTGAGTTAGTTAATGTACTGGGTGATGGTGATTGAGAGGGCTTCTGAGTTAGTTAATGTACTGGGTGATGGTGATTGAGAGGGCTTCTGAGTTAGTTAATGTACTGGGTGATGGTGATTGAGAGGGCTTCTGAGTTAGTTAATGTACTGGGTGATGGTGATTGAGATGGCTTCTGAGTTAGTTAATGCACTGGGTGATGGTGATTGAGAGGGCTTCTGAGTTAGTTAATGTACTGGGTGATGGTGATTGAGAGGGCTTCTGAGTTAGTTAATGCACTGGGTGATGGTGATTGAGAGGGCTTCTGAGTTAGTTAATGTACTGGGTGATGGTGATTGAGAGGGCTTCTGAGTTAGTTAATGTACTGGGTGATGGTGATTGAGAGGGCTTCTGAGTTAGTTAATGTACTGGGTGATGGTGATTGAGAGGGCTTCTGAGTTAGTTAATGTACTGGGTGATGGTGATTGAGAGGGCTTCTGAGTTACAGTTAATGCACAGGGTGATGGTGATTGAGAGGGCTTCTGAGTTAGTTAATGCACTGTGTGATGGTGATTGAGAGGGCTTCTGAGTTACAGTTAATGCACTGGGTGATGGTGATTGAGAGGGCTTCTGAGTTAGTTAATGCACTGGGTGATGGTGATTGAGAGGGCTTCTGAGTTACAGTTAATGTACTGGGTGATGGTGATTGAGAGGGCTTCTGAGTTAGTTAATGCACTGGGTGATGGTGATTGAGAGGGCTTCTGAGTTAGTTAATGTACTGGGTGATGGTGATTGAGAGGGCTTCTGAGTTACAGTTAATGTACTGGGTGATGGTGATTGAGAGGGCTTCCGAGTTAGTTAATGTACTGGGTGATGGTGATTGAGAGGGCTTCTGAGTTAGTTAATGCACTGGGTGATGGTGATTGAGAGGGCTTCTGAGTTACAGTTAATGTACTGGGTGATGGTGATTGAGAGGGCTTCTGAGTTACAGTTAATGTACTGGGTGATGGTGATTGAGAGGGCTTCTGAGTTACAGTTAATGTACTGGGTGATGGTGATTGAGAGGGCTTCTGAGTTCAAGAAAAAGTAAACAGATATATGTAGTTAATTGAAAGTGGGAAAGAAACTAAATGGGAAGTAAATTGACAAGTCCAAATTAATATTTAGGGTGGGGTAACTCATGGTAGAAACTGGCCGCCCCTGGGCCACGGTAATGCCACTCGCATTGAAGCACAATAAGGGGGTGGGCACATAGAACTACTGGGCTGGCCCCCATGAGATTTTGACACCTTTTCCACAGAACAGGCTGACACTGATGGGTTGCAAGGATCAAATGGTAAGCTACTGTGCTGCACTTAACAATGTTCTGAAGTCTATTTTTCCCAGGATACAAGTGGCTTTAACAGAACCAAAGGGAGGACAGCTCCACAACTTGCAGCCAGGAGATTGGGTGGTCATCAAGGACCTCCACAGAAAGACTTGGCACCAACAGCTGGACTGGTCCATTCCTGGTGCTCCTGACGGTTGCAGAGAGGTCGAAGTGGGTTCAAGCCAGACACTACAGGAAGGTGCCCCATATTTATTGTGTATTATTGGTTTAGTGGATTTCTCACAGGTTAGAAATGATACACCTTAGAAGGCACATAAATTATATTAATGCCCACATGTTAATTATCCTGATAACAAATTTACTGAGAGACCCAGTGTAAACCTGGTACACAATGTTTTAAATGTATTTAAATAATGTCTGAGGACAGTAATGTTTGACCTGTTGCATATTTACAAATGTGCATGTTGTAGACAGAGGTTTGTCTCACAGGGTCAGCTCAATAGGAGTGGAACATTGGCTGAACGCCCAGACTCTGTGATTGTCAGGTGTTCTCTCCTGACCAGCCGCATTCTGGGAGCAAACACTTTACTGAGAAACAATTCACTTGTATATTTTTGTTATACCTAATCATCAGCAGATACTGGCAAGTTTGAACTGTATATGGTATGTGTACAGTCGTGGCCAAAAGTTTTGAGAATGACACAAGTATTGGTCTCCACAAAGTTTGCTGCGTCAGTGTTCTTAGATCTTTATGTCAGTAGTTACTATGGTAACACTGAAGTATAATTACAAGTATTCCATAAGTGTCAAAGGCTTTCATTGGCAATGACATTCAGTTTATGCAAAGAGTCAATATTTGCAGTGTTGACCCTTCTTTTTCAAGACCTCTGCAATCCGCCCTGGCATGCTGTCAGTTAACTTCTGGGCCACATCCTGACTGATGGCAGGCCATTCTTGCATAATCAATGCTTGGAGTTTGTCAGAAGTTGTGGGTTTTTGTTTGTCCACCCGCCTCTTGAGGATCGACCACAAGTTCTCAATGGGATTAAGGTCTGGGGAGATTCCTGGCCATGGACCCAAAATGTCAATGTTTTGTTCCCCGAGCCACTTAGTTATCACTTTTGCCTTATGGCAAGGTCCTCCATCATGCTGGAAAAAGCATTGGTCGTCACCAAACTGTTCTTGGATGGTTGGGAGAAGTTGCTCTCGGAGGATTGTGAGTGAGTCCACTCCCTTGGCTGAGAAGCAACCCCACATATGAATGCATCTCAGGATGCTTTACTGTTGGCATGACACAGGACTGATGGTAGCGCTCACCTTGTCTTCTCCGGACAAGGTGTTTTCCGGATGGCCCAAACAATCAGAAAGGGGATTCATCAGAGAAAATGAATCTACCCTAGTCCTCAGCAGTCCAATCCCTGTACCTTTTGCAGAATATCAGTCTGTCCCTGATATTTTTCCTGGAGAGGTGGCATCTTTGCTGCCCTTCTTGACACCAGGCCATCCTCCAAAAGTCTTCGTCTCACTGTGCGTGCAGATGCACTCACACCTGCCTGCTGCCATTCCTGAGACTTTCTTGGGCTCCCTGACGTCTTCTTCACAACAATTGAACCTCTCTCCTTGAAGTTCCTGATGATCCGATAAATGGTTGATTTAGGTGCAATCTTACTAGCAGCAATATCCTTGCCTGTGAAGCCCTATTTGTGCAAAGCAATGATGACGGCACGTATTCCCTTGCAGGTAACCATGGTTGACAGAGGAAGAACAATGATTTCAAGCACCACCCTACATTTGAAGCTTCCAGTCTGTTATTCCGACTCAATCAGCATGACAGAGTGATCTCCAGCCTTGTCCTCGTCAACACTCTCACCTGTGTTAACGAGACAATCACTGACATGATGGCAGCTGGTCTTTTTGTAGCAGGGCTGAAATGCAATGGAAATGTTTTTGGGGGATTAAGTTCATTTTCATGGCAAAGAGGGACTTTGCCATTAATTTCAATTAATCTGATCACTCTTCATGACATTCTGGAGTATATGCAAATTGCCATCATCAACACTGAGGCAGCAAACTTTGTGACCAATACTTGTCATTCTCAAAACTTTTGGCCACGACTGTAGAAGGGACCATTAATTACTATCTATGGTTTAGTATTCATGTGTGGCCAAAATTGATATGTACAAAGGCTTATGTGTATTTACAAGTGCATGAATCTATGATCACTCTGGAAAGATAGATAGATACTTTATTGATCACGGAGGGGAAATTTCTTTGTATATACTCACACTTATATTATAGATAAAACTGACATTACATTTACATTATAGGTAAACTGCTATTAGCAATGACACAGAAAGGTTAGTAAGAGCCTTCTGAGTATTTGTTTATTCTAAACATGCATGTAACATAGGGTTTTCTGGTTCAAGAGTCTATGGACCATGTCCTAAATCCTCTAGCAGGTTTTAGTGTTGAATTAAATTGGTTGCTGGAGTGGTGTCCGCGAGGGAGAGCACGCATAACTAGACCTAGGAAAATATATAAGTAATTTTCATGACGGGTATTGTAAAATCATAAAGATATGCAATAATGTTAGCTTGAGTTGGCCACAGTCTCACACAGTTCTATAACTATCCTGAGAGATACGTGCAGGAATTCACGTAGGAGTTTAAGAGATTTGACAATATGATCATATTTGATTTTTTTATTTCACCTTTATTTAACCAGGTAGGTCAGTTGAGAACAAGTTCTGATTTGCGACCTGGCCAAGACAAAGCAAGGCAGTGCGACAAAAAACAACACAGAGTTACACATGGGAAATAAACAAACGTACAGTCAATAAAACAATAGAAAATCTATATACAGAGTGCAAATGTAGTGCAAAATGCAGTAAGGTTAGGAAGACAATAAATAGGCCATAGTGGCTAAATAAATTACAGATTAGCATTATTACTGGAATGATGGAATGTGCCAATGATGATGTGCAAATAGAGATACTGGAGTGCAAAATGAGCGGAAGTTAAAATAATAAATATGGGGATGAGGTAGTAGGATGGGCTATTTACAGAAGGGCTGTATACAGGTGCAGTGATCGATAAGCAGTTCTGACAGCTGATGCTTAAAGTTAGTGAGGGAGATAGGAACCTCTAGCTTCAAGGATTTTTGCAATCATAGGACATGTAGGTGTATTTTTCTAATAAACTGTTATATAATCCTAGGGCCTGTACTGTATTTTCTGGGAAACTTGAAATCACGCCACCAATTGGTTCACTCAGTGGGAGCTGGCTGTATGGATCTGTGAGTGTCCTTGAATGTGTTTGGTAAACTGTCAGAGAGGAGGGAAAAACAAATAGAACTGAGAGTGAACGAGTGCAACTAGGACAGAAAGATAATGGTGAGGGCAAATATCCAATAGATGATGAATGGGTAACCTAAAGGGGTGTGACTATAAATGATATGCAAGCATAGAAAGATACATGAAAGTGGTATGGTGGCGAACAGCCAATAGATTTTGAACAGGTAACATAAAGGGGAGTAATCATATGGGTTGTGTAAGCATGAAACTGTATAAAAAGAGGACTCTGAGTTGATACTGGCAGTTGTTGCTCCATGGACAACTCAGCTTTGTTACTCTGTAATAAAGTCAATTTTGAATTCACAAGTTCCTGTGTCTGAGAAATATCTTTGAGAAGTATTTCCAAAACAATGGCCATAATAAATATATATGGAGACAAAGAACATCTTTGTTTTACTCCTCTTAAAAGCTCAATACTTTCTGAGAAGTAACTATTTAGTATTTTACACCTGGGGTTGCTGTACATAACTTTAACCCACAGTATAAGAGATACAACGAAATTAAAGTAATCCAGGCATTTATGTATACATTCTAGTCTACTTTATCAAACTTTACCTTTATCATAAAAAAACGCCTGTTATCTTTGATGTTTAATAATGTTCAATTGTTTCAAGGAGATGTCGTATATTATCTCCAATATATCGTCCATGTCAAGAACCTGAGTCTGATCAGGATGAACAATATCTGGTAACTTTTTATTCTATGTGCTATGCATTTCACCAGGATTTTCATATCACAACATTGAAGTGTAAGAGGCCTCCAGTAAGAGGAGTCCAGTAGAAGCAGAACCTAAGCATATCCCTCCTCCATTCAATTTCCACAGCATTCTAGTTCCAGAGAGTCTCTCCCGTTTCCATGAACCCAAACCAGGAACAGGAGGCAACTCTGGGGAAAAACTATAGAGAATGATAGAGGCCTCTAGTGGCCAAAGGGCCATATTAGCATCAGCAGCGCTGTTGAGGGCTTTCCACCATTTCAATGTAGTCAACTGGGTGGGACTTCCAACTTCATTGAATGATCCCTCCCAGTGATCCTGTTGTCCGACAGGGCTATCAGGAGGGATCAGCCAATCATGAAGAATAAAAATGACCACTTCAAAATGGAAATTGCTTCAATGGCACTGCCCATGCAGTCACAGACGCTATAATGGCACAGATACAAAGAGTCTTCTATCTCTCTCTATGGGAGTTACACTCTTTTCACACCACTTCAATAAAGCTATGACCAGAAGTGACTTTTCAGTAGTAGGTTAAGAGAACTTACGCAGCAGGTTAGGTTAAATAACATAGCAGGTTAGGAGGTTAAGGTTAGGAAAAGGGTTAGGGTTTGCGAAAAATGCTCTTCTAACCTGCAACAAAAATCCCTTCCGCTCCTAGCTGTATTGAAGTGGCGTGAAAAGAGTTTGTCCTGGCAACTCCGAGGTCTCAAATGTTTTGTTTTAAGTGAAAGGTGGGATTTTCAGGGTTTTGTTTTTGTTGTTGTAGGGAGATCAGTGAATCTCTGTAGCCTGAAATGAGACTGTTAATTTCCACTTTGGACATATTAGGAAGAAAATTATCTCTCGTGGACAGATTCTGTGTGTAAATCACGCAGCTGACCAAATTACGCAAGATTTTCGTTTCGTGTTAAACGAGATTAGGAATAATACTAAAAGACTTTCAGCCTAAATTATTACTGCATGTACTTTTCCAAAGTTGGATATTTTCTAGGTGGAACAATTGCTCTACAGTTGACAGTAAAGTTCCACACCTTCTGTGGACTGTTTATGGTGTGTTTATGTAAGCCTATAGAAAATAAGTGCATTATCTCATCCCATAGATTAAAGGTTTCCATAAGGTTTGGTGAGGAGGAGCTCTTCATTGTTTCTGAGAATGTCACCCCCTCATAAGATTTGTTCCTTTTAGGATAATTCAGTGTGGCTTCCATACTCCCACACCAGGCTTTGGAAAAGCCTACCTTTTTTTTTTATACATACAAAAGCTATAGAATGCGTCCCACTTGTGTAAATAATATAATTCTTATGTTTTTCAGATGTCTTTGAATCTGATCAGCAAGCCCTTTCTTTATTTGTATAACTTGTTTTTTTGTATTGATTCCACAACACAGATGCGTATGTTGTTTATGTAAAGATCCAGCAAGCCCTTTCAATACCAACCAGTCTGTCACACAGCCCCTTGGCATCAATATTTCTTGGCTGTCTTTATATATTTTCCCCTAATTAATATCAACATGCGCCCATCAAGAAACAGACTCCTAGAACTGCTGAATCCCCATGGATAGACAATGAATTAAAACAACTGTATGGCTGAGAGGGAAAAGCAAATAAGTCTGACAACACAGCAGACTGGCAAACATTGAGAAATATGAATCACTTAACTAAAGAGGAAACTCTACTATGGAATAGATACATGATACAGTATAAAGAATGACAGCAAAAAGCTCTGGAGTACTTTAAATAAAATTGTAGGCAACACGGCGCCATCCTTCATTGAGGCAGAAACAGTGCATTTGGAAAGTATTCAGACACCTTGACTTTTTCCACATTGTTACTTTACAGCCTTATTATAAAATTGATTAAATGCAGTTTTGTACTCACCAATCTACACACAATACCCCATAAGACTGTTTTTTACATTTTTGCAAATGTATTAAAGATAATAAACAGAAATACTTATTTTATGTAAGTATTCACACACTTTGCTGTGAGATTCAAAATGTAGCTCAGGTATCGGGGGAGAAGGGCCTTGCTCAGGGATGTGACCAAGAACCCGATGGATGGTCACTCGGACAGCGCTCAAGAGTTCCTCTGCAGAGATGGGAGAACATACCAGAAGGATAACCATCTCTGCAGCACTCCACCAACCAGACCTTTATGGTAAAGGAGCCGGACGGAATCCACTCTTTAGAAAAAGCCACATGACAGAATTCTCTGATCTAATGAAACCAAGATTGAACCCTTTGGCCTGAATGCCAATCGTCACATTTGGAGGACACCTGGCACAATCTATACAGTGAAGCATAGTGGTGGCAGCACCATGCTGTGGGGATGGTTTTCAGCGGCAGGGACTGGGGGACCAGTCAGGATAAAAATATTACGGCGCAAAGTAGAGATAGATCCTTGATGAAAATCTGCTCCAGAGTGGACTGGGGACTAAACACACAGCCAAGAAAACATAGGAGTGGTTTAACTGCCTTGTTCAGGGGCAGAACGACAGATTATTTACCTTGTCAGCTCACGGATTCGATCCAGCAACCTTGTGGTTACTGGCCCAACACCCTAACCACTAGGCTACCTGAATACTTATGCAAATGTAATATGTTTTTTTTATTTTTAATACATTTGCAAACATTTCTAAAAAAACTATTTTGATATGTCATTATGGGGTATTGTGTGTAGATTGATGAGGGAAAATGTTTATTTAATCCATTTTAGAATAAGGCTGTAACTTTCCGAATGCACTGTAAATACTATGAGTCCGGTATATTGTATATAAAAGTGAATCCTCATGATTTTATTTCCTTTATTTTTAGACCACATAGGACTGATAAAAAAAAAAAAATCAAATGTTAGGTTAAACGCTTCTCTGTCTCTCTCTCTTTGTGATGACTTGCTGAATTTATCTGAACTTCTGTTGGTGTCCATTTTGAAAGTGCTGAACTAATAGCCTACCTTGCAGCTGGTTTGAAGCACTTGCTTATACTTAGAGCTAAGTGTTAATGATATAATAACAACCATTATGAATTTACTGAACATAAATATAATGAAAACACAGAATGTGGTTCTTATTGACTTTTATTTTCCCCCTTTTTTTCCCCACAGTTTCATCAGATCCAGCTGGTACTTAGCCTTGTCCCATCGCTGAAAATCCCGTATGGAAGGTTGAGAATCGTGCGTCCTCCGAGACACAACCCCGCCAAGCCGCACTGCTTCTTGACACAATGCACGCTTAACCCGGAAGCCAGACGCACCAATGTGTTGTAGGAAACACCTGGCGACCGTGTATTTTTTAGTGTTGTGTAGTGGCTTGAACCCTGGTCTGTAGTAATGCCTCTAGTACTGCGATGGTGCCAAAAGACCTCTGCGCCACTCGGAAGGCCACTGTGGATTAATACTTGAACATATTGCTATCAGTATTCTTAACGATCCTGCAGAATTGAGCCTGCCTCAATATTCTCAGTGTTGTTGGCTGCCTCTTGAGTTGCTGTTTGTAGGCTGGGAGCAAGAATAGAGACGTGATCTGATTGGCTGAAGTGGGGGCAGGGGATGGATTTGTTCTTATCACGGATGTTTGCTTGTACATGGTCATGCATGCTGGATCCTCGTGAGGCAGGATACATTATATTTTGGGGAAATTAGTGTAGTCTGCTAGCGTTGTCAGAGAGAGAGAAAGGACTCCCATTCGCCAATGAATGGAGAAACATAACCCAGCATACTTTTGCATAATCACATTGACATGCTGCGTCACACGGTTGCTAAGCTAATCAAGGAATCCCTTCTCAAAAGGTACGTAATGTCACAATTCCAAAATTAAACTATCATCAAACATCTCAGATTAGTGTCAATTTTCTAATTCTTGTTCACAAAATTCATGCTGGTTGAGTTTGAGAGCTAGCACCCAATTAACTCCCATTCCAGAAATGCCCAGGATGCACTATGCAGCCCATTAACGCATGGGCAACATACAAAATTGACATTAATATGATGCAAATGGAGTATCCCCGTCTCCTTAAGTTTCTCTGGCACTATCCCACACATTTCAGCAATGCACCAGCCGCTTAAAAACCCCACTTGAGGCTGTTAGCTGAGGGAAAAGGTAGAGTCTGCCAAGCAAGCTGATGATCGCTGATGTAACCAACCCAACACTCACAAGTCACTACCGGGTAGTGAGTGCCCTTGCCTTAACATTAAAATGACTGCAGGCAGTAGTGAAGTACACCGTCCTAGCAACCTCAATGGTCTTGAGATAGACCCTACTCTGTAGGTGTGGCAACTGAAGTGTGAAGCTATTCTGACCATGAACATTGTGTGGTGCACTGCCAGCGCTTGCTCGAGTAGACTCACGCAAGTGTGGAGGAGCACTTGAGGGGAAGCATAGTGTGTTGCTGAGGCTGCAGAGCAGGCCTGACAGGCTCCTGCTGAGACCAGAGTCATCCATTTGACCTGCTTCAATGCCCAGAGATTTTACCATCCAGCCTTTAACCCTTATCCTGACATAATTAAATATTGGTCTTGACTGCTATGCATAACACAAAATTAAAGCTGTACTACTTTAGGCAACTCAACCAAATTCAGGTGTTGTAGATCTGTCCCTCATTGAACACTGAGCAGTTCTGTAGTGCACCGTTTCTATGCTTTGGATTCTCAGGTTTTGTCCATAGTATTTTGGGTTAGGAATGTGTTCCACAGCAGTTTAGGTGGTACAATGGATGAGACACTTGTTAAACTGAAAACTAGGCTAACCAGAATTTCAGCAACCAGGAAGTGGCGGCATGATCTGCATAGTGCATTGGAGTTGTAAATTATACCATCATTAATATGTCCTGTGGGACTGTCGTTGAGGTGCTGCTGTGCGCATCCCAAATAAAACCGGACGACAACGTTAAAGTCTTTAGTTTCATTTACACTTTGCTAGAACATTGGTTTCACGATCTGCTCAAGTTGTCAGGTCTACCCATTGTATTAATATGTCTTGTCCTTCCGGGTCTGCATTGTGACCAGATGAGCAAATTACATTTTCAAATGAACATTAAGACAATTAGGCCTACTGATTTCATAAATCAAATGGTGCTACCTGGCAATGATTTTAGAGAGGTATAATTGATTTAAGATGTTTGGCCATCCAGATCCAGACAAAATGCCAGTGGTGGTCATGAACCTAATCAAAGTGAGTCTTACTAGTCTACAATTGTCTAAAAATGTGGGCACAGAATACAGACATCAAGACAAAGAAAGTGTGCCATGTATACTGAGTCTTGAGTGAACATTCAGCGAATACATGTTCAGTAATACTGGTGTGAGACAGTACAATAGACATTGAGATAGAACACCAAGTCTTGTCTTTGTGCTGTTTGTTTAATGCAGACCAACCACCACAGTTCAGAAGTGTTGTTTTCAAGAAATGCACAGGTTTACAAGAAACAGATCCACCTGATGAAGATATCCCAGAAGCCTTGTAGGTCTTAAGGTTCCTCAGGGACGATACCCTGCAAGACAGTCAGCACCAGCAGTCTAGTTCCCAGTCGTGTGCGCAGGTATATAACTCACATTTAGTCACAGGTGTAAGCCACATCCAGGTACTTATAGGTTCCAACACAGGGGTCTCCAAACACAGAGTTAGATACCTGGACGACACACTTGCGCTCTCCGTCACACCTATGTGTCAACAGGTAGAGGTTAACACAACAGGTTTCAGTACTTCTACAATCTTGCGGCTGGTGGTTAACACTACAGCCAATGAATTCCTAAAGGTATAAATATACACTATGGGTTTCAGTACCTATCTGCCATCTTACTGGTGGTGGATTGGCTGAGGCAGTTGGTGTTGGTGAGTTGGTTATCGGGGCGCCCAATGGAACACACATCGCGTTGACGACGACCATAGTTGGCACGCTGGATATGGATCCTACCTTCATCTGAGGGAGTGAAAGATGAAGAAAAGGAAGTTGAGGGCCAAATCTGGGCGTTTGTGTGGGCTAGTGATTAATATACATCACCACATGATTAGACCGTATAGTAGTGTTAACTAGCTTACCACATTGTAGTTGAGAATCTGAGCCTTCACATATGATGCTGCTTACTGCAAGGACAAAACTGAAGTTACACCACACTGGACAGACATTACTGGTTTAGTGTTAGGGATGGGAACTAACGGGAAAGTTGATTTCAGGTGCCTTTGATATTGTCATTTTAAAATGTGTAGGCATAAACAAACAGCAATAAAGTTAGAAATTAGTCATCTTCCGTTACTGTGGTTTCAGTTCCTTATGAGCCACTGCAATCATGGTCATCTCAAACTGCTGAAAAAGTTAACGCAAACTGTCTAGCTAGCTAGACATAGTGGTGAAAAATAAGTCGTACCACTGCACCCAATCTGTAGCATTGTGCCCGTGCCATCTGTTAGATTAGCTATAAACACTACAGTTCTGTTAGAGTTGAGTCTACACTACCATTGTCGTGCCCTCTTCACAACTGATAGTGTAGACCGTATAAGATCCTACGTGCTGTGACCAACGAGGACCTTGAAGCTCTCAACGCGCTCCACTAGAGCCCAGTTGATGTTAATGTGGCCAACGTTGAGGGAGCGGTTGTCATCCTGGCACCACACTGCAAGGTCTGACCTTCCTTTAGGCTATGCTAACAAAAGTTGACTGCTACTTTGTTCCATAAACAGTTTTTGGGCTAGATAGCAGACAAGGGTGGAGGAACAAATCCAGTCGACGGCGTTGCTAGCTATCAGCCCAGTGCAGAATGTGGGTGGTAGTATTAAACAATATTGCAACAAATCCAATTATTGATATTGTGCCCACCACTAAGTATTATTAACACACATGCAGAGACTGACCTGCTACTTGTTGGACACAGGAGTATTTGGTGTCCAGGTACTTATAAGTCCCGAAACAGGGATCTCCAAAAACAGAATTGGATGCAGAGACGACACACTGTCTCTTCCTGTTACACCTGTGTGTTTTAAAGACAGGTAGCGGTAATGAGTGCCTACAGGTTTCAGTACCCCTGCCATCTTACTGGTTAACACTACAGCCAATGAGTTCCTACAGGTAACTACATGTACCAGTACCTCTTTGCCAGCTTACTGGTGGTGGATTGGCTGAGGCAGTTGGTGTTGGTGAGTTGGTTATCGGGACGCCCAATGGAACACACATCGTGTTGACGACGACCATAGTTGGCACTCTGGATATGGATCTTACCTCTATCTGAGGGAGAAGAGTAGGAGACACAATGAAGAGCAAGACGAGGGACAAAGGAGAGCCAAGTCTGGGCATCTTTGGTGAGGGCTAGTGACAGTAATCTACCGTATAAAATGTCACAGGGATAGGTCTGTATACTGTCCAGTAGTGTTGACTAACTTACCACATTGGAGTAAAGCATCAGAGCCTTCACACGTGATGCTGCGTGCTACAAGGACAAATAAACAGGAGTTACACATTACCCGCATTAGCTTGGTGTAGTAGTAGTAGTAGCATCATCACACAGTACCTCCATCCGTTAGTGTAGCGCAAGCTGCAGCCAGCACTGAAACAACATCACAGCCAGTTACACAACAGTTCACATCATATGCATTTGGCCCATAAAGCTAGAATTTATACTCCAGCACCTTAATGTATTAAAGTTTAGCCTCTTACTCAATGTGACTAAACTTGTTAGATGCTATACATTTGTTTTGGATACTTTTTTGCCAAATAGGAAATGAATGGTTAATGTTGTCATTTTGAAGTCACTTTTATTGTAAGTAAGAATAAAATGTTTCTGAACACAACATTGATGTGGATGCTACCTTGAATTAATCAATAATGAGGAGGGAGAAAGTTCTACAAATGCTAACCTCGCCAGATATTGATAACGGTGAGGGGTGTCGTTGTAGACTAGATCCCACTCAAGCTTTCTTGAATCATGGCATTCATTTACAAGTGTTCAGCAACATCTTATCTACTCACCTAGAAATACAATAATGCCAGTAATGCAAATGCAGCCACAAGTTTGATGTAGTTGAAAAATATAGGACCAAATGCTAATCTTTGGACAACTTTAATACACTATAGGCAAGTGACCAAATACTTCAAGGGGGCTCTAGTTACATAGTTTTTTTTTTTTTAATGTTAAATGGATATGCATTAAAATATCCAATAAAGAGTTGTTCTACCATCACCTCATGAAACATTCAAGCCCAGCCCACTGTCTAAGCAAACTCAGTCTCCCTCTACATTTCCTTCTGTACTATAAATTATAGAAATACACAACTTTAAGCTGTAAACCTCATCTGAAATGTACTTAAATAAAAATTCAAACATTTGGTCATATGTATGTAAATTATTCTAAACTGTGTCACATACAGATTTTGTATACTCACAGGTGACCACCGTCAGTCTGAGCAGGAGCATGCTGGCAGGTACAGGCATGGTTGTGGCAGCAGATAAGATGCAACTGATGGTAACCCAAACTAATACACCTGGTATTTATGTTACGTGTTGTGTCTTAATTAACCCAGGTGTATCTAATTGTCTCCAGGTGCACCTCATTGCAACTATGGGCTGGGCTTTGCTGGTCTATACCTGGCTTTTGGGTCAGTCTCGTAGAGTTAGTTCCTCTAGATGTATAAAATCATTTTGGCATGAACATTGCCATTGAGGGCTTCCAACATTTTAAAGTAGTCGTCTGGGTGGGGCTACCCAGTTAAGGAAGAATCCCATGAGCCACATTCAGTTGCAAAACCTTCTTTAAGCGTCACAGTTATACTTTTCATCAATAGAGCCAATGTATTTTCTTATTCTACATGTCGGAGAGACATATTTGTTCAACATAACATATTTCTATAAGTGGCAGTAAATCACCAACTTTGTCTTAATACTTGTTCTAACAACACCCTCCAGATGGCAGTATGCACTCTTTCAGTTTGTTTGCCAACTCATAGAAATAGTAGAAGAAGAAAATTAACTACTTTAAAATGAATATTGCCTCAATGATGTTGATATGAATTGAGCTGCCCGTGTGCTCACAGACGCCATAATGGGACACATATATAGATAATATACTGTATCTGTCATTCTCTATGGTCAGATACCCATGATGTTTAGTTCTGGTGGTATGTGTCCCCTTCAACTTATCAGGCTTCACCACCAGAGTCCGGAAAGGCTGGTCTGAGTGATTTTGTGCGTTTATATATTCCCATTTGTCACTCCTGTGAAGGTAGACCGCTACGCATGAAGGCAGTTTGGTGACCACAGAACCCACAGTACCCCAGTTCGTACAATACAGGTACACTACTGTAAACATTATTAAACTGACCAGTGTTCAATGACTATGTACATAGGGCAGCAGTCTCTAAGATGCAGGGTAGAGTATTGGGTGGTAGTCGGCTAGTAACAGCAGCTAAGTTCAGGGCATGGTACTGGGCGGAGGCCGGCTCGTGGTGACTATTTAACAGTCTGATGGCAGGGCCTCCCGAGTAGCGCAGCTGTCTAAGGCACTGCATCGCAGTGCTTGAGGCATCACTACAAACCTGGGTTCGATCCTAGGCTGTGTAATAACTGGCAGTGACCGGGAGTCCCATAGGGCGGCGCACAATTGGCCCAGCGTCGTCTGGGTTAGGAGAGGGTTTGGCAGGCTGACATTGGTGCAGATGGTTAAGTGGGTGAGTGATGAGACATGACTCGACCTTCACCTCCCAAGCCCGTTGTGAGTTGCAGCGATGAGACATGACTTGACCTTCACCTCCAGAGCCCGTTGGGAATTGCAGCAATGAGACATGACTCGACCTTCACCTCCTGAGCCTGTCGGGAGTTGCAGCGATGAGACAAGCTCGAGCTTCACCTCAGAGCCTGTTGGGCGATGAGACAGGACTCAACCTTCACCTCCCGAGTCCGTTGGGAGTTGCAGCGATGAGACAAGATCGACCTTCACCTCCGAGCCTGTTAGGAGTTGCAGCGATGAGACAAGATCGACCTTCACCTCCGAGCCTGTTAGGAGTTGCAGCGATGAGACATGATTCAAACTGGGGAGAAAAAAGAAGCTGTTTCTCAAACTCTCGGCCCCATGATGCACCTGTTCTGTCACCTCATTCTAGATGGTATAGGGTTGAACAGGCCGTGGCTCGGGTGGCTGAGATCGTTGATGATTTTCTTGGCCTTCCTGTGACACCTGGTGCAGTACTGTAGATGTCCTGATGGGAATGCAGTGTGCCCCTGGTGATGTGTTGGGCTGACCGCATCACCATCTGGGGAGCCCTGTGGTTGCAATACCAGGCGGTAAAACAGCCCTACAACATACTCTCAATGGTGCATCTGCAGAAGTTCATGAGGGTTTTAGGGGCCAAGCCAAATTTCTTCAGCCTCCTGAGATTGAAGAGGCGCTTACCACACTGTCTGTGTGGATTGACCATTTAAGGTTGGCAGTGATGTGCACGCTGAGTAACTTTAAACTTTTTGACCCTCTCCACTGAGGCACCGTCGGTGAGGATGGGGGCGTGCTCTCTCTGAAGTCCACGATCAGGGCCCAGAGGTTTGGGATGAGATTGGAGGCTATTATGGTGTTGAAGGCTTAGCTGTTAGCTGATGAACAGCATTCTTACATAGGTGTACCTCTTGTCCAGACGGGATAGGGCAGTGTGCAGTGCGATGCCGATTCCGTCATCTGTGGATCTGTTAGGACGGTATGTAAATTGTAGTGGGTCTAGGGTAGGTCTCTCCAACCCCGTTCCTGGAGAGCTACCGTCCTGTATGTGTTCACTCCAACGCCAACTGTAACTAACCTGGTTCAGCTAATCAACCAGCTAATTATTAGAATCAGGTGTGCTAGATTAGGGTTGGAGTGAAAACCTACAGGACAGTAGCTCTCCAGGAATAGAGTTGAGAACCCTGGTCTAGGGTATCAGGTAAGGTGGAGGTGAAATTATCCTTAAAAAGCTTTTTCAAGTACTTGATGATGACAGAACTGAATGCTATGGGCCCACAGTCATTTAGTTCAGTTACCTTCGCTTTCTTGGGTACAGGAACAATTGTGGACATCTTGAAGCAAGAGGGTACAATGGACTGGGATAGGGATAGTTTGAATATGTCCAGTACCCTGCCCTGAACCTTAATCACTGTTACTAGTCAGCTATCACCCGGTACTCTACCCTGCACCTTAGAGGCTGCTGCCCTATGTACAAAGCAGTGGAGGCTCCCCAGAGGAGGAAGGGGAGTATCATCCTCCTCAGTGAATTTCATAAAAATACAAATTGTAAAAAGTGTAAAAGTTATATTTTTTAGATAAAACTATACTAAATATAATCACGTCACAAAATAATTGATTAAAACACACTATTTTTTGCAATGTAGTAGCATACAGCAGCTCTATGACTGACCTCCACTGGTACAAAGTCATTGAACACTGGTCAATTTAATAATGTTAAGATGGTGTACTTCATATATATATATATATATATATATGTATATATACTGTATTCTGGTCAAGGCTGTTCACACCTTTTCTATTCCTATAATGTCCATAATGTCTATACACACCATTACACTGAGTATACCAAACATTAGGAACACCTTCCTAATACTGAGTTGCACCCCCCTGTTTTCCCTCAGAAACAGCAGAAAGGTCCTCCTCTGCGTCATAACCATGGCATGCAGAGGGTGGGTGACAATGTCCATGATGGCCAGCAGTTTGGCCAGGATCCGTCTCTCCGCCACGTCCTCTAGAGTGTCAAGGCTAATCCCCAGAACAGAGCTAGCCTTCCTGATCAGCTTATTTAGCCAAGGAACATCACCAGCTTTTATGTTGGCGCCCCAGTACACTACAGACTGGTAGAAGGTATGCAGTAGTTTACTGCACATGTTGTAGGACCTGAGCCTCCTCAGAAAGTAGAGTCGGTTCTGGCCCTTTTTGTACAGATTCCCGGTGTTACCAGCCCATTCCAGCCTGTTGTCCATATGGACTTCCAGGTACTTGTATGACCCAACCATTTCCACATCCATCCCCTGTATAGGGACTGCAATCAGTTGGGCCTTGGTTCTCCTGAAGTCCACCGCCATCTTCTTTGTTTTGCTATTGTTGAGCTGAAGGTAGTTCTGCTCACACCACAACACAAAGTCATTGATTGTGCTCCTGTACTCCTCCTACTGCCCACCTCTGATGCACCCTACAATTGCGGAGTCATCCGAGAACTTCCGTAGGTGGCATGTTTCAGAGTTATATCTGAAGTCTGAGGTGTAGAGGGTGAACAGGAAGGGGGACAGAACTGTTCCCTGGGGGGCCCCTGTGTTGCTCACTGCCCGTTCTGACACACAGCTCTGTAGTCGCACAAATTGTGGCCAACCGGTCAGGTAGTCCGTGACCCAGGAGACTAAGGGTGCCTCCAGTTTCATCCTCAGTAGCAGGGGCTGAATGGTGTTGAAGGCACTGGAGAAGTCAAAAAACATAACCGTCACAGTGCAACCTGCGTTGTCCAGGTGAGAGTAGGCCCTCTGCAGAAGGTAGATGATTGCATCATCCACCCGATGTTGAGCTGATATGCGAACTGCAGGGGGTCCAGTGATGTACACACCAGGGGTCTGAGGTGAGCGAGGACTAACCTTTCCAGGGTCTTCATGATGTGGGATGTTAATGCTACAGGTCTGTGGGGTGCGCCTTCTTGGGCACTGGGACGAGGCAGGATGTTTTCCACAGCAAAGGGACCCTTTCTTAGTTGAAGCGTCGCTGGAGTATTCCACACAGTTGGTCAGCACAGGCCCTAAGCACCCTTGGGCTGATGCCATCAGGGCCCACCGCTTTCCACTGATGTAGTCTCTCCAGCTCTCTCTTCACTTGGTTGGTGGTGAAAGCCATCCCAGGTGGGGAGGTGGGGGGAAGCGGGGTGTTGAGGATCAGTCCAGAGGGAGCAGGGGCAGAGGTGGGGTCGCTGATTGTCTCAACAGAGGTGCTGTGATCGGAGTGGGGGTGGGACAGCCGTAAGGGTGTGTGGCCTGGGGAGCTGGAGGAGAGGTGGACAGGGCCAGTATCGAACCTGTTAAAAAATTGGTTCAGCTCATTGGCTCTGTCCTGGGTCCCCTCCGTCTGCCCTCCGTCTGCCCATTGTTTGAATTTTTGAAGCCAGTGATATTTCTCATACCCTTCCACACCTCTCTCACCTGGCTCTGCCTCAGCTTGTCCTCCATCTTCTCCTCATACACTCTCTTCCCCTCAGCAATCCACAACTTCAGCTCCCTCTGGACGCATTTTAATTTGTCCTTGTCCCCCTCCTTGAAGGCCCTCTTCTTCTCATTCAGCAGGGCCTTCAGGTCGCTGGTGACCCAGGGTTTATAATTTGGAAAACAGCATACCTTCCTGGTGGGTACAGTGTTGTCTACACAAAAATTTATATTGTCCGTTAGGCAGTCAGTCAGTCCATCGATGTCCTCCCCATGAGCCTCACAGAGCAAATCCTAGTCTGTGGTTTCAAAGCAGTCCTGTAGGGCCTCATTCACCTCCGGAGACCATCTCCTAATGGTCCTAGTGGTCGCAGGCTGCTGTTGGACCATAGGCCTGTATAGTGAGGTGAGGTGGACAAGGTTGTGATCCGATCTACCGAGGGGAGGGAGTGCAGTGGAGTTGTATGCATCCTTTACATTAGCATATAGCAAGTCCAGAGTTGTATTATTCCTGGTTGGGCACTTCACTAACTGTTTGAATGTGGGCAGCGTTGAAGAGAGAGATGCATGGTTAAAATCCCCCAAAATGGCAAAGAAATCATTGTGATGCACTGTCTGTAACCTTGCGATAACAGAGTGGATGACGTCACATGCTGTGTTTGTGTCAGCGGAGGGCGGGATGTAAACAATAACAGCAATGGCCACCGTGAATTCCCTCGGCAAATATTAGGGTCTCAGGCTAACGGCTAACAGGCTAACGGCTAACAGCTCAATGTCCGGGCTACAAAACTCTTCCTTAAGAGTAATATGGCTCAGATTACACCATCTGTTGAAGTGGATTTAACAAGTGACATCAAAAAGGGATCATAGCTTTCACCTGATCAGACTATGTCATGTTTTGTACTCAATGTATACAGTATATATATATATTTATATGTATATTTTTTTTTTCTCTGACATCGCTCGTTCTGATAATTCTTTATTTCTTTATTTTTATTTGGGGATTTGTGTGTAGTGTATTGTTGTGTGTTGTTAGGTATTACTGCACTGCTGGAACTAAAGCTTGAAACATAAGAGTTTTGCTTCATCTGTGATAACATCAGCAAAATATTACTATGCAACCAATAACATTTGATTTGATTGTTTGGAAAGTAAAATTTTTTACTTTACTAACTAGGCAAGTCAGTTGAGAATAAATTCTTATTTACAATGACGGCCTACACCGGCCAAACCCAGACGACGCTGGGCCAATTGGGTGCCGCCCTATGGGACTCCCAATCAAGGCTGGATGTGATACAGCCTGGAATCGAACCAGGGCCTGTAGTGATGCCTCTAGCACTGAGATGCAGTGTCTTAGACACTGAACCAGATTGTCTGTAGTGACACCTATAGCACTGAGATGCAGTGTCTTAGACCACTGAACCAGATTGTCTGTAGTGACTCCTCTAGCACTGAGATGCAGTGTCTTAGACCACTGAACCAGGTTGTCTGTAGTGACGCCTCTAGCACTGAGATGCAGTGTCTTAGACCACTGAACCAGGGTCTGTAGTGACTCCTCTAACACTGAGATGCAGTGTCTTAGACCACTGAACCAGGTTGTCTGTAGTCATGCCTCTAGCACTGAGATGCAGTGTCTTAGACCACTGAACCAGGTTGACTGTAGTGACTCCTCTAACACTGAGATGCAGTGTCTTAGACCACTGAACCAGGTTGTCTGTAGTCATGCCTCTAGCACTGAGATGCAGTGTCTTAGACCACTGAACCAGGTTGACTGTAGTGACCAGGTTGACTGTAGTTAATTTTATCTTTGACCGTCATTCTATCCCCTGCCCAGCACCTCCACTCAAATGAGATCTGAATAAGGAATGTTATCTGTGAGATCTGAATAAGGAAAGTTATCTGAATAAAGAATGTTGTCTGTGAGATCTGAATAAACAAAGTTATCTGAATAAGGAATGTTATCTGGGAGATCTGAATAAGGAATGTAATGTCTGAGGTCTCAAAGAAGGAAAGAAGGTGCAGCATGAACTGTGGAGTCAATCAGAGTGAACAGAAGTGGGCTCATTCTGATTCAATGTATTCATGAAGAACAGAAGTGGGCTCATTCTGATTCAATGTATTCATGAACAACAGAAGTGGGCTCATTCTGATTCAATGTATTCATGAACAAAAGAAGTGGGCTCATTCTGATTCAATGTATTCATGAACAACAGAAGTGGTCTCATTCTGATTCAATGTATTCATGAAGAACAGAAGTGGGCTCATTCTGATTCAATGTATTCATGAAGAACAGAAGTGGGCTCATTCTGATTCAATGTATTCATGAACAACAGAAGTGGTCTCATTCTGATTCAATGTATTCATGAAGAACAGAAGTGGTCTCATTCTGATTCAATGTATTCATGAAGAACAGAAGTGGTCTCATTCTGATTCAATAATGATGGCACACATCAACAATGATGCCACCCTCCTCCCCTCTCCAAACAGCAGATCTCACACATACAGTTGAGACAAACACAGGTTCAAGCTGCATCCCTGGATGGAGAGCATGTTGTGGGGTTAATGACATTGCTCAAGGGCCCAACGGTAGGGGAATGTTTTGAGTATGTGAACCCAGCATCCCTCGGGTCAATTCCCCTCTGTTTTTTTTTGCGCACGGCCCGGGATTAGAAGCGGCCACCTTTCGGCCACAGGTCCGCTGGGCTACCTGCTTCACTGTTTCCAGAGACGAAGAACAGGTCCGCTGGGCTACCTGCTTCACTGTTTCCAGAGACGAAGAACAGGTCCGCTGGGCTACCTGCTTCACTGTTTCCAGAGACAAAGAACAGGTCCGCTGGGCTACCTGCTTCACTGTTTCCAGAGACGAAGAACAGGTCCGCTGTGCTACCTGCTTCACTGTTTCCAGAGACGAAGAACAGGTCCGCTGTGCTACCTGCTTCACTGTTTCCAGAGACGAAGAACAGGTCCGCTGGGCTACCTGCTTCACTGTTTCCAGAGACGAAGAACAGGTCCGCTGTGCTACCTGCTTCACTGTTTCCAGAGACGAAGAACAGGTCCGCTGTGCTACCTGCTTCACTGTTTCCAGAGACGAAGAACAGGTCCGCTGTGCTACCTGCTTCACTGTTTCCAGAGACGAAGAACAGGTCCGCTGGGCTACCTGCTTCACTGTTTCCAGAGAAAAAAGGAAGTAAGCATCAGTTAATCTGAGTTCAAATATAATGCTGTAGAGACATAGATACTGAACAAAAATATAAATGCAACATGCAACAATTTCAACGATTTTACTGTTACAGTTCATATAATGAAATCAGTCAATTTAAATAAATAAATTAGGCCCTATTCTATGGATTTCACATGACTGGGCAGGGAGCTAGGCCCACCCATTGGGGAGCCAGGCCCAGCCAATCAGACTGAGTTTTTGTCCACAAAAGGCTTCATTACAGTCAGAAATACTCCTCAGTTTCACCAGCTGTTTGGGTAGCTGGGCTCAGACGATCCCGCAGGTGAAGAAGCTGGATGTGGAGGTCCTGGGCTGGCATGGTTACACGTGGTCTGCGGTTGTGAGGCCGGTTGGATATACTGCCAAATTCTCTACGTTGGAGGCGGCTTATGGTAGAGAAATGAAGATGAAATTCTCTGGCAACAACTCTGGTGGACATTCCTGCAGTCAACATGTCAATTACACGCTCATTCAAAATTTGAGACATCTGTGGCATTGTGTGACAAAACTGCACATTTTAGAGTGGCCTTTTATTGTCCCCAGCACAAGGTGCACCTGTGTAATGATCATGCTGTTTAATCAGCTTCTTGATATTATATATTATTATTATTATTATTATTATTATATTATTATATATTATTATATTATAATTTCTGTGATCTTTTATTTCAGCTCATGAAACATGGGACCAACACTTTACATGTTGCGTTTATATTTTTGTTCAATATAATTGCATGCAGTTGTCAGCAGCAGCCGAAAGAGAGATCTGCTGCATCTGATAGTTGGGTTACTGCCAGACTGAGCAAAACATAGATAGTGTTTAAAGTCACAATAATTAACTATGCTATTGAATCACTAAGACTTATTATACATTATTTCTTATAAATAATTGATACATACCTCATCTCAGTCAGCAACAATTGTTTTATGGTTTCATGAAACATAGTCCCCTCTATTGACTCCACACTGAAATACTGAGATAAAAGGAACAATTAGCTAATTGCCAATGTCAGGCTGAGTCTGTGGTTATTTTTGGCCATGTGTTATGTTTATTTGACAGAGTTACCTGGTTAGCTTGTCAAACGGCGAATTAAAGTAGCTTAGATGTTTTTATTGTATTAAACCTTTATTTTAACGGGGAAGACATATTGAGACCTAGGTCTCTTTTTCAAATGTTCCCCGTATAATACAATAACAATATATACAGTACCAGTCAAAAGATTGGACACACCTACTCAGTCAAGGGTTTTCTTTATTTTTACTATTTCCTACATTGTAGAATAATAGTGAATACATCAAAACGATGAAAAACATATCAACCAAAAAAGTGTTAAACAAATATATTTGAGATTTGAGATTTTTCAAAGTAGTCAACCTTTGCCTTGATGACAGCTTTGCACACTCTTGGCATTGGTCGCCCTGGGTTTCTTGCTGTCTATAGCTAGCAAAGCCAGGACTTATTTTTCTGTAAATAGACGAAAATTGTATCTTTGATTATTATTTCGCTGATCATTCAGCAAGTTTCCCCAGCCCAATATTGTGAATATGCTTAGAAGTGGCTTAGAAGTTGTAGCCTGCTGAAATACATTTGTGATTAAATTAAATGACAGTAATTTTTGTCTTTCTTTCTTGTGCTTTATAGATAGATAGATAGATAGATAGATAGATAGATAGATAGATAGATAGATAGATAGATAGATAGATAGATAGATAGATAGATAGATAGATAGATAGATAGATAGATAGATAGATAGATAGATAGATAGATAGATAGATAGATAGATAGATAGATAGATAGATAGATAGATAGATAGATAGATAGATACTTTATTGATCCCAGAGGGGGCAATTTCTTTGTCAAGCAGCTACAACAAAACATAGGGCAGGTGCAAAATGCCACAACGAAAGTACACAAAAGACAGATGCTATTTGCCTCTTGCTTGTTTATCGTTTGACAGACTATGTTTATTCCCACACTCGGGCCTCTGACTCTCTATTGGTTACACTGACTCTTGGCCTCCCATACTATTCTAACCAGAGACTGCTGTACAATATGAGCTTGTTGCCATCTGATGCACATTCAAATGTCATAACAAATCAACACTGCAGATCTCTCCCTATCCTTTGCCATGTCCTGATTGTTTTACTGTTGATGATATCTGGGAATGTCCATGTACACCCTGGCCCATCTACTGTTGCTAGCCCCAATTCTGACTTTCGCTCTGATATCTGCTTCACTGATTTCTGCTCTCGTAAAAGCCTGTGTTTTCTGCACATTAAGACTAGAAGCTTATTACCTAAAATGGATCAATTGAAAGTGTGGGTTCACAGCTCCAGTCCAGATGTGTTGGTCATTACTGAGACGTGGTTAAAAAAATAGTGTTTTGAACACTGATGGTAACCTTTCTGGTAATAACCTTTTTTTGCAAGACAGATCTTCCAGAGGTGGTGGAGTGGCAATCTTTACCAAGGAACACCTTCAGTGCTCGGTTGTCTCCACCAAGTCTGTCCTGAAACAATTAGATTTTCTGGTTTTAAGCATTACATTTCAAATACCTCTTTGTTGACTGTTGCTGGGTGGTATCGTCCTCCATCAGCATGGGCCTGTACCCTACCTGCCCTAAGCTCTCTCCTGGCCCCTTACACTAAGTCTGAATTTGTCCTGCTAGGTGACCTAAACTGGGACATGCTTAAACCACCTGACCAAGTCCTAAAGCAATGGGACTCCCTAAATCTTTCTCAGAGTATTACCAATAATACTGATGTTATCCACACAAATAATCCTGATAGGTATCAGTCTTGAGTTTTCTGTAATGACCTTAGTGATCATGACCTGGCCGCTGTTAATTGGTATAGAATCAGCTTGATCCCCTCAGCCATACCTCCTTGCCCGGCCAACATTTCCTCATCTGCCATCCCCTTCTAATGTGACTAGCCCTGATGCTCCTCCCTCTTTTTCCCCTGCCCAGCTACAGAGTTTTTCCCTGCAGGCAGTCACTGAGTCTGAGGTGCTAAAGGAGTTCCTTAAACTTGACCTTCAAAATACATCTGGGACAATAGATCCTATCATCGCCAAGCCTACCTCTGACCTTTTTAACCTGTCTCTCCTCTCTGGGGAGGTTCCCATTGCTTGCAAAGCAGCCACAGTGCGTCCTTTATTTAAAGGGACATATCAAGCTAATCCTCCTGTTATAGGCCAATTTCTATTTTGCCCTGTTAATCAAAAGTGTTGAAAAAATTGTCAACAATCAAATAACTGGCTTTCTTGATGTCTATAGTATTCTCTCTGGTATGCAATCTGGTTTCCGCTCAGGTTATGGATGTGCCACTGCAACCTTAAAGGTCCTCAATGATGTCACCACTGCCCTTGATTCTAAGTAATGTTGTGCTGCTATTTTTATTGACTTGGCCAAAACGTTTGATACGGTTTCATACTTGTGTGTGCCGGCTAAGGAGTATTGGTGTCTCTGAGGGGTCTTTGGTTTGCTAACTACCTCTCTCAAAGAGTGCAGTGTATAAAATCAGAACATTTGCTGTCTCAACCACTGCCTGTCACAAAGAGAGTACCACAAGAATCGATCCTAGGCTCCACGCTCTTCTCATTTTACATCAACAACATAGCTCAGGCAGTAGAAAGCTCTTCTCCATTTATATGCAGATGATATAGTCTTATACTCAGCTGGCCCCTCCCCGGATTTTGTGTTAAATGCTCTACAACAAAGCTTTCTTAGTGTCCAACAAGCTTTCTTCTTGGGTTACAGAATGTTGTGTTGCTACCATTCTGTATTGTCATGTGTTTTTGCCATGCTATGTTGTTGTCTTAGGTCTCTCTTTGTGTAGTGTTGTGGTTTCTCTCTTGTTATGATGTGTGTTTTGGCCTATGTTTTTATTTTTTATCCTAGCCCCACGTCCCCGCAGGAGGCCTTTTGCCTTTTAGTAAGCCGTCATTGTAAATAAGAATTTGTTCTTAACTGACTTGCCTAGTTAAATAAAGGTTAAGTAAAAATAAATACATAGAAATCAATGATGGCATTTTTTCCCAAAATGAGGCCAGTCTTTGAATTAATTTGTTGTTTTTAAAGTTTTTAAAGTTCCTTGTTGTGATGACACAAGGCTTATACAGTGGGGAGAACAAGTATTTGATACACTGCCGATTTTGCAGGTTTTCCCACTTACAAAGCATGTAGAAGTCTGTTATTTTTATCATAGGTACTCTTCAACTGTGAGTGACGGAATCTAAAACAAAATCCAGAAAATCACATTTTTAAGTAATTAATTTGCATTTTATTGCATGACATAAGTATTTGATACATCAGAAAAGCAGAACTTAATATTTGGTACAGAAACCTTTGTTTGCAATTACAGAGATCATACGTTTCCTGTAGTTCTTGACCAGGTTTGCACACACTGCAGCAGGGATTTTGGCCCCCTCCTCCATACAGACCTTCTCCAGATCCTTCAGGTTTCGGGGCTGTCGCTGGGCAATACAGACTTTCAGCTCCCTCCAAAGATTTTCTATTGGGTTCAGGTCTGGAGACTGGCTAGGCCACTCCAGGACCTTGAGATGCTTCTTACGGAGCCACTCCTTAGTTGCCCTGGCTGTGTGTTTCGGGTCGTTGTCATGCTGGAAGACCCAGCCACGACCCATCTTCAATGCTCTTACTGAGGGAAGGAGGTTGTTGGCCAAGATCTCGCGATACATGGCACCATCCATCCTCCCCTCAATACGGTGCAGTCGTCCTGTCCCCTTTGCAGAAAAGCATCCCCAAAGAATGATATTTCCACCTCCATGCTTCACGGTTGGGATGGTGTTCTCGTCTTCCTCCAAACACGGCGAGTGGAGTTTAGACCAAAAAGCTCTATTTTTGTCTCATCAGACCACATGACCTTCTCCCATTCCTCCTCTGGATCATCCAGATGGACATTGGCAAACTTCAGACGGGCCTGGACATGCGCTGGCTTGAGCAGGGGGACCTTGTTGCGCTGCAGGATTTTAATCCATGACGGCGTAGTGTGTTACTAATGGTTTTCTTTGAGACTGTGGTCCCAGCTCTCTTCAGGTCATTGACCAGGTCCTGCCGTGTAGTTCTGGGCTGATCCCTCACCTTCCTCATGATCATTGATGCCCCACGAGGTGAGATCTTGCATGGTGCCCCAGAACGAGGGAGATTGACCGTCATCTTGAACTTCTTCCATTTTCTAATAATTGTGCCAACAGTTGTTGCCTTCACACCAAGCTGCTTGCCTATTGTCCTGTAGCCCATCCCAGCCTTGTGCAGGTCTACAATTCTATTCCTGATGTCCTTACACAGCTCTCTGGTCTTGGCCATTGTGGAGAGGTTGGAGTCTGTTTGATTGAGTGTGTGGACAGGTGTCTTTTATACAGGTAACGAGTTCAAACAGGTGCAGTTAATACAGGTAATGAGTGGAGAACAGGAGGGCTTCTTAAAGAAAAACTAACAGGTCTGTGAGAGCCGGAATTTTTACTGGTTGGTAGGTGATCAAATACTTATGTCATGCAATAAAATGCAAATTAATTATTTAAAAATCATACAATGTGATTTTCTGGATTTTTTAGATTCCGTCTCTCACAGTTGAAGTGTACCTATGATAAAAATTACAGACCTCTACATGATTTGTAAGTAGGAAAACCTGCAAAATCGGCAGTGTATCAAATACTTGTTCTCCGCACTGTATTTGTGTATTTCTCTAACACAAACAACTGGGCAATGGTCACTAATGTCTTGGGGTGAAAACACCAGGAGAAACCAATTTTTCTGGTGTATTCATTCAAATAAAATCAATCACAGTTGACATAAAGGATATTTAGGGTTGGGCCGTGTAGGCTTACTAAGCAGCTGGCCTAGGTTTAGATCATTACACATCTTTTAGATTACCTGAAGCCTTCATTTCCCAATCATAATTTAGATCACCCAGGATAAATTATGTAAAAGAAGACAGCAAACTAGTTAACTACTTGAGTGCACAAATGTTAGCCGAGGGAGGACAGTAGGCCCCTTTAACAGGCAGCAGGTAGTGTTGGGCTAGTAACCAAATAGTTGCTGGTTCGAATACCTGAGCCAACAAGGTGAAAAACCTGTCGATGTGTCCTTGAGCAAGGCACTTAACCATAATTTGCTGCAGGGGCACCGTACTACTATGGCTGACCCTCTAGGTAGGCCGTCATTTTTGGATACATTCTTCCCCAGACAAGGGCTTAAAGATAGTAGCTTACATTTTTTTTCAAGCTGGAAATGGATTTCAGTAAAGACACAGAGAATCTTTTTTATTTTTATAAAATGACCACTCTACCCTGTATGTCAGCTCTAAACATAATATAACCCTCAATATTAATTTCGGAGTCCAGAAAGTCCCCAGAGATCCAAGTTTCAGTCAATTCTTCTGGATAGCCCAGATCTTGAGGTAATCCAGTTAAGGAAGTCAGCTTTAAGTTACATGAATCTCCTACTCAAACAAGCTACGTTCAATAAGCTGATGCAGGCCTTGTCTGATGGTTGATATCGATATCGATGGCTACAAGATTGCATAAAACTGCACCTTTAGTCTCTCCCTATTAGCCTCAATATGAGGAACTCTCAGAGTAACCAATGATGGAATGTTCTAAACTGAGTTACATGGGTTTTGGTATGTGATTTTGAAAACAGAGGGCGTGTTCAAGTTTATGGACTTCACATTTGAACTAAAAGCACTGGGTGAGCAGACCACAGTGGGCTTCTTTTTTGAGCTAACAATAGCAGATCTAAGAGTGGTGGGGGTTTAGGATGGGAAGTGCGAGTGAGATGGGAGGGGAGAGGTGACTTGACTAGAGAGAGGTCTCTGCATCTTGCGTCGTCAT
Organism: Thymallus thymallus; assembly: GCA_023634145.1. Taxonomy (NCBI): domain Eukaryota; kingdom Metazoa; phylum Chordata; class Actinopteri; order Salmoniformes; family Salmonidae; genus Thymallus; species Thymallus thymallus. The sequence goes on from CM042410.1 coordinate 5,648,991, forward strand.
GCTTGAATGAATTGGTAGTTGGTTTTTGAATCAGAACGGCATTTATATTTTGAATTGACCAAAAGGTTCTATATAGAACCCATTTTTTGTCTAAGAGTGTATGCTTTTAATATACACATTATTTTCTCTGGCTTCTAGCTAGACTTTAGATTGCAACAGAAAGGTTTGTATGAATCTTGCTGTTTCCCATAATTTTGCAAAAAATTAATTTGATTCCCAATGCCATATAGAACTAACGGTGTCGGACATCAGCTAGCCATTTTTCTGACCAGGCGAAATCATACAGCAGCATCATTAAGATGGTTATAAATGTGAATGGAAAACAGTTCAAACAAATGAAAAGGGAATGTTAGCTGTCATTTCAGAGTTTAATGCAACTGGGTTAGCTTTTATTAGATGTTAATTTCTACAATCCCCAATATATGCTGGGTTAGGGATAGAACCCTCTAGGTTCCAATAGGTTTCATACAGAACCCTAAAGAACCCTTTTTTCTGAGTGTAGATCATTTTCATTCCCAGTTCTGATTCTGCTCCTCTAGAAATTTCATTATTTTGCAGTTTTCTGTTCTGTCCCTAAACCGTTTCCAACCCCTGCTTTGGACCAGGGCCCCCATCTCTGGATATCTATGGAAGCAGAAGCTGAATGCCTAAAGTCATCTCTGGATATCTATGGAAGCAGAAGCTGAATGCCTAAAGTCATCTCTGAATGTCTATGGAAGTAGAAGCTGAATGCCTCAAGTCATCTCCGGATGTCTATGGAAGTAGAAGCTGAATGCCTCAAGTCACCTCTGAGCCTGAGTAGAGATTGGATTTGGGTTTTTTGTTTTTAACAGAATAATAATAATAATATTTTTTTTTTGGTTTTGGTAGTTTGTATGGATTTTTTTCCCTAATCCCACAATCTTTTGGTTTTAGTCCCTCACAGTATGTGGTGGCAATCCACCTTTTTGGCTGTAGTCTGCCAATAAACCAATGATAATAATAATAATAATTAGAATTAGGCAAGTGTGTACAGATCCCCATGATGTGAATGTGTGACGGGTTACATTTTTCCTGTCCCATCATTCAGCGTTTTACCAAAACAGAAGGGTTGTGACCAACTATGGCTAAATAATAGCACAAAACGACACTTCCTATTCCACTAAATTATTTAAATCATATCTTGCTCCCTTTACACAAGTTGGTCTTGACCTTGACACAATCAGGGCATCATGTTATGAATGAGTGTACTCTGATATTAACTTCCCAAAGCATTAACAAAAGCACACACACTTGGTCTTGTTTTTCATACACAAGGACCTTTTTATTACAGCATTCTACTACGGTCTGATGCCACATAATGAACATCACAATCAAGGGGTTCTGAAATGTTTGCTTTTATAATGTAATCAAGTCGTGAGCCCTTCATAATATAATGGTAATTTCATTGTGCTTCATTCTCATCCTGTCTATCCTTCCCATTGACATTGGTTCTTCACGTTGTATTTTCGGAGAATCTCTTCATTTGAAATACAGTTTTTGAATAAATGATTGTGGTATTGTTGTTAATTTACACACTACATCTGCCTAAGGGATGTAAAAAGGACACTATGGAGACCGTCAATAAGATTGTATTCACCGCTGACTGTGATTTGATGGGAACCCTGAACATTTTCTACAGGAACACACCAACTGTTATCTGTCCTGTAGATCCCGTGAAGCTCAGATGATAGAGTATGGCGCTTGCAATGCCAGGGTTGTGGGTTCGATTCCCATGGGGACCAGTATGAACATGTATGCACTAAGTAACTGTGAGTTGCTCTGGATAAGAGAGTCTGCTAAATGACTGAAATGTAAAATGTATGCTGCTAGTGAGGTGGGTTGTTATAATGTGTTGGAACATTTATTTTTTTAGTCTCCCCCTCAGTTCACTCAGCAGGGAAACAAAAAAATCTGGTCATGCTCACTACACATCCCTTTCCATTCCATTAACCAGCACAACCTTACCTTAAGGTGTCAAGGACAGGATTAATGTGATCAATGCTAGCTCTCTCTCTCTCTCTCTCTCTCTCTCTCTCTCTCTCTCTCTCTCTCCTAGCTAGCACCAGCCAAGCGAGTTCGGAACAACTGAATGTATGTGTCTTACAAGTAGTTTTAATCCTGTCCTTGACACTTAAAAAACGTTATATGTGCGAACTCAGAATCAAATATGCTTCATGAAAATAACATGTTCGCTGTGGTAGAACTTTATTTGATTGGCTATTTTCTGCATTTATCAGAGTACCATCAGGTAGCCTGATTTCAAATGTGTCCATGTGAACAGGATTATTTAGGAAATCCTTCTTCTTGCAAAGCATGTAAATGAATAAATGATTTGGACACTCCGTCCAGGGCCATAAATGTTGTAGCTTACCATTTAGAAGATTTAAGCCTCCTCGATGTTGTGTTGAACCTCATGAGAAATGTCTGATTACATTCTCCTTCCTGGTAAAATGTACTTGTTAGGTTCCTCTCAAAAGCCAGCTGGACAAGCTAGGCTTTTTGATGTAACATGCTGTGTGTTCAAAGTCTGTGTTCAATTAATACATTTTCACACAATGCTGTAGATGTTGTAAACATGTTTCATTGCCAACAGCACAGTTGGCATTGCTGACAAAAGACCCGCTGTATCTTTGAAGAATACAGAGTGGGGTTCGTTTGTTGGCTATGATAGCGATTGAACTTTGCAAGAATGTGCGAACCACAATAAACTCTGCTTCCACTGGTTCAGTTTTTGTTGGATTCAACAGGTGACTGGGGCAACGGAGGTTCAGGTGCTTGTTGTGATGTTACCCTCGTGCTGCTGGTGCTAGGCCCGGGCTCTTATCCATCTTGTTGGTCAGTCAGCGCCATGGGGGATGGGTGGGTATTACATTGATGCTAAGCTCCTCAAACTCGGTGGTTGGGAATGCTGTAGGCTGGTCGTTGAGCTTGGCAGCTTGGCATCGCTCTCGACACTGTGGTCCTCAGTGTTTTTCTCTTGACATTGCCCAGCCATTTTCAGATATCCATGCTGATCAAAGCTTAGTCAGCTAGCTATAATTATTCAGTGTGCTAGTAGCTACTGGCTAGCCTGTTATTAGCTGTAGCTGTCTGCAAAAGTGAACTTTTCCCCATTTCTGGAAGAAAACACCCACCTGTCCTGGGATCCAACACTCTTAGAAAAAAGTTAAAAAATGGTTATCTGGCTGTCCCCATAGGATAACCATTTTTGGTTCCAGGTAAAACCCTTTCAGGTAGAACCCTTTTGAGTTCCATGTAGAACCTTCTGTGGAAAGGGTTCTACATAGAACCCAAAAGGGTTTTACCTGGAAAGCAAAAGGGTTCTACCTGGAACCAATAAGGGTTCTTCAAAGGGTCATCCTATGGGGACAGCCGAATAACTCTTTTAGGTTCTAGATAGCACCTATTATTATAAGAGTGAATGAGCTTCCTAAACAAGGTAATGAAGACGGTACCTTATGACATTGCATGGCTAGGTGCCCAATCAGAATCAGCATTTTTTTATTTTAACTACTAAATAATACATTATTATATCCCCCATCCCTCAACCCTCTTAAGATTATGAGCACACATCCAGCAAATAGCCCCTGTCCCGGTCAATGCCACTGGCAGGCCCTGCAGTGCTACATTGACAAAACAGGGCAAGGCAATTCATATACCATTTGTAATGTTTGTGCCCCCCAAAACTGGGGGTCAAAAATACTGGGGAGCCCATGCTCGGCTTTTCCACCCCGTAGAGCCGGCCTTACCAACAGGAGTGACAAGAAAAGGGTAAAATAGGTTCTAATTAATTAATAAATAATTCACCCCCTTTTCATCAGAACTAAAACAATAAAGCATAATAAAAAAAAAAAATCATTGAATTAACTTTTCATTATCCCAAACTGACAGTGCCAGTTCGTTTGCTAGCTAACATTAGCTAAACGGTTAGCACAGCATGGCTAATTAGCTCTTCCACAAACAGGCAACTGTTTCATTCAAAAACGAATCCATTATGATTTGATTATAATGTTGCTAGCTACGATAGTTATCTAGGTGTGGCTATCTGGTTATTATAAACAACGGCTTACATTAGCTACAGCAGGCACAAGCAAAGCAATATACTGCCAATTTATATTACATACGCACGTTAGCAGATACCCATAGACGTCCAGTAATTTTGCTAACACTAGTTACAATTGCCTCACTTCCTTCATACAGGACACAGAGTTATACAAATGATATCCATGAGTTCATCTGACTCTGGGGAAGTAGATAAAAATCCCGAAGTATCCCTCTAAGGCGCTTACAGATGGGCAGCGGTAAAAGGCAATAGAACCGCAAGAAAGTCTGCCTACCGTGTGTAGAGAGCGGTCCTGCTCATTGGTCAACCATGTGAGGCAGCCAAACTAGACTTCAGCTAATTTCATCTTTTGGCGCCTCAAGCACAGAGCTAGCGGAGGCACTCACGGGAGCGAGCACCACGAACCACTGCTTGCATATTTCCACCCGCTGCCCTATTCCCATTGTAGCCTAGGGGACCTTCAATGCTTACCACGGCCTGTCTGTAAGCGCCTTTAGGTATATTCAAATCAAATCAAATCAAATTGTATTTGTCACATGCGCCGAATACAACAGGTGTAGACCAACAGGTGTAGACCAACAGGTGTAGACCAACAGGTGTAGACCAAAACTGTCGCCGCCCTGCTGGTCGCCAGTGAAACAGTTCCCATTGTTTGTGCGTTAATTGTTGTTTTAGTATGTTTTTTGCAACAGTTGAACTAAAATAGTTCAGGATTATGGAGTGCTTCTGTTTTACAAAAGTTTTAGTTGTCCTTTTAATCACTGAGACACCTTTTCTTACATTTAAGAAGAGCGGCGAATGTACACGCGAGTCCTAATTATTTACAACCGAGCCCAGCTCTTGGATTTAGCACACTTGGCGCTGCTGCATCCCATGGAAAAGTTTGATATTCCGGACGAGTTGAAAAGGCGACGGCGTGGATGTAGGGCGGGATGGAAGTGTAAAGCAAAGCTGAGGAAGTACAAGCTGGCTATCCCATCTATCATTATGGGCAACGTGAGATCGCTGTCTTCAAGGCAAAGGGTGGCTACTTTAAAGAATCTAAAATCTCAAATATATTTTGATTTGTTTAACACTTTTTTGGTTACTACATGATTCCATATGTGTTATTTCATAGTTTTGATGTCTTCACTATTATTCTTCAATGTAGAAAATAGTCAATATACAGAAAAAACCTTTTGACTGGTACTGTATTTCAATACGGGGAAATTTCATTGTCAAGCAGCTACAACAAAACACAGGGCAGGTGCAAAATGCCACAACGAAAGTACACAAAAGACAGATACACGGTACATGATACATAGAGCGGCAGTATGAAAAAATATAGAAATACAAGATATCTGGAGTGCAAAAAAAAATAAAAAGCTATAAAAAGACATTGCATAGTATGGGTGGTTGGCTGTATATATAAATATATACAGTTGAAGTCGGAAGTTTACATACACCTTAGCCAAATATATAGTTAAACTCAGTTTTTCACAATTCCTGACATTTAATCTTAGTAACAATTCCCTGTCTTAGGTCAGTTAGGATCACCACTTTATTTTAAGAATGTGAAATGTCAGAATAATAGTAGAGAGAAATATTTATTTAAGTTTTATTTCTTTCATCACATTCCCAGTGGGTCAAAAGTTTACATACATTCAGAACTGGTGTAACTGAATCTATAGGATTGAGGTCAGGGCTTTGTGATGGCCACTCCAATACCTTTACTTTGTTGTCCTTAAGCCATTTTGCCCCAACTTTGGAAGTATTCTTGGGGTCATTGTCCATTTGAAAGACCCGTTTGCGACCAAGCTTTAACTTCCTGACTGATGTCTTGAAATGTTGCTTCAATATATCCACATAATTTTCCTTCCTCATGATGCCATGTATTTTGTGAAGTGCACCAGTCCTTCCTGCAGTAAAGCACCCCCACAACATGATTCTGCCACCCCCATACTTCACTATAGAGATGGTGTTCTTCGGCTTGCAAGCCTCCCCCTTTTTCCTCCAAACATAACGATGGTCATTATGGCCAAACAGTTCTATTTTTGTTTCATCAGACCAGAGGACATTTCTCCAAAAATTAAGATCTTTGTCTCCATGTGGAGTTGCAAACCGTAGTCTGTAGTTTTTTATGGCTGTTTTGGAGCAGTGGCTTCTTCCTTGCTGAGCAGCATTTCAGGTTATGTCGATATAGGACTAGTTTTACTGTGGATATAGATACTTTGTACCTGTTTTCTCCAGCATCTTCACAAGGTAATTTGCTGTTGTTCTGGGATTGATTTGCACTTTTTGCACCAAAGTACGTTAATCTCTAGGAGAGAGTACACATCTCCTACCTGAGCGGTATGATGGCTGCGTGGTCCCATGGTGTTTATACTTGCGTACTATTGTTTGTACAGTTGAACGTGGTACCTTCAGGCGTTTGGAAATTGCTCCCAAGGATGAACCAGACTTGTAGAGGTCTTCTTTCTGAGGTCTGATGATTTCTTTTGATTTTCCCATGATGTCGAGCAAAGAGGCAGAGGTTGAAGGTAGGCCTTGAAATACATCCACAGGTACACCTCCAATTGACAAAAATTATGTCAATTAGCCTATCAGAAGCTTCTAAAGCATGACATCATTTTCTGGAATTTTCCAAGCTGTTTAAAGGCACAGTCAACTTAGTGTATGTAAACTTCTGACACACTGGAATTGTGATATAGTGAATTATAAGTGAAATAATCTCTCTGTAAACAATTGTTGGAAGAATTACCTGTGTCATGCACAAAGTAACCGACTTGCCAAAACTATAGTTTGTTTACAAGAAACCTGTGGAGTGGTTGAAAAATGAGTTTTAATGACTTCAACCTAAGTGTATGTAAACTTCCGACTTCAAATGTATATAAATATAGACCCCCGGTCAAAAGTTTTGAATATTACTCATTCAAGGGTTTTTCTTTATTTGCACAATTTTTTACATTGTAGAATAAAAGTGAAAACATCAAATCTGTAACATAACACCTATGGAATCATGTAGTAACCAAAAAAGTGTTAAACTGTCAGGCTCTGGCCATACAGAAGCCTATTGCTTCTCTATAATTCTATGGTCAGAGTCTGGCAGTTCTATATGTTCTATGTCTGTGTGGTGTGTGTGGCTCCAGTGCCAGAGCAGTCCGTTCAATCGGTGCCCAGTCCGGTTCCGGCCGTCTGCTCCGTTCCAGTACCAGAGCAGTCCGCTCCACCGGTGCCCACTCCGGGTCCAGCCGTCTGCTCCGCTCCAGTGCCAGAGCAGTCCGCTCCACCGGTGCCCAGTCCGGGGCCGGTCGTCTGTTCCGCTCCAGTGCCAGAGCAGTCCGCTCCACCGGTGCCCAGTCCGGGGCCGGTCGTCTGCTTCACTCCAGTGCCGGAGCAGTCCGCTCCACCGGTGCCCAGACGCATGACCAGTCCCGCAATGGGACCTGGCATGGCGAACGGCTCCGGCCATGTAGCGGTACAGACTACCGGACCCGGACTGGGCACCGGTGTGGCAGGATGCTCCGGTTCTGGAGCAGGGCAGACGTCCGGACCCCGACTGGGCACCGGTGGAGCGGATTGCTCCGGCATGGGAATGGAGCAGACGACCGGCCCCGGACTGGGCACCGGAGTGACAGGTGGTTCCGGCTCTGGGCAGACGTCCGGACCCCGACTGGGCACCGGTGGAGCGGACTGCTCCGGCATGGGAGTGGAGCATCAAACAATGATCCACACAAACGTGTGGGGTTGAGCAACTTAAATAGAATCCCCAATCAGAGACAACGTCTCACAGCTGTCTCCAATTGGGGATTCAACACAAAATGAAAAACATAGATCTAGATATCTAGATCTGTCAGGCTCTGACCATGGCCAAAAGGTACTCCCTATGGCCAGAGCCTGACACTGGGCACCGGTGCGGCAGGCGACTCCAGCCATTTAAAGGGGTAGACAACCGGTCCTGGAATGGGCACCGGTGGGGCAAAAGATTCAGGCCATGGAGCGGGGAAAATAACTGGGCCAGGACTGGGCACCGTTGTGGCAGGCGACTCCAGCCTTTGGACCATCACGGGAGGCTCCGGGCTGTGGACCATCACGGGAGGCTTCGGGCTGTGGACCATCACGGGAGGCTCCGGGCTGTGGACCATCACGGGAGGCTCCGGGCTGTGGACCATCACGGGAGGCTCCGGGCTGTGGACCATCACGGGAGGCTCCGGGCTGTGGCCATCACTGGAGGCTCCGGGTGGGGACCATCACGGGAGGCTCCGGGCTAGAGAGGCGCACCGGAGGTCGGGTGCGTGGAGCCGGTACTTGAGGCACCTGGCTGGGCGCACGCACTGGAGGTCAGGTGCGGGGAACCGGCACTGGACGTACCGGACTGGGAAGGCGCACCGGCGGTCGGGTGCGTGGAGCCGGTACTGGAGGCACCTGTCTGGGCGCACGCACTGGAGGTTGGGTGTGGGGAGCGGGCACTGAACGTACCGGACTGGAGAGGCACACTGGAGGCCTGGTGCGTGGAGCCGGCACAGGTGGCACCGGACTGGTGACACGCACTTCAGGGTGAGTGCGGGGAGCCGGCATTGAACATACCGGACTGGAGAGACGCACAGGAGGCCTGGTGCGTGGAGCCGGCACAGATGGCACCGGACTGGTGACACGCACTTCAGGGCGAGTGCTGGGAGCCGTCATGGAACATACCGGACTGGAGAGACGCACTGGAGGCCTGGTGCGTGGAGGCGGCACAGATGGCACCGGACTGGTGACACGCACTTCAGGGCGAGTGCGGGGAGCCGGCATGGAACATACCGGACTGGAGAGACGCACTGGAGGCCTGGTGCGTGGAGCCGGCACAGATGGCACCGGACTGGTGACACGCACTTCAGGGCGAGTGCGGGGAGCCGGTACTGAGCTTACCGGACTGGAGAGACGTACAAGAGGCCTGGTGCGTGGAGCCGGCACTGGTCAATGGAAACACACGATCGTGACACCCAGTCTTGGCCCGGTTATCTGCCCCGCTCCATGGCTGGAGTCGTTCGCCACACCGGTCAGTGCCCAGTCCGGGCCCGGTCATCAGAGTAGAACTAAGGAGGAAGCTATCCACTTCGCCGGGGCCAGAACCGCCACCTGTGATAGTTATAGTTTTGTTGTTTTTCCCTCCCTAACCCTCCCCTCATGTAATTGTGTTTGGGTTCTTGCGGCCGGGAGTCCGTGCCTTTGAGGGGGGGTACTGTCAGGCTCTGGCCATAAGAGAAGCCTATTGCTTCTCTATAATTCTACGGTCAGAGTCTGGCAGTTCTATATGTTCTATGTCTGTGTGGGATCCCTAATTAGAGGCAGCTGCATTGCATTGTCTCTAATTAGGGATCCTACTTATATGTGTGATTCCCACTCCCTAGGTGTGGTTCATTGTCTTCAGTCCCGTGTTGAAAGTAAGTGTGTTTCATTTATTTATGTACCGTTGTTATTTTGTATAGTTCACGTCAAGTCTAGTTTATTTAATAAATGATGTCGAACTATCGCTGCGCTGCGCCTTGGTCTCTATACACACCCGACCGTGACATAAACAAATCAAAATATATTTGACATACATCAGTAGCCACTTAAGACGTTTTACAATTATTTTTTTATTTAACAAAAAATAATAATACAAAAAAGAAAGAAAAAAGTAACAAATAATTAAACAGCAGCAGTAAAATAACAATAGCAAAATTATATACAGGGGTACCGGTACAGAGTCAATGTGAGGAGGTTATATACAGGAAGTACCAGTACAGAGTCAATGTGAGGAGGTTATATACAGGGGTACCAGTACAGAGTCAATGTGAGGAGGTTATATACAGGGGTACCGGTACAGAGTCAATGTGAGGAGGTTATATACAGGAAGTACCAGTACAGAGTCAATGTGAGGAGGCTATATACAGGAAGTACCAGTACAGAGTCAATGTGAGGAGGTTATATACAGGAAGTACCAGTACAGAGTAAATGTGAGGAGGTTATATACAGGGGTACCAGTACAGAGTCAATGTGAGGAGGTAATATATACAGGGGTACCGGTACAGAGTCAATGTGAGGAGGCTATATACAGGAAGTACCAGTACAGAGTCAATGTGAGGAGGTTATATACAGGGGTACCAGTACAGAGTCAATGTGAGGAGGCTATATACAGGAAGTACCAGTACAGAGTCAATGTGAGGAGGTTATATACAGGGGTACCAGTACAGAGTCAATGTGAGGAGGCTATATACAGGAAGTACCAGTACAGAGTCAATGTGAGGAGGTTATATACAGGGGTACCGGTACAGAGTCAATGTGAGAAGGTTATATACAGGAAGTACCAGTACAGAGTCAATGTGAGGAGGTTATATACAGGAAGTACCAGTACGGAGTAAATGTGAGGAGGTTATATACAGGGGTACCAGTACAGAGTCAATGTGAGGAGGTAATATATACAGGGGTACCGGTACAGAGTCAATGTGAGGAGGCTATATACAGGAAGTACCAGTACAGAGTCAATGTGAGGAGGTTATATACAGGGGTACCAGTACAGAGTCAATGTGAGGAGGTTATATACAGGGGTACCAGTACAGAGTCAATGTGAGGAGGTTATATACAGGGGTACCAGTACAGAGTCAATGTGAGGAGGTTATATACAGGGGTACCAGTACAGAGTCAATGTGAGGAGGTTATATACAGGGGTACCGGTACAGAGTCGATGTGAGGAGGCTATATACAGGAGTACCAGTACAGAGTCGATGTGCGGGGCACCGGTTAGTCTGGGTAATTGAGGTAATATGTACAGTGGGGAGAACAAGTATTTGATACACTGCCGATTTTGCAGGTTTTCCCACTTACAAAGCATGTAGAAGTCTGTAATTTTTTTCATAGGTACTCTTCAACTATGAGTGACGGAATCTAAAACAAAAATCCAGAAAATCACATTGTATGATTTTTAAGTAATTCATTTGCATTTTATTGTATGACATAAGTATTTGATACATCAGAAAAGCAGAACTTAATATTTGGTACAGAAACCTTTGTTTGCAATTACAGAGATCATACGTTTCCTGTAGTTCTTGACCAGGTTTGCACACACTGCAGCAGGGATTTTGGCCCACTCCTCCATACAGACCTTCTCCAGATCCTTCAGGTTTTGGTGCTGTCGCTGGGCAATACGGACTTTCAGCTCCCTCCAAAGATTTTCTATTGGGTTCAGGTCTGGAGACTAGCTAGGCCACTCCAGGACCTTGAGATGCTTCTTACGGAGCCACTCCTTAGTTGCCCTGGCTGTGTGTTTCGGGTCGTTGTCATGCTGGAAGACCCAGCCACGACCCATCTTCAATGCTCTTACTGAGGGAAGGAGGTTGTTGGCCAAGATCTCGCAATACATGGCCCCATCCATCCTCCCCTCAATACGGTGCAGTCGTCCTGTCCCCTTTGCAGAAAAGCATCCCCAAAGAATGATGTTTCCACCTCCATGCTTCACGTTTGGGATGGTGTTCTTGGGGTTGTACTCATCCTTCTTCTTCCTCCAAACACGGCGAGTGGAGTTTAGACCAAAAAGCTCTATTTTTGTCTCATCAGACCACATGACCTTCTCCCATTCCTCCTCTGGATCATCCAGATGGTCATTGGCAAACTTCAGACGGGCCTGGACATGCGCTGGCTTGAGCAGTGGGACCTTGCGTGCGCTGCAGGATTTTAATCCATGATGGCGTAGTGTGTTACTAATGGTTTTCTTTGAGACTGTGGTCCCAGCTCTTTTTAGGTCATTGACCAGGTCCTGCCGTGTAGTTCTGGGCTGATCCCTCACCTTCCTCATGATCATTGATGTCCCACGAGGTGAGATCTTGCATGGTGCCCCAGACCGAGGGAGATTGACCATCATCCTGAACTTCTTCCATTTTCTAATAATTGCGCCAACAGTTGTTGCCTTCTCACCAAGCTGCTTGCCTATTGTCCTGTAGCCCATCCCAGCCTTGTGCAGGTCTACAATTTTATCCCTGATGTCCTTACACAGCTCTCTGGTCTTGGCCATTGTGGAGAGGTTGGAATCTGTTTGATTGAGTGTGTGGACAGGTGTCTTTTATACAGGTAACGAGTTCAAACAGGTGCAGTTAATACAGGTAATGAGTGGAGAACAGGAGGGCTTCTTAAAGAAAAACTAACAGGTCTGTGAGAGCCGGAATTCTTACTGGTTGGTAGGTGATCAAATACTTATGTCATGCAATAAAATGCAAATTAATTATTTAAAAATCATACAATGTGATTTTCTAGATTTTTGTTTTAGATTCCGTCTCTCACAGTTGAAGTGTACCTATGATAAAAATTACAGACCTCTACATGCTTTGTAAGTAGGAAAACCAGCAAAATCGGCAGTGTATCAAATACTTGTTCTCCCCACTGTACATGTACTGTAGTTAGAGTTAAAGGGACAATGCATAGATAATAAACAGAGCGTAGCAGCAGCCTAAAAGGGAGGTCATGTGGCCCTTTGATTAGCTGTTAAGGAGTCTGATGGCTTGGCGGTAGAAGCTGTTAATAAGCCTTTTGGACCTAGACTTGGCGCTCCGGTACCGCTTGCCGTGCAGTAGCAGAGAGAACAGTCTATGACTAGGTTGACTGGAGTCTTTGACAATTTTTAGGGCCTTCCTCTGACACCGCCTGGTATAGAGGTCTTGGATGGCAGGAAGCTTGGCCCCAGTGATGTATTGGCAGTTGCCATAACGCCAGGAGCCGCTGGTGGATTTGACAGTTCCACCTCTGACAACAGCAATGCCCTACATCCTTGTTTTAACTTTTGGAAAGTTGAAAGGTGAAAGTTTTACTTCACAATCAAGATAATATTAGTATTTAACATTTTAGAGCATAGAAATCTTTTATAATAATTGAAAGAGGTTGTAAAGGAGTTTTGATGTCAAATTCAATAATAATATCAACTAATTTCTTCAGTATTCTAATGAAATCTTAATTTTTATCGTATTTTTACCTTTAAATGCGAATTAAAAAGAAAAATGGAAGAAATAACATTTTAGAGTTGTACCTTCTTTTGATAAAAAATGTATTTCATAATATTAAACTAACCTTTGAACGAAACATATAAATTATTCTAAACTGCAGAACAATGACGTCAAAATGAAACTGAAACGTGTTATGACAACAACAAAAAAAGATTAGTCATATAATGTTATTTCTTATGCAAAACTGGGTGGAACGAAATGTCCGAACCCAGCACATCTGTGAAGCAGCATATTTGTGACAGCAGCAGTTCCAATATTTTGGGCCACGGTACTTTGATCTGATGTATCCCCATGCTCTGAATGCAAAGTAGGCCCTGCATGTCTGTCAAGTAGAGCACAGATTCCCTGTTGGCTAGCTTGGCTAGCGCAGGGCACAAAAACATGCATGGAATGTTTGGAAAATATACAGACAAATCCACTCATACGGTTTTATTAGAAGACATTGAAAGTTAGATAATACACTTCCAGCCTGTACAAGACATGTGTATACAGTAGATACATGTATACATCAGAAAAGGTATGCTAGAAAGGATGGTGTTAAGAGTATAGGGTGTTTTTATAACAGATGAATCCCCACAGTGTACTCAATGTAAGGTTACGCATTAGTCATACCATCATGGAGTGGTAATATGATTATCCAGTAGTATCACTCACCTATGTCCTCTTTTCACATCCCATCATGGGACTCTCTTGTAATTCTCCATATATCTGTGATTTTGCGTCTCTTTTTCACTCCCGTCTGCTATTTCTCTACAGTAAATGTTCAACTATGAGTAGCTGTGGTGAGTGTGCTGTGTTATTTGGAGCCCTCCAGTTGGAGACACTCTATTGAGGATATCACTGAGAGACAAAGGGTTCAGTGAGAGGGCTGTCCTGAGGCGTGGTCTGTCAACCTGATATCTACACAGTGGTATGGTCCTTCAACCTGATATCTACACAGTGGTATGGTCTGTCAACCTGATGTCTACACAGTGGTATGGTCTGTCAACTTGATATCTACACAGTGGTATAGTCTGTCAAACTGATATCTACACAGTGGTATAGTCTGTCAAACTGATATATACACAGTGGTATGGTCTGTCAAACTGATATCTACACAGTGGTATAGTCTGTCAAACTGATATATACACAGTGGTATGGTCTGTCAAACTGATATCTACACAGTGGTATGGTCTGTCAATCTGATATCTACAGTAGTATGGTGTGTCAACCTGATATCTACAGTGGTATGGTTTGTCAACCATGTATCTACATTGGGATGGTCTGCCATCCTGATATCTACACAGTGGTATGGTCTGTCAATCTGATATCTATAGTAGTGTGGTACATCCCTGGGTCGCTCGTATTTTCAGTTCGCTGCAGCTAGAGACTGGAACGAGCTGCAACATACATTTAAACTGGACAGTTTTATCTATTGTATCATGTTTTCACCTAACACTCTATAACAATGTATAGTGTACATATTCAGCCTTTCAGTCATACTATGCAATGCCTTTTTATAGCTTTTTGCACTCCAGACTTCTTGTAGTTTTTTACTTTTTCATACTGCCGCTCTATGTATCATGTATCATGTATCGTGTGTCTGTCTTTTGTGTATTTCGTTCTGGCATTTTGCACCTGCCCTGTGTTTTTCGTTGCTGCTTGACAAAGTAATTTTGGGGATCAATAATCTATCTATCTAATCTATCTAATCTATTTATCTAAAGACTGTGACCCACTGCTTGCATGTCAATATCAGACTGGTAAGAATTGATGTTCAAGATCTCCCCCTATCTGCAAGCAAAACCAATGGCATAACACGTTATTGACATCTAAATTCAACCAACCAATAGGAATACCTAAACATCAAATACATATTTCTGCAGTGTAAAGTGGAACCATAACAAAACCCTGTTATACTTGCAAGTCTGAAATGTCAGAACTCGTACAAGGAACTGCAAGTCCAAAACAACAGAACACTTGTCGTGACTTGTTAAAGCAGTTCGAGGCTCAAAACCACACAAACCCTGCAGTAACCTGGAAACTGTGTGTATGCTGCCAAGGCTGCCCAAGGCTCAAACCCACAGGGATCTGTAGTAACCCGGATGAAAGCGCAACCTGCACACTACCTAACACCCACTAGAACCATTACAACACTATAAGCCAGAATGGGCACAGTTACATCCAATTGATAAAACCTCACAAAGGTATATGGGGAACCTCAACTCGTTGCAGCACAAATATCTCCAATTGTCAGGCCACTGAACAACGCCCAAGAAGCCACCACACACCTAGTTGAGTGAGCATGTACACCGCTAGGCTACCCTTGTCCTTTGCTGCCAGGGAGATTAGTGAAACAGACAAATCTGGTCACAAACACGGATATCCTTGTTCCTATTAATATAAAGTGCACCAGGCACAAAATCCAATCAGGATGGGTGTTCTGATAGAGTGTGGAGATCCCCAACACGCTTGGCCGATGCCAAGGCCATTAGCGGGGCAGTTTTCGGCCCTGCCGAACCGCTCCCATATCTGGCCAACCCCCGAGGGGTGCAGTGTCCACTCCATAGAGATAGGACCTCCCTTGGAAAGTAGATCCGCACCCATGTTAAGAGTTTCAGGAAGATACGTCGCCCTGAGCAACAGGAAATGAGAACTGCTCCATACAAGCAGATAATGGGCCAGGTTTAGGAGAGCGATAGACTGCTTCCCCCCTGCCTGTTGATGTACGCCACCATCGTCCTGTTGTCGGACCTTACCAACACATGACAGGGATACGTTGAGCAGTGATGAGATGCATCCAGACTCTTAGCAATCACCCAGCGCTGATTCAGAACCGAGTCCAGAATGAGACCTAGAAACTGAATGCGCTGAGCTGAGTCAAGATTTCTTGTGATTCATTATGAACTCCAGAGACTGAATATGGGAAACCAGTGTTCCTGCAGCAAATAGATATGATACATCTGTAGCATTGTGGCCACATTAAATGACCGTGCCACCACACCCTCAGCATGGTACACTTTGTCCAGATGATCCACCAAGAACTGGCACTGTTTATTTGGTACCACCATGCTAAGATTAGACTCCTTGTTAGCCTCTGGAGTAACTTGCCAGCTTTCCATTCATCGGCGGTGTGCAAACAAGCCCCGCTTCCTCCATCCTCCATAAATTAATATCGCCAGTCTGGCTGAATGAGGGGAATCTCAGGGACAGGAGGAACTCTGCTGTGGGGTAGAAGACGGCCAATCCACCCCGAGGTGATATGCCGCCCTACGACATAACTCATTAACCACATACATCCTGTCGTTAGACAGTCTGTCAACTTCAACAATGTAGGAAGAAGCAGAGTGCAGGAAGCAGGCAGGAGGGGATGAGCCAGTAAAACAGTCTAATAAACCCATGAAATATACAGATCTGGAAAAAATTAAGACACCTGTCACGACGTGGGTGTGGGAATGACCAAGGCGCAGCGCAGGGATAGTAGTTTGACATTGTTTATTTATACTATGTAATAAAATTGAATAAACTACTATGTATAAACAAAACTAATGACGAACTAAAGAACACAAAACAACCACTATAGACAAACGTCACGTTCACAAAACACACAAATGAACAGATGTAAAAAAAACACACTTACTTTAACCGTGACTGTGAAATACATCAACAATGACCCACACCAGAGTGAAGGACAGACTAACATATATAGGATCCCTAATTAGAGACAATGCGGAGCAGCTGCCTCTAATTAGGGATCCAACCCAAAACCCACACAGAAACAGAAAAGAATGACAATGTCAGACTCTGACCATAGCTACATAGAGAAGCAAAAAGGCTTCTCTATGGCCAGAGCCTGACAGTACCCCCCTCCCCAAGGTGCGGACTCTTGGACGCCAAAAAAACACACAAAACAAGGGGGGGTTAATAGGGAGGGATGACTAGTCCATCGGGGGCGGCTCTGGCTCCAGCGAAGTGGACAGTTTACTCCCATGCCCTTTCTTTATAACGGGCCCGGACTGGGTACCGGTGGGGCAAACGGCTCCGGCCCCATGGAGCGGGGAAAACAACCGGGCCCGGACTGGGCACCGGTGGGGCCAACGGCTCCGCCATGGAGCGGGACCATTAACCGGGCCCGGACTGGGCACCGGTGGGGTGAACTGCTCCGGCTCCGGATCGGGGAAGACGACCAGGCCCGGACTGGGCACCGGTGGGGTAACCGGCTCCAGCCATGGAGTGGGGAAAACAACCGGGCCAGGACTGGGCACCGGTGGGGCGGACTGCTCAGGCTCTGGAGCGGAGCAGACGGCTGAACCCGGACTGGGTACCGTTGGAGCGGACTGCTCTGGCACTGGAGCGGAGCAGACGGCTGGACCCGGAATGGGCACCGGTGGAGCGGACTGCTCTGGCACTGGAGCGGAGCAGACGGCTGGAGGTTCCGGGCTGCGGACCTTCGCTGGAAGCACCTGGCTGGGTGCACGCACTGGAGGTCGGGTGCGGGGAGCAGGGCAGAGGTCCGGACCCGGACTGGACATCGGTGAAGCGGATTGCTCTGGCCTGGGAGTGGAGACGATGACCGGACCCGGACTGGGCACCGGTGGAGTGGACTGCTCTGGCATGGGGGTGGAGTAGACGATCGGACCCAGACTGGGCACCGGAGGAGCGGATTGCTCTGGCAGGGAGGTGGAGTAGACAAGATGACCGGACCTGGACTGGACCACTCCGCCATCTCCCTCTCGACCTCTATCTCCACAAATTCCTCCAGAACCTCTCCAAAAAGCTCCTCCATATTCTCCTCCTCCACCTTGCTCTGAGCCCCCCATCTATAGTTCGGCCTCTCCATGCTCCACATGGGGAGTGGTACTGGCTCGTCTTCTTCGCGGCCAGACCACCCCCATAGACCCCCCCCCCGAAATTTTCTTGGGGTTGTTTGCGGGCGTTTCCCCGTTTCGCGCATCGCGCATAACGCGGCGGCACCTCCTCTCTCTCCGTCTCTCCCCAGTTACGCTGCTTGGTCTGGTAGAGGTGGGTCGTTCTGTCACGACGTGGGTGTGGGAATGACCAAGGCACAGCGCAGGGATAGTAGTTTGACATAGTATAAATAGACAATGTAATAAAATTGAATAAACTACTATATATAAACAAAACGAATGACGAACTAAAGAACACAAAACAACCACTATAGACAAACGTCACGTTCACAAAACACACAAATGAACGGACGTAAAAAAAACACACTTAATTTAACCGTGACTGTGAAATACATCGACAACGACCCACACCAGAGTGAATTACAGACTTAACATATATAGGATCCCTAATTAGAGACAATGCGTTGCAGCTGCCTCTAATTAGGGATCCAACCCAAAACCCACACAGAAACAGAAAAGAAAGACACTGTCAGACTCTGACCATAGCTACATAGAGAAGCAAATAGACTTCTCTATGGCCAGAGCCTGACAACACCACTGCAAATTGTTCTTAAATCAGCATCTCTACATGTATGGCAGCCATTCCATTCCAGCGTCTGTTAAATTCCAACACAGGCACAATTCATTCTACTGAATGAGGTACTGATTAGGTGATCACCTGAACCAAATCCTATTTAACGAGGAAAAGTATAGAAACTTCTGTGGTCATCACTATCCTCTTGCATCCAGCTGGATGGCAAAAACAGTGCTAGTAGTACCTCAAAAGTAATTGGAATCAAAAAATAACTATTGACCATGCCAAAAGAGTTGAAAAGGAAAGTTTGGAGTGAGTAAAAGAAGGGTCCAATTCTGGTTTTACTGGCAGAGGGATACAGTGAACGTCAGGTTGCTTCCCTCCTTAAAATTTCAAAGATGGCGGTTCATAAGAACAAGGTCAAGCAGCAGACATTGGGGACAACAAAGCTACAGTCCGGCAGAGGGCGAAAACGACTCTCCACTGACCGGGATGACCTCCAACTCATTCGAATGTCACTCAACAACCGTAAGATGACATCAAGTGACCAACAAAAAGAATGGCAAACAGCAGCTGTGGTGAAGTGCAAGCCCACTGTGAAATTTGGTGGAGGATTGGTGATGATCTGGGGGTGCTTCAGCAAGGCTGGAATCGGCAGATTTGTCTTTGTAAAGGACTCATGAATCAAGTCACGTACAAGGTTGTCCTAGAAAACTTGCTTCCTTCTGCACTGACAATGTTCCCCAACTCTGAGGATTTGGGGAACAGCAGGACAATGCTCCATGCCACACAGCCAGGTCAATCAAGGTATGGATGGAGGACCACCAGATCAAGACCCTGTCATGGCCAGCCCAATCTCCAGACCTGAACCCCATTGAAAACCTCTGGAATGTGATCAAGAGGAAGATGGATGGTCACAAGCCATCAAACAAAGCCGAGCTGCTTGAAGTTTTGCGCCAGGAGTAGCATAAAGTCACCCAACATCAATGTGAAAGACTGGTGGAGAGCATGTCAAGACACATGAAAGCTGTGATTGAAAATCACGGTTATTCCACCAAATATTGATTTCTGAAATCTTCCTAAGTTAATATATTAGTATTGTGTTTAAAATACTGCAATGTGGGTTTGATTGAAATGAGCCCTAGGACTGGCGTTAACATGGCTTTGAACAGAAACCATGCTGTGTGTTCCATTTTTACCTGCCTCTCCTCCGGGTGATCCATCATAGATGTGTTGTGGGTTACATTGTACTCTTGATATGTGGCACATGCTGACAGGACTCTAAAAAGCTGATAGAGTGAAGTATTTCAAGCGGCTTTAGCACTGAGGATGTAGCTGTTGGCTGGCTATCAAATGAGGGAGGCATGTACTGTAATGTGTAGTCGAGAAACAATGGTTGAACTTTGCAGTGTGCTGACTTCAACAGTCCTGGGAAAAGTGTACAATTTATCTGTTTTTTTGCTAAAAAGAAACGATGGTGTTAAGAAACGCAAGAATACCAGTGGCAATTCATAGAAAGTTTAAATAAGAAAACACATCAAGTGAAGTAAAAAATATATATATTTTCGGAGAATGCATTGGAACTATACACATGTGGGGATGCTACTGAACAAAAATATAAACGCAACATGTAAAGTGTTGGTCCTGATAGATAGATAAAAATGCCAGAATGAAAATAGACAAAAGACAGATACACGATCCATGATACATAGAGCGGCAGAATGAAAAAGTCTGGAGTGCAAAAAATATATAAAAAGACATTGCATAGTATGGGTGGATGGCTGAATATGTACACTACTTATTGTTACAGAGTGTTAGGTGAAAGAAAAAAAAAAGGATAAAAATATTACAGGTTGATATAAATAAATAAGGAGTATTTGCATGGTTAACTATCATATACAGGTCGATGGCAGAGAAATACTTAAATAGCTAAAAGTGCGTATGAAATAAGTGAGGGTAATAATAGTTTACTTAATATACAGACTGGTTAAATAAACAGGTAAGTGAATATTTTGCATGGTTACTTTAACTGTACAGGTAAATGACAGGAAGAGATACTTAGTGCAGGATTTAATTACAAATAAATGCACATATTGAACATTCAATATACTAAAAGCAATGAAAAAAAGATACAACTGACAGGATACTAATGTGCAGTCCTGAGTGAATGAGTGATTACAGATCAGAGTTACTCACGGATAGATGCATAATTGTTGAACTAGGTCCTAACACCCCAACAGTTCCAGGTCTATGTTGCCGATAGCACGGCACCCTGGTGAGGCATTAAATAGTCTAATAGCCGCCCGCCGGTAGGAAGGACCTCCTGTAGCGCTCTCTGGCACACCGTGGTGGGATCAGACAGTGACTGAAGGTGGTCCTCTGCGTCATAACCATGGCATGCAGAGGGTGGGTGACGTTGTCCATGATGGCCAGCGGTTTGGCCAGGATCTGTCTCTATGCCACCTCCTCTAGAGTGTCAAGGCTAATCCCCAGAACAGAGCTAGCCTTCCTGATCAGCTTATTTACCCGAGAAGCATCACCAGCTTTTATGTTGGCGCCCCAGCACACCCCAGCACACCACTGCGCCACAGACTGGTAGAAGGTATGCAGTAGTTTACTGCACACGTTGAAGGACCTGAGCCTCCTCAGAAAGTAGAGTCGGCTCTGGCCCTTTTTGTACAGAGCCCCGGTGTTACCAGCCCATTCCAGCCTGTTGTCCATAAGGACTCTCAGGAACTTGTATGACCCAACCATTTCCACATGTATAGGGACTGCAGTCAGTTGGGACTTGGATCTCCTGAATTCCACCACCATCTCCTTTGTTTTGCTGATGTTGAGCTGAAGGTAGTTCTGCTCACACCAAGACAGAAAGTCATTGATTGTGCTCCTGTATTCCTCCTCCTGCCCACCCCTGATGCAACCTACAATTGCAGAGTCATCCGAGAACTTCTGTAGGTGGCATGTTTCAGAGTTATATCTGAAGTCTGAGGTGTAGAGGGTGAACAGGAAGGGGGACAGGACCGTTCCCTGGAGGGCCTTGTATTGCTCACTGCCCGTTCTGACACACAGCTCTGTAGCCGCTCAAATTGTGGCCACCGGTCAGGTAGTCCGTGACCCAGGAGACTAAGGGTGCTTCCACTTTCATCCTCTTCATCTTCTCACCCAGTAGCAGGGGCTGAATGGTGTGGAAGGCACTGGAGAAGTCAAAAAACATAACCCTCACAGTGCAACCTACGTTGTCCAGGTGAGAGTAGGCCCTCTGCAGAAGGTAGATGATTGCATTATCCACCCCGATGTTGCGCTGGTATGAAAACTGCAGGGAGTCCATTGATGTACACACCAGGGGTCTGAGGTGAGCGAGGACTAGCCTTTCCAGGGTCTTCATGATGTGGGATGTTAGCGCTACAGGTCTGAAGTCATTCAGGACAATGGGGTGTGCCTTCTTGGGCACTGGGACGAGGCAGGATGTTTTCCACAGCACAGGGACCCTTTCTAGGCTCAAGCTAAGGTTGAAGGGAGGCTGGAATATTCCACACAGTTCGTCAGCACAGACCCTAAGCACCCTTGGGCTGATGCCATCAGGGCCCGCCGCTTTCCACTGATTTAGTCTCTCCAGCTCTCTCTTCACTTGGTTGGTGGTGAAAGCCAGCCCAGGTGGAGAGGTGGGGGGAAGGGGGGTGTTGAGGATCAGTCCAGGGGGAGCAGGGGCGGAGGTGGGACAGAGGTGTTGTGAGTAAAGTGGGGGTGGGACAGCCGTGAGGGGGACAGCCGTGAGGGTGTGTGGTCTGGGGAGCTGGAGGGGAGGTGGACAGGGCCAGTATCAAACCTGTTAAAAAATTGGTTCAGCTCATTGGCTCTGTCCTGGGTCCCCTCCGTCTGCCCACTGTTTGACTTTTTGAAGCCAGTGATATTTCTCATGCCCTTCCACACCTCTCTCACCTGGCTCTGCCTCAGCTTGTCCTCCATCTTCTCCTTATACACTCTCTTCCCCTCAGCAATCCACAACTTCAGCTCCCTCTGGACGCATTTCAATTTGTCCTTGTCCCTCTCCTTGAAGGCCCTCTTCTTCTCATTCAGCAGGGCCTTCAGGTCGCTGGTGACCCAGGGTTTATTGTTTGGGAAACAGCGTACCTTCCTGGTGGGTACAGTCTTGTCTACACAAAAATTAATATAGTCTGTTATGCAGTCAGTAAGTCCATCGATGTCCACCCCATGAGCCTCACAGAGCACATCCCAGTCTGTTGTTTCAAAGCAGTCCTGTAGGGCCTCATTCGCCACCTAATGGTCCTGGTGGTCGCAGGCTGCTGTTGGACCAAAGGCCTGTAGAGTGGGGTGAGGTGAACAAGGTTGTGATCCGATCTACCGAGGAGAGGGAGTGCAGTGGAGTTGTATGCGTCCTTCACATTAGCATATAACAATTCCAGAGTTTTATTATTCCTGGTTGGGCACTTCACGAACTGTTTGAACGTGGGCAGCGTTGAAGAGAGAGATGCATGGTTAAAATCCCCCGAAATGGCAAAGAATGCACTGGGATGCGCTGTCTGTAACCTCGCGATAACAGAGTGGATGACGTCACACGCTGCGTTTGCGTCAGCAGAGGGCAGGATGTAAACAATAACAGCAATGGCCTCCGTGAATTCCCTCGGCAAATAGTAGGGTCTCAGGCTAACGGCTAACAGCTCAATGTCCGGGCTACAAATCTCTTCTTTAAGAGTAATATGGTTCGGATGACACCATCTGTTGTTAACTAATAAAGCCAGCCCACCACCCTTGCTCTTACCGGAAGAGACGCGATCCCTGTCTGCTCTGATGGTCTGGAAACCGTCGATAGTGACGTTCTCTATGGGGATGTTATCGTTCAGCCAAGTCTCGGTAAAAAACATTAGGCTCGTTTCCTGATAAATCCTTTGTCCACGGACAAGTCCCTCTAGCTCGTCCATCTTGTTATGTAGTGACCTCTCGTTGCCCATAATGATAGACGGTATAGCCGGCTTGTACTTCCTCAGCTTTGCCTTACATTTCAATCCCGTCCTAGGTCCACGGTGTCGCCTTTTCAACTCGTCCGGGATATCAAACATTTCCCTGGGGAGCAGCTGTGCTGCGTGGGCTAAATCCAGGAGCTGGGCTCTGTTGTAAACAATAACAGTTGACGACTCCTGTCGACGTTCAGCTGCGATAAAATCCATAATCCTGAGCTATTATAGTTCAACTGTAGCTAAATAACAAAAAAATCTAAAGAAAAGAGACGGAAAAAACGAACTAAAACAACAATTTATGCACGAACAACGGGAGCTGCTTAACAGGCGACCAGCAGGGCGGCGCCAAACACGAGGTAGTCATGTCCCAAATGACTACCTATTTTTCCTTTATCCATGGACCCTGGTCAAAAGTAGTGCACTATATAGGGAATAGGATGCCATTAGGGACGCCAACCTAAATGTGGGATTGAACAGTGAACTTTACACTACAAAGGCAATAGAAAACCTGGACCTGTAAGTGTTTTGAATGCATGGATAAAGCCTCAGGAATAGTCTACCATTTGGGACACAAATTGAACTGATAAATAAAATAAAGTTGTAATTCTGAAAATGTGGATTTCTTCAAAGTTTTGTTAAATAACAAGAAAGTGGAGGAGGTGAAGATGAAAGAGGACATGACTGTCTTTGTTGTTGAATGAAAATTCAAGTTACATTTAGCTCTCAGGCTTTAAACTAATATTGTGTGAGTGCTACATCGAAACGCACAAAGCTCAGATTGTTTTCAATAGAGCTAGGGACATTTCCAACAAACAAACATTCTTACTAACATATGTTTAGAACAGTACATGTGGGAAAAGACTCAGGCTTTAGGGCATTTCCAGGGTTTGATAGCTAAATTAAAAAATATATTTTGGGTTGCATCCCAAATGGCTCCCTATGTAGTACACTATGTAGGGAAAAAGGTGCCATTTGGGACTTAACCCTCTCTGTCTTGGGAGGACTAGATGCCATGATGAAAGTGATTCTTTCTCCCCAACTATCTGTCCTGAAGCCTACACTATTTATCTATTTCACATCAATGAGACAAACCATCGAGACATCTAACCACTCACTCTACCATTCTCTTCTGTGATATCTGAATATTTTGTTGTTTTTCACCATGCACCCCATAATCACCCCTGCACCCCATAATCACCCCGCACCCCATAATCACCCCACACCCCATAATCACCCTGCAGCACTAGAATATTTCAGTAACCCTTAGGTGATGATATCACACTATGGTGTGTTACTGAACCTTATTAGCACTTTGTAAGCTATCATTCAGAAATTTAGGCAGATGGCTTCCAACAAAGCATTTTAGGGATTGAGGCACATCCCTCTTCCCAGTGTGATAGGTCTGAAGAGGCTTTTCCCGGCAGTGTTATGTGTTGAAAGAGGTTTTGTGAAAGCAGCGTGGAGTCCCTTTGTGTGTCTGACTGAATCCCTAAAGACTGAGAAGATTAAATCTGTATCATTGATCCCAGTGCTGTCTGTCCTCCTGTGGGTCTAAAGCACACTTAAGAAAGACACCTCCTTCTGTGGCTCTAAAGCTCTGCAGCTAAGTAGCTCTGTAGATCTGTAGCTCTGC
The DNA here is from genome assembly GCA_023634145.1 of Thymallus thymallus. NCBI lineage: Eukaryota > Metazoa > Chordata > Actinopteri > Salmoniformes > Salmonidae > Thymallus > Thymallus thymallus. The sequence continues at coordinate 5,674,098 of CM042410.1, forward strand.
AACTCAGGAGCTCTGTAGTTCAGCAGCTCTGTAGTTCAGCAGCTTTGTAGTTTACCAGCTCTGTAGTTCAGGAGCTCTGTAGTTCAACAACTCTTTAGTTCAGCAGCTCTGTAGCTCTGCAGCCTCAGCAGCTCTGTCGTTCAGCAGATCTGTAGTTCAGCAACTCTGTAGTTCAGCAGCTCAGCAGCTCTGTAGTTTAGCAGGGAATATGGATGATGACGATTCAACCCTGTACCCGTCAGTTACCACAGCTAGTGAAATCCCTGCAACTCTATACCTGTCAGTTACCACAGCTAGTGAAATCCCTGCAACTCTATACCCTTCAGTTACCACAGCTAGTGAAATCCCTGCAACTCTATACCCTTCAGTTGCCACAGCTAGTGAAATCCCTGCCACTCTATACCCTTCAGTTACCACAGCTAGTGAAATCCCTGCAACTCTATACCCTTCAGTTACCACAGCTAGTGAAATCCCTGCAACTCTAAACAAAGTTGCCATCGACCTGTATAGAGTTGCAGTCACTTTTAGAATGGGTGGTCCTGAACACCTCTAAAACTAAGATCATTGTGTTTAGAATGTATGGTCCTGAACACCTCTAAAACTAAGATCATTGTGTTTAGAATGTATGGTCCTGAACACCTCTAAAACTAAGATCATTGTGTTTAGAATGTATGGTCCTGAACACCTCTAAAACTAAGATCATTGTGTTTAGAATGTATGGTCCTGAACACCTCTAAAACTAAGATCATTGGGTTTAGAATGTATGGTCCTGAACATCTCTAAAACTAAGAAAAATAAATCAGCAGTTCGGCAGCTCAACGGGTCTGTGGGTCTGTAGGTCTGCAGCTCAGCAGGTCTGTAGCTCAGCAGGTCTGTAGGTCTGCAGCTCAACAGGTCTGTAGGTCTGCAGCTCAGCAGGTCTGTAGGTCTGCAGCTCAGCAGGTCTGTAGGTCTGTAGCTCAGCAGGTCTGTAGGTCTGCAGCTCAGCAGGTCTGTAGGTCTGCAACTCAGCAGGTCTGTAGGTCTGCAGCTCAGCAGGTCTGTAGGTCTGTAGATCTGCAGGTCTGCAACTCAACAGGTCTGTAGGTCTGCAGCTCAGCAGGTCTGTAGGTCTGCAGCTCAGCAGGTCTGTAGGTCTGCAACTCAACAGGTCTGTAGGTCTGCAGCTCAGCAGGTCTGTAGGTCTGCAACTCAACAGGTCTGTAGGTCTGCAGCTCAGCAGGTCTGTAGGTCTGTAGCTCAGCAGGTCTGTAGGTCTGTAGCTCAGCAGGTCTGTAGGTCTGTAGATCTGCAGGTCTGCAACTCAACAGGTCTGTAGGTCTGCAGCTCAGCAGGTCTGTAGGTCTGTAGCTCAGCAGGTCTGTAGGTCTGTAGCTCAGCAGGTCTGTAGGTCTGTAGCTCAGCAGGTCTGTAGGTCTGTAGCTCAGCAGGTCTGTAGGTCTGTAGCTCAGCAGGTCTGTAGGTCTGTAGCTCAGCAGGTCTGTAGGTCTGTAGCTCAGCAGGTCTGTAGGTCTGCAGCTCAGCAGGTCTGTAGGTCTGTAGATCTGCAGGTCTGCAGCTCAGCAGGTCTGTAGGTCTGTAGCTCAGCAGGTCTGTAGGTCTGTAGCTCAGCAGGTCTGTAGGTCTGCAGCTCAGCAGTCACTGGAGTTAACCTCTCAGAGATAGACTTTGTGAACATCCCAAATGGCACCCTATTCCATCCCTACATCGTGCACTATGGGCCCTTGTCAAAAGAAGTGCACTATATAGTGCGATTGGGAAACAGTCTAAATCCAACAGCTTGGATACTCTATCCATTATTCACAAGGGGGTTGCTATCCCAGGGCTATTCCCAAACTAAATGTTATTTTCTTGCAGTATGTGAAACTTCTTTCTAGCAGAGAATAACACATTAGGCCACTTAATTCTTAACCAGATGGGAAAGGATTGTTACCAACTTAAGGAAGGGAAAGTGATGGTCTCTCTAGGAACATGTAAGTAGCAGCTATTTCACTAGGAGTAGTTCACAGACGATGATGACAAAGCAAGACATTGGCAGTTAAGGAGGGCCGGATGGGGATGCTGACAATAAAGCTGATCATTAATGAGAACATCCAATAAGCCACAATTAGAAACCATACTTGTGGTAATTTCGAAGAAACCCAGGATATAACCCAAATGACACCATATTCCCTACATAGTGCACTACTTTCAACCAGGGCCCATTTAATAAAAGTACTCAATTCCAGGTCAAGGCAGTTTAACCTTGTTTCTTTGGCTGACATTTAATCAATGTTGTTTATAAGACAGCAGGGTTTTTTTTAAACATGTGGGCTCAAGGGTCGACAGATTGAAGCCACGCTACATGGAGGAAGCATTCCAAACGGCACCCTTTTCCCCTATATAGTGCACTACTTTTGAGCTCATAAGGCTCTGGTCAAAAGTAGTGCACTATATAGGGAATAGGGTGCCGTTTGAAGTGCATCTGGCATACAGAATTGTTCAGAAGGATAACCCTTAGCCTACAATCTAATTAATATAATAAAACCATTCCCATCAAAATCTCTCTGTTTAAGCTAGAGATACAGTATGTATGTATATGTTTTTGCATGGGCTGTGTCTCAATCCACCGCATCCGCTGATATCGCACGTTCAACATCTACGGTGAAGGTGGCAGAGCTAGAGATGTCTGTGCAGCTAGAGAGATGTCTCTTCTCACGAAAACGTCTGTAGCGTCCGAACGGTTTGGCCTACAAAGTATTATGACTACTCTGACGAACACAATGGCATTCTCCGTTTTGCTCTAGGACGACCACAAGCGTCACAAGAGTCGTCTGAAGTCGGTACAGCCTCTTCTGCAGGCAGAACAGCATCCCCCTGTTATACAGTGATCTACACAGCATCCCCCTGTTATAAAGAGACCTACACAGCATCCTCCTGTTATAAAGAGACCTACACAGCATCCCCCTGTTATAAAGAGACCTACACAGCATCCCCCTGTTATACAGAGACCTACACAGCATCCCCCTGTTATAAAGAGACCTACACAGCATCCCCCTGTTATAAAGAGACCTACACAGCATCCCCCTGTTATACAGAGACCTACAGAGCATCGCCCTGTTATAAAGAGACCTACACAGCATCCCTCTGTTATAAAGAGACCTACACAGCATCCCCCTGTTATACAGAGACCTACACAGCATCCCCGTTATAAAGAGACCTACACAGCATCCTCCTGTTATAAAGAGACCTACCATCTTTATGTTCTGAAATCAAGATTGAAGACCTGTAGAATTGGGTGTGTTTTGTGTATATGTTAGGTAGTGACAGAAGGGTTACTCTCATTTATTAATTTGCAGTGTGTCTCCTCCCCCAGCTTTCCTTGGAGAGAAAAATGTAATAATGAAAACCTCTTACTGGGTGTATAGACTATAGAGCGGTAACTTGCCGCGTCCCAGATTGGCTCGCTTGTGGGCATATAGCAGCACTTTGGTTACGCGTCATGTAGCTCAGTCGGTAGAGCATGGCGCTTGAAACTCCAAGGTCGTGGATTCGATTCCCACGGGGTACCAGTATGAAAATGTATGTACTCACTACTGTAAGTTGCTCTGGGTAAGAGAAACTGCTAAATGACTCAAAAAAATGTAAGAATTGAGCTTAGCAAGTTTTTATGATCATCTGATTATTATGATTTTCTATTTATTTTAACTATTAAATGGGTAAATTGTTTAATTCATGAATTTATTCACAGGTAAATAGTAATATGCTCTACACCGCTCTGGTGACACACAGACTTTGTTCCCCTGTCTCCAATCATCCACATGGCAGGGAGAACCTAGTCAAGGTAGTAAATACATTTAAAAAATGTTTAGAAAACAATGTGTTATTACCTAGCTAGCTAGCTAGCTACAGTAGTGTGCACACTAACTCAAATGTGCTGCTAAAGTAGCCATCTAGCCAACTTTACATACGATAGATAGATCGATAGATCGATAGATAGATAGATAGATAGATAGATAGATAGATAGATAGATAGATAGATAGATAGATAGATAGATAGATAGATAGATAGATAGATAGATAGATAGATAGATAGATAGATAGATAGATAGATAGATAGATAGATAGATAGATAGATAGATAGATAGATAGATAGATAGATAGATAGATAGATAGATAGATAGATAGATAGATAGATAGATAGATAGATAGATAGAGAAACGTTTTTGATCCCAGAGGGGAAATTTCTTCGTCAAGCAGCTACGAAAAAACACAGGCCAGGTGCAAAATACCAGAATGAAAATTCACAAAAGACAGATACACGATACATGATACATAGAGCAGCAGAGTGAAAAAGTAAAAAAATTAAAGAAGTCTGGAGTGCAAAAAAGCTATAAAAAGACATTGCATAGTATGGCTGAATATGTACACTATACATTGTTACAGAGTGTTAGGTGAAAAGAAATGATAAAAATATTGCAAGTTGATATAGCTATATAAGGAGTATTTGCATGGTTAACTATACTATACAGGTCGATGGCAGAGAAATACTTAAATAGCTAAAAGTGCATATGATATAAGTGAGGGTAATAATAGTTTACTTAATATACAGTCTGGTTAAAAGAACAGGTAAGTGAATATTTTGCATGGTTAAATTAACTGTACAGGTAAATATACAGTTACATTTACAGGTAAGTGAATATTTGTGGTTACATTAACTGTACAGGTAAATGACAGGAAGAGATACTTTAATAGCCAAATGTGTGTATGATATAATTTAGGGTAATAACAGTAATTCCCTTAAAATACAGTCCTTAGGGCAGGGTTTAATTACAGACAACTGCACGTATTGCACATTCGATATACTAAAAGCAATGAGAAAAGGTGCAACTGACAGGATACTAATATGCATTCCTAAGTTCAGTCCAAGAATTACTTACAATATTGCATGTGATATGATATAACAACTGTACATGAATATGTATATACAGACCTGAATTAATAAATAAGCCCTGAGTGAATGAGTGATTACAGAGTTACTCACGGATGGATGCATAATTGTTAAATTAGGTCCTAACATCCCAACAGTTCCAGGTCTATGTTGCCGACGGCACGGCACCCTGGTGAGGCAATAATAATAATAATATCCGGTAATTGCCACCGGCACGAAGGACCTCCTGTAGCGCTCTCTGGCACACCGTGGTGGGATCAGTCTGTGACTGAAGGTGCTCCTCTTCGTCATAACCATGGCATGCAGAGGGTGGGTGACGTTGTCCATGATGGCCAGCAGTTTGGCCAGGATCCGTCTCTACGCCACCTCCTCTAGAGTGTCAAGGCTAATCCCCAGAACAGAGCTAGCCTTCCTGATCAGCTTATTTATCCGAGAAGCATCACCAGCTTTTATGTTTGGCGCCCCAGCACACCACTGCAAAAAAAGTGCCACCACAGACTGGTAGAAGGTATGCAGTAGTTTACTGCACAAGTTGAAGGACCTGAGCCTCCTCAGAAAGTAGAGTCGGCTCTGGCCGTTTTTGTACAGGGCCCTGGTGATACCAGCCCATTCCATGAATCATTTATTTACTAACTAGCTAAATAATCACACAAAATTAAATATATACAACAATAGAATAGGTTATACATTGATTGCTAATCATGTCATGAAAAGTTCCTAGTTGACTAACCCTATATGATGGCTGGTTACACAAAAGAAAATGGGTGGGGGAAGGAAAGAGCGGTAGATTGAAAGACAATGGGCCGTCTCTCTACGGGACCTTGAGAAGCTATGTCCAAACGTAAATACAAGATCTTGTGCATTCTAATTAGCTTGGCTTCGATAGACGGGTCGAAGACGGAAGATCACCATTGTCCTTTGGAGAGTCTTTCTGGTAGTAGGATGTATCACTTCTTCTTCAGTGAATAATAGTTCAAAGTTCATACCATTTTGCCATACTCGGCTCACGCGATGTTCTGGCTGGTCTAATCGAAATTCACCAATTTTAACATGGCAATCGTCACCTCCATGTTATCTTCTCGCATGTAGATTTTGTTAGATAGAGTTGTAGTTCAACCCTTTTGCAACCTCAGTTTACACCGTGGCTTGCGGGGTCTGATGTGTATTGTGTCACAGGGGGATTTTATACTGGGAAGAAAAGGGGCGTGTTTCATCCTTCTAACCCAATGAAAGTGTTCCCTTCGACGTGGCCACTGACTGTGCAGATGTTAACTATGAAACAATTATCTAATTTAGGAGATTAAAATCGCATTTCATCTTCTCACAAATAGTTTCATATTCAAACATAAATTACACAACAATTCCATGTAAATCTGATAACTAGAATGTGTAGACTTTCCACGATACAATTTATGTCATCCTATGATCAGATATAATGTCCCAGACAACAACTGATCTGACATCAACAACGGACACTTTCAACTGGTTGAGAAAGGGGGTCATAAACCAACAGGGCAACATCATGACACCTTCTTTCTTTGTGGTGTTTTCTGTCCTAAGATAAAGAGCAGTGAAACTCTGTCTGCAGATGAAAAGGTACAAATTAATTTTCCAAGGGAAGTAGCTCTAAATCCTATTCCTGGGGACTCAAAGGGGTGCACATTTTTGTTTTTGTCTTAGCACATACTGATTAAAATGATAAACTCATCATCAAGCTTAAAGTGTGTATTTAGTATTAATTAGTGATACACATGCACGTGTAAGCACATGCATCTACATTATCTATCCAATGTGATTATGTTTTGTTATGAAATATACATTATTTGACTTTAGTAATCCACAATGGCCTGCTGATATAAAAGTCTAATAATGACATTATCTTCCATATTCCTACAGATACCTTGCATTCCTACAGATGTACCCCCCCCACCCCCAACTCTGGCTTCCTGTTCCACAAATTTAAGGAGAAATTATCTATTGTCCTTTCCTCCCCGAAGAAAACTAATGCGGCCCCCTCCCTGGAGTGAACCTCCCGAGGAGGAACAGGGTTTTCCACTATCACCTCTTCTGAGCAAGGCTGACCGTCGAGTGCACCTTCGGCATTCTTATGTCCCAGTGGCAGATGTACCAGCGAGTCATCGGGGTCCACCCTGCTAGCGCAGAGGTGTGTGTGAAAGCTACCTGTGTCCTGCATAACTTCATGAGGATGGACTCGAGGACCAGAAGAGGGCCTGCAGCTCTCTGCCGTGTGCCAGAGGAGAGGTCTGCTGCTCTGCAGGAGGTTGCCAGGATGGGGGCAAACAACGCAGCACGGGAGGCACCTCCTACTTCTTCGAGGAGGGTGCTGTTCCCTGGCAACACCTTGTGCCATAGGCTACAATATGCACAACCAAAGGCTCTACTAAGAGCCATCCACATTGCAATAAAACAGCATTCTCCCATTTACTAATCTGCAGTTATTCAATTCACAGTTCCTCTCCCTACTTCTCAGGTGAGGGTGCTGTTCAGGTGAGGGTGCTGTTCAGGTGAGGGTGCTGTTCAGGTGAGGGTGATGTCTGCACAAAAACAGCTTCTTTCACCTTCAAAGAACAGCCTCTTGGCTCCTTCCTCTTTCAAAGAACAGGCAAGAGGACCAGCCATGGAGAATCCTCTAGGTTATACCACCTGTGTTGGTTAACTCCTCCCCTTCTCCCTGAATCCTCTAGGTTATATCAGCTGTGTTGGTTAACCCCTCCCCTTCTCCCTGAATCCTCTAGGTTACATCAACTGTGTCGGTGAACTCCTCCCCTTCTGAACTGCCTGACACCTAGAGAGCACAGCATGATCATAGGTGAGAGGTCACTTGGTCGGGTCAACAGGAAGTATTATTAAAGAGATGCTTTACCTTGAAATACAGATAGAGATGTAGTAGTCCCAGAGTTAATGATCCAAGCTCCGTTTTGCATTTCCTGATTATGATGACTGACATAGTGAAAGAAGAAACCTGCACACTGCTCCTGATAACATCACCTCTTTTTAAGAAGCTTTATGTATCGGCCTCAAGGCCTTCATCAAAAATAGCACCCTTTTGTAGACATAGCTCCACCCACATCCGTTCCACACATCGAATGGGGTTGTAGTTGAGGGAAAACAGGTAAGTGCTACCAAATATAACATTGTGCATTTCATAAATATTCTTATACACTGTGTACATAAAACGTATTACACACGTCTGTAAACCCACAATGAGGACATCGACCCACCAAGTAAGTTTTCATACATCATTGGGCAACAGCGCAACAAAAAAAACGCAACAAAAAATCTGAAATGGTGGTATTAGTTCATATTCACATTTACAACATTACATACAAAGGCATTTCATCATTAAGACCTTTAGGAATTAATGTCTGGAGGGTAAAAATCCAAAAACATTCTCTTTTGCTCAACCACAAAAGAAAATCAGCCAGGCTCTTTTACGCCCTCTTCCGAATGGTAGCTATAAATGCCTTTGTATGTAATGTTGTAAATGTGAATATGAACTAATACCACCATTTCAGATGACTCTGAGGTTTTTGTTGCGCTGTACCCAATGATGTATGAAAACTTACTTGGTGGGTCGATGTCCTCATTGTGGGTTTACAGACGTGTTTAATACGTTTTATGTACACAGTGTATAAGAATATTTATGAAATGCACATTGTTATATTTGGTAGCACTTACCTGTTTTCCCTCAACTCCAACCCCATTGGATGTGTGAAACGGATGTGGGTGGAGCTATGTCTACATATGGGTGCTATTTTTGGAAAACTCACAAAAGCTCTGACGAAGGCCTTGAGGAGCTGAGCTTCTTCTCTGTTCTAATTCCATTCAACTGTTACACTGCACCTGCAAATAAGATCAGATGTGCGAGTGCCTTTTGAATAGTGTTAGAATTAAAAGGCTTAATCATGCCATCTCTCTCTTTATCTGTCTCTTGTCTGCAGTTATGTTTTGATGTGAGAGAGTATGCCAACCCCCAGTCCCGTCATTGCCACCTCACATGCTTTAAGATAAGACTCAGGCCAACTGGAAGCCCAAGCAGTGTCGCCATGTTCGCGATTTTTCAAAAAATTGGGCAACTTTGAAAACGATGTCGAGGGTGAAAACGGGTGGCGGGTTTTTGTAAAATTGCACCGCCATGGCATTTCTCTTCAAATGTTTTATTTCACTGTGACCTACTGCTGCTGACTATCAGGTAGTGAGAAGGCTGTTACTGAGTGAGTGAGTGAGTGAGTGAGTGAGTGAGTGAGTGAGTGAGTGAGTGAGTGAGTGAGTGAGTGAGTGAGTGAGTGAGTGAGTGAGTGAGTGAGTGAGTGAGTGAGTGAGTGAGTGAGTGAGTGAGTGAGTGAGTGAGTGAGTGAGTGAGTGAGTGAGTGAGTGAGTGAGTGAGTGACAGAGAGGGCCAGAGAGGGCCAGATGGGTGTGTGGTTGAGAGAGTGCTGCAGCTGAGTCATGAAGACAGAGCAAGCACGCACATTGTGACAACTTTTTACCAGTTGTAGGCAGCTTTTTACATTGGTCATTATGGAGAAACCTGCTGCTACTCTTTATTGAAGTTTAATGTAGCTACTTTATTATCTATGCTTAGTCACTCTTTTATTTTATATATGTAACCTTTATTTAACTAGGCAAGTCAGTTAAGAACAAATTCTTATTTACAATGACGGCCTACACCAGCCAAACCCAGACAACACTGGGACACCAGCCAAACCCGGACAACACTGGGACACCAGCCAAACCCAGACAACGCTGGGACACCAGCCAAACCCCAGACAACACTGGGACACCAGCCAAACCCGGACAACACTGGGACACCAGCCAAACCCAGACAACACTGGGACACCAGCCAAACCCAGACAACACTGGGACACCAGCCAAACCCGGACAACACTGGGACACCAGCCAAACCCGGACAACACTGGGACACCAGCCAAACCCAGACAACGCTGGGACACCAGCCAAACCCGGACAACACTGGGACACCAGCCAAACCCAGACAACGCTGGGACACCAGCCAAACCCGGACACCAGCCAAACCCCAGACAACGCTGGGACACCAGCCAAACCCAGACAACGCTGGGACACCAGCCAAACCCAGACAACGCTGGGACACCAGCCAAACCCCAGACAACACTGGGACACCAGCCAAACCCGGACAACGCTGGGACAACAGCCAAACCAGTATAGGGCTGTATGTACAGTATAGGGCTGTATGTATAGGGCAGTATGTACAGTATAGGGCAGTATGTACAGTATAGGGCTGTATGTATAGTGCTGTATGTATAGGGCTGTATGTATAGGGATGTATATACAGTATAGGGCTGTATGTATAGGGCAGTATGTATAGGGCAGTAGAGGGCAGTATGTATATGGCAATATGTATAGGGCAGTATGTATAGGGCAGTATGTTAAGGGCTGTAAGTATAAGGCTGTATGTATAGGGCTGTATGTATAAGGCTGTATTATAGGGCTGTATGTACAGTATAGGGCTGTATGTTAAGGGCTGTATATATATGGCAGTATGTATAGGGCTGTATGTATAGGGCTGTATGTTAAGGGCTGTATGTTAAGGGCTGTATGTATAGTGTAGGGCTGTATGTATAGGGATGTATGTACAGTATAGGGCTGTATGTATAGGTCTGTATGTGAAGGGCTGTATGTATAGGGCTGTATGTTAAGGGCTGTATGTATAGGGCTGTATGTATAGGGATGTATGTACAGTATAGGGCTGTATGTATAGGGATGTATGTACAGTATAGGGCTGTATGTTAAGGCTGTATGTTAAGGGCTGTATGTATAGGGCTGTATGTATAGGGCTGTATGTATAGGGCTGTATGTATAGGGATGTATGTTAAGGGCTGTATGTTAAGGGCTGTATGTATAGGGCTGTATGTTAAGGGCTGTATGTATAGGGCTGTATGTATAGGGCTGTATGTATAGGGCTGTATGTACAGGGCTGTATGTACAGGGCTGTATGTATAGGGCTGTGTGTATAGGGCTGTGTGTATAGGGCTGTGTGTATAGGGCTGTGTGTATAGGGCTGTGTGTATAGGGCTGTATGTATAGTGTAGGGCTGTATGTATAGGGATGTATGTATAGGGATGTATGTATAGGGATGTATGTATAGGGATGTATATACAGTATAGGGCTGTGTGTATAGGGCTGTATGTACAGTGTAGGGCTGTATGTATAGGGATGTATGTATAGGGATGTATGTTAAGGGCTGTATGTATATTGCAGTATGTATAGTGTAGGGCTGTATGTATAGGGATGTATGTACAGTATAGGGCTGTATGTATAGGGTTGTATGTATAGAGCTGTATGTATAGGGCTGTATGTTAAGGGCTGTATGTTAAGGGCTGTATGTATAGGGCTGTATGTATAGGGCTGTATGTTAAGGGCTGTATGTTAAGGGCTGTATGTATAGGGCTGTATGTATAGGGCTGTATGTATAGGGCTGTATGTATAGGGCTGTATGTATAGGGCAGTATGTATAGGGCAGTATGTATAGTCTCACACTATTAAGTTTAGAGTTAGTATATCTCACATTATTAGCAGCTTTTAAAACTCTTTTTGGATTTGTCTTCTCCCAGCTTCAGTTAAGACTTTCTGGTTTAATGTGCTCTGACAGTCTGCTGACATTTCTCTAAATAACCTGGATAATTACAGCCTTGAGAAGGAAACCGTATTCACTGGAAAGGTGACAGACTGGGTTTGTACATATATCATTTTTAGAGCTCCTCTAACAGAAATCGTCTGAGTTGGAAACCACATTCACCATAAAGGTGAGAGAGTGGATATCTACTCTGCCTCCAAAACATGATTTCTGAAACAGAAATTGTCCGTGAGTCAGAAACCACATTCTCTGGAAGGGTGAGAGACCGACTGGGAATCTGCTCCAAGACACAATTCTGTTTTAGACTTCCTACAATACAAGTCTCTGAGCTAAGGCACTCCTATATTCATGTCCCCCCCCCCCCCCCCCCCCAAAAAAAAAGAGGTGAGGCCTCTTTCACATGACACTCCTGGCTGGGTGTGGTAACTGGCTGGGTGTGGTAACTGGCTGGGTGTGGTAACTGGTTGGGTGTGGTAACTGGCTGGGTGTGGTAACTGGCTGGGTGTGGTAACTGGCTGGGTGAGGTAACTGGCTGGGTGTGGTAACTGGCTGGGTGTGGTAACTGGCTGGGTGTGGTAACTGGCTGGGTGTGGTAACTGGCTGGGTGTGGTAACTGGCTGGGTGAGGTAACTGGCTGGGTGTGGCACTTGCAGTCATGCCCTGACATCTTTCACATGGCACTTTGCAGACATGCCTGACATATCCTGTCAATGGTAGCAGAGTGTATTGTTTTAGTTGCCACAGCAAACCTACAGAGTATAGCACATCAAGTCTGTGAATCTACATATTCAGAGTGAACAAACTATTGTTTGGGTTTTCCCATACTGCACCCATTGGCAACTAAAGAGCTTCTATCTTGTGATTTACTATTTTACAAATAGAAACATGGTTATTGAAGCATCTCATTCAGCTGTGTAATAATTAAAAGCTGAAACCATACTTAGAAAGCTAACAAAGCATTGAGTCCTCTATGAGCATGTCAATTCACCCCTCTCTGACTCATGGATTACTTCAGATCATTATCAGGAGCTCTGTCATCATAATGAGTGTCTGTTGGTGTGGGGCCATGGGGCTATCAGGAGCTCTCTATTCATAATGAGTGTCTGTTGGTGTGGGGCCATGGGGCTATCAGGAGCTCTGTATTCATAATGAGTGTCTGTTGGTGTGGGGCCATGGGGCTATCAGGAGCTCTGTATTCATAATGAGTGTCTGTTGGTGTGGTGGGTTCACAAGGCTAGCTGGGTCTGGCCTCTTCCTAGATGTGTTGGTGAGGGTGGGTTCACAAGGCTAGCTGGGTCTGGCCTCTTCCTAGATGGGTTGGTGAGGGTGGGTTCACAAGGCTAGCTGGGTCTGGCCTCTTCCTAGATGTGTTGGTGTGGGTGGGGTCAAGGGGCTAGCGTAAGTTATCATGCATGCTTGTACATTGTGCGTATGCAGACATCTTATACCCTGATGCAGCTCGCTCTAATACAGTCATTACTGTAGCTGAGCGTGACTCATATCTACCACCATCGTACTGGTCCAACTGCTGTGGGCCGTTACGTGTGCTGTCCAGCAGTCGAACAGCGTGATATCTTGTGATACTCGGATGTCGTCAGTCTATCGCTAAACATTCCTGGGTCTTTCATCATTTAACATATAATTCAAAGAAGTACAGTTCATTTTAAAATGCCTATTACTGCTAACCATAACCATAACCCTAAAACATTTTTCCTACAATTTCAGCATTGCGGTGCAATGACCAATCAAGGCTCATTACAGCTTCCAGCAGTATTGGATTGGCTGTTGATTTCTAGCATTACCTAGCATGTCATGGGCTTGTTAAATGCCCACATGGTGATCAGTATCTATGGGGTCTATTTCTTCTTATTAACAGGTCATCATCTATGTTCTCTCATGGCTCAATGGCTCAACGGCATACAGTGGCAAGAAAAGGTATGTGAACCCTTTGGAATTACCTGGTCACAACAATAAACTAATAACACACAAAGTATTGCATTTTTCTTGTCTTGTATTGAATACATAATTTAATCTCTTAAGGATTGGACCCTTTTTTTTAATGTTTGCCTAAAATAACATACCCAAATCTAACTGCCTGTAGCTCAGGACCTGAAGCAAGGATATGCATATTCTTGATACCATTTGAAAGGAAACACTTTAAAGTTTGTTGAAATGTTAAATTAATTGTAGGAGACTATAACACATTAGATCTGGTAAAAAAATAATACAAAGAAAAAAACATCATCTTTGAAATGCAAGAGAAATGCCATAATATTACTTAGGAGTCCAGGCAGAATTTAGATTATGGCCACTAGATGGCAGCAGTGTATGTGCAACGTTTTAGACTGATCCAATGAACCATTGCATTACTGTTCAAAATCTTGTATCAAGCCTCCCAAATGTGCCTACTTGGTTAATTAATACATTTTCAAGTACATAACTGTGCACTCTCCTCAGACAATAGCATGGTATTATTTCTCTGTAATAGCTACTGTATATTGGACAGTGCAGTTAGATTAACAAGAATTTAAGCTTTCTGTTGATATAAGATATGTCTATGTCCTGGGAAAATGTCTTGTTACTTACAACGTCATGCTAATCACATTAGCGCACGTTAGCTCAACCTATAGGATCCTATAAAGTTTAAACATTCACAGTGTATGTTGGAAAAAGTATGTGAACCCCTAGGCTAATGACTTCTCCAAAAGCTAATTGGAGTCAGGAGTCAGCTAACCTGGAGTCCAATCAATGAGACGAGATTGGAGGTGTTGGTCAGAGCTGCCCTGCCCTATAAAAAACACTCACAAAATTTGAGTTTGCTATCCACAAGAAGCATTGCCTGATGTGAACCATGCCTCGAACAAAAGAGATCTCAGAAGACCTAAGATTAAGAATTGACTTGCAAAAAGTTGGAAAGGGTTACAAAAGTATCTCGAAAAGCCTTGATGTTCATCAGTCCTCAGTAAGACATACTGAGGACTGATTAAATTGAGCACACAGCCATGCAATCTCCACAGACAAACATTGGCAGTAGAACGGCCCATACTGAAGAGCTCAGTGACTTTCAACATGGCACTGTCATAGAATGCCACCTTTCCAACTAGTCAGTTGGAATTTCTGCCCTGGTAGAGTTGCCCCGGTCAACTGTAAGTGCTTTTATTGTGAATTTTTTTAAATTATTATTTTTATTTTTTTCACCTTTATTTAACCAGGTAGGTCAGTTGAGAACAAGTTCGACCTGGCCAAGACAAAGCAAAGCAGTGCGACAAAAAACAACACAGAGTTACACAATGGGATAAACAAACGTACAGTCGATAACACAATAGAAAATCTATATACAGAGTGCAAATGTAAGTGGAAACATCTAGGAGCAACTACAGCTCAGCCGCAAAGTGGTAGAACACATAATCTCACAGAATGGGACCAACGAGTGCTGGGGGAAGCCCTTTCCTGAAACAGCATGACAATGCCCCCGTGCACAAAGCGAGGTCCAGAAAGAAATGGTTTGTCGAGATCAGTTGGAAATTAATTGAACATTGCCAAATGCATCATTACATTTATTTTTGCCTATTTAATGCAAACCTTGCATTTAACAGATCGCAAAGCAGCATACAACTGAGCTAAACGTTTGGAACCAGTTCACTTTCTCATCAATAGCCTAACAATGCATAGCAAGTGCAAGTTCACTGTTTAGCTCACATCTGAAGGTTGGGAGGCATTTCAGACTTCTTCTACTGCGGATCTCTAAAATATCCTAAAGATTATGATCACACATCCACAATTCAAATATTATGGTGACACTGTACCACAGTTGGTTTGGTATGGTTTAGAAACTTGGGAACCAAGTACAAGTTATCAGTGTAGCCTGTTATCGCCTGGACTTGTTGAAATATCTTCACACCTAGACATTTTTTTAAGAATTACAGGGGGGCAGTTTAGAAAAAATGTATCCTGTCCAAATAGTCCTGTAATAACAGGCATTCTGGGTAATAAATACTAATAATACTAGTCCTGTGCGAATAGGGCTATAACCCTAAGAATAACTACTGCAGAATTAAGCATTTCTTGCAGTAACATTATATACCATGCAATGCTAAGTTAGATAAATCACAAAAGCTGATATTATTTCAACCACATGAAATATGCATCAAAGCCGAACTGAAATCTTATCAGAAACATGTTGGGTCGTTTTCACAGCTTTCTTTTTCCTTACAACCGGAGAAACTGCTGTTATTATTTCGACACTTTCCCATTTTCATTTATTTCTTGTATTTTCTCCCCAGTCTCTAAAGATGACAGAGAACTTGACCGATGTCAACTAGATTGAAGCATTCATTCTATCAATCTATTAAATTATTCCATTGAGGAAGGGTTTATTTATTCTTCAAGGGCAACATATAATGACAGAAGAGAAGCTGCAAGTCAACCAAAACATTGCCTACCAAAATGTTGGAAATTATAAGCAGATCTAAATCAGGCAAAACCAAATCCTGCACCCCCTGTCAAAAAATCGTTCTGCAGTCTTTGACTGTAGCCTATAGCTAATTTCTATATTCGCTGGTTAGGGTTGGGTGCGGGCCTCAGTTTTCACTTCATCACATGTCGTCGGGCGGTAGCATGGGTTATTAGCAATTGCGGGCGGGTGAAACAAACAGCTGACCCACGCACAACTAGCGTCAGTGCTGAGGGCTAGCTCTGAGCTCTGGTTCATTCGTCAGTGCTGAGGGCTAGCTCTGAGCTCTGGCTCATTCGTCAGTGCTGAGGGCTAGCTCTGAGCTCTGGTTCATTCGTCAGTGCTGAGGGCTAGCTGCATCGGCACTGCTACTGCTTCTCTATGGGCTCCGGACCTGCTGCTACGACATTAACTTTGGTTGATTCTGAGAATGTGGAGCTAAATGAGTTCCTGCAGAATTGCTTCATGATTGTGTCAGCCCCATGGTATGTTGCATAGGTAGAATGTTTCCCATTTACCAAGATGACAGCTCTTGCTTAATGCAGGGCACCCGGTGGTGTGTCATATAGAAATACGGCTCTATAAGCTGATCTTACAAATAGTTAGTATTCACACATAGGCTCTTGTGTACCATGTAATTGTATATTGAGAACTCCTAAACCGCAATGAGTTTACCTGCCAGTACCATGCCTCATTAAGTTTTCTATGATGACGTCAGCCTTGATAAATAGCCTACATGTTGTCACTTCCTGTTGAATGAGGGAGAGCTTGGTTTGTTGTTTTGAAAGTCTATTGAAAAAGTTGAGTTACTAGCTAGCTACCTTTTGAGTTTGGATCCAGCAATGCAGTTGACATCATTTGCTGGGACCGCTACTATCTGTCCAGTGATCCTGCCCACCAGGGCCGGGTCTGAGGAGCTGCTCGTTGTAGCCTTTCAAGCTAGTAGAGTTTTCTTGAGTGCTTGAACGCAGCCCATGATCCGGTTAGCCATTGTGGCTGTTTAGATCAACA
This sequence comes from Thymallus thymallus, assembly GCA_023634145.1. Taxonomy (NCBI): domain Eukaryota; kingdom Metazoa; phylum Chordata; class Actinopteri; order Salmoniformes; family Salmonidae; genus Thymallus; species Thymallus thymallus. The sequence continues at coordinate 5,691,126 of CM042410.1, forward strand.
CTTACAGCACTGACACAAATGACTGATGATTGGTTGAAAGAAATGTATAATAAGAAAATAGTGGGAGCTGTACTGTTAGATTTCAGTGCAGCCTTTGATATGATTGACCATAACCTGTTGTTGAGAAAACATACACTGGGGGCCAAAAGTTTGGAATATTTCTCATTCAAGGGTTTTTCTTTATTTGCACAATTTGTTACATTTTAGAATAAATATAACACATATGGAATCATGTAGTAACTAAAAAAGTGTTAAACAAATCAAAATATATGTTATATTTGAGATTCTTCAAATAGCCACCTTTGCCTTGATGACAACTTTGCACACTCTTGACATTCTCTCAACCAGCTTCACCTGGAATGCTTTCCATCAGTCTTGAAGGAGTTCCCACATATGCTGAGCACTTGTTGGCTGCTTTTCCTTCACTGCGGTCCAACTCATCCCAAACTATCTAAATTTGGTTGAGGTTGGAACCAAAAATATCAAATTTGGACTCCAGACCAAAACGGTCATCAAGACAAAGGGTGACTACTTTTAAGAATCTCAAATATAAAATATATTTTGATTTGTTTAATACTTTTTTGCTTACTATATGATTCCATATGTGTTATGTCATAGTTTTGATGTCTTCACTTTTATTCTACAATGTAAAAAATAGTGCAAATAAAGAAAAATCCTTGAATAAGTAATATTCCAAACTTTTGGAATATTACTTGCTTAACAAGGAGTTGCAGTCAGTTTTAGAATGGTTCGCCAGTAATAAAGTGGTCCTCAACATCTCTAAAACTAAGAGCATTGTATTTGGTACAAATCATTCCCTAAGTTCTAGACCTCAGCTGAATCTAGTAATGAATGGTGTATCTGTTGAACAAGTTGAAGAGACTAAATTACTTGGTGTTACCTTAGATTGTAAACTGTCATGGTCAAAACATATAGATTCAATGGTTGTAAGGATGGGGAAAGATCTGTCTGTGATAAAACATATGCTGCTTTTCTGACACCACACTCCAAAAAGCAAGTCCTGCAGGCTCTAGTTGTATCTTACCTTGATTATTGTCCAGTCACATGGTCAAGTGCTGCCAAGAAAATACCTAGTTAAGTTGCAGAACAGAGACGCACATCTTGCTCTTCACTGTAATCAGAGGGCTAATATCAATACTATGCATGCCTGTCTCTTTTGGCTAAGAGTTGAGGAAAGACTGACTGCGTCACTTCTTGTTTTTATAAGAAACATTAATGTGTTGGAAATTCAAAACACACAGCACTAACACACACTCTTACCCCACCAGACATGCCACCAGTGGTCTTTTCACAGTCCCCGAGGAAAAGTACAGTATTATACAGAGCTATGAGTGTATGGAACTCCCTTCTATCTCATATAGTGCAAGTGAACAGCAAACCTGGTAAAAATTAAAAGAAGAAAACACTTTACACTTGTTGTGTGTATGTATAGACATGTACAGTACCAGTCAAAAGTTTGGAAACACCTACTCAGGGTTTTTATTTATTTTTACTATTTTCTACATTGTAGAATAATACTGAAGACATCAAAACTATGAAATAACACATATGGAGTCATGTAAGCAAAAAAGTGTTAATATATTTGATATTTAAGATTCTTCAAATCCTTTACCTTGATGACAGCTTTTTCCAGGGTGGCTACTGGTCACTTAAATAATCCTCACATAAATAGAACAAAATATAAACGCAACATGTGAAGTGTTGGTCCCTTGTTTCACATCCCACATATTCTCCATAGACACAAAAATCTTATGTCTCTCAACTTTTGTCCACACATTTGTTTACATCCCTGTTAGTGAGCATTTCTCCTTTGCCAAGATAATCCATCAACCTGACAGGTGTGGCATATCAAGAAGCTCATTAAACAGCATGATCATTACACAGGTGCACCTTGTGCTGGTGACAATAAAAGGCCACTCTAAAACGTTTTGTCACACAACACAATGCCACGGATGTCTCAAAGTTTGAAGGAGTGTGTGATTGGCCTGCTGACTACACTAATGTCCACCAGAGCTGTTGCCAGAGAATTGAATGTTAAGCTGCCTCCAACGTTGTTTTAGAGAATTTGGCAGTAAGTCCAACCGGCCTCAAAACCGCACACCATGAGTAAACACGTCAGTCCAGGACATCCACATGCGGCTTCTTCACCAGCGGGATTGTCTGAGACCTGCCACGAGGCAGCTGATGAAACTGAGGAGTATTTCTGTCTGTAATAAAGCCTGTTTGTGGGGAAAAGGCCTGATTGGTGGACTGTTGCAGAGATGGTGGTCCTTCTGGAAGGTTCTCTCATCTCCACAGAGAAACTCTGGAGGTCTGTCAGAGTGACCATTCGGTTCTTGGTCACCTCCCTGACCAACGCCATTCTTGCGCGTTTGCTCAGTTTGGCCGGTTGGCCAGCTCTAGGAAGATTCTTGGTGGTTCCAAATTTCTTCCATTTAAGAATGATGGAGGCCACTGTGTTCTTGGGAACCTTCAATGCTGCAGAAAGTTTTTGGTACCCTTACCCAGATCTGTGCCTTGACACAATCCTGTCTCTGCGCTCTATAGACAATTCCTTCGACCTCATGGCTAGATCTTTGCTCTGACATGCGGTGTCATCTGTGGGACCTTATATAGACAGGTGTGTGCCTTTCCAAATCATGTCCAATCCATTGAATTTACCACAGGTGGACTCCTATCAAGATGTAGAAACATCTCAAGGATGATCAATGGAAACAGGATGCACCTGAGCTCAATTTGGAGTCCCCCAGGGTACGGTCCTGTCCCCCTTCCTGTTCACCCTCTACACCTCAGACTTCAGATATAACTCTGAAACATGCCACCTACAGAAGTTCTCAGATGACTCTGCTATTGTAGGGTGCATCAGGGGTGGGCAGGAGGAGGAGTACAGGAGCACAATCAGGGACTTTGTGTTGTGGTGTGAGCAGAACCACCTTCAGCTCAACATCAGCAAAACTAAGGAGATGGTGGTGGACTTCAGGAGAACCAAGGCACAACTGACTGCAGTCCCTATAAAGGGGATGGATGTGGAAATGGTTGAGTCATACAAGTTCCTGGGTGTCCATATGGACAACAGGCTGGAATGGGCTGGTAACACCGGGGCCCTGTACAAAAAGGGCCAGAGCCGACTCTACTTTCTGAGGAGGCTCAGGTCCTTCAACGTGTGCAGTAAACTACTGCATACCTTCTACCAGTCTGTGGTGGCCAGTGCCATCTTTTTTGCAGTGGTGTGCTGGGGAGCAAACATCAAAGCCGGTGATGCTTCTCGGGTAAATAAGCTGATCAGGAAGGCTAGCTCTGTCCTGGGGATGAGCCTTGACACTCTAGAGGAGGTGGCGGAGAGACGGATCCTGGCCAAACTGCTGGCCATCATGGACAACGTCACCCACCCTCTGCACGCTATGGTTATGACGCAGAGGAGCACTTTCAGTCACAGACTGATCCCACCACGGTGTGCCAGAGAGCGCTACAGGAGGTCCTTCCTGCCGGCGGCTATGAGACTATATAATGCCTCAACGGGGTGCCGTGCCGTCGGCAACATAGATCTGGAACTGTTGGGGTGCTAGGACCTAGTTTAACAATTATGCATCCATCCGTGAGTAACTCTGGTCCATCAGCACTCATCCACTCAGGACCTATTTATTCATACAGGTCTGTATATACATACTCATGTACAGTTGTTATATCATATCACATGCACATAATATCACATAATTGTACTCATGTACAGTTGTTATATTATATCACATGCAATATTGTAAGTAATTATTGGACGTAGGCATTCAGTCAGGAATGCATATTAGTATCCTGCCAGTTGCACCTTTTCTCATTGCTTTTAGTATATCGAATGTGCAATAAGTGCAGTTGTCTGTAATTAAACCCTGCGCACTAAGGACTGTATTTTAAGGGAATTACTATTATTACCCCAAATGATATCATACACACATTTAGCTATTAAAGTATCTCTTCCTGTCATTTACCTGTACAGTTTGTGTAAACATGCAAGTATTCACTTATCTGTAAATATAACTGTATACCTAACTGTACAGCTAATTTAACCATGCAAAATTTTCACTTACCTGTCCATTTACCCAGTCTGTCTATTAAGTAAACTATTATTACCCTCGCTCATATCATACGCATTTTTAGCTACTGAAGTATTTCTCTGCCATCGACCTGTATAGTATAGTTAACCATCCAACATCCACCAATGTATAGTGTACATATTCAGCCAACCACTCATACTATGCAATGTCCTTTTATAGCTTTTTTTTGCACTCCAGATATCTTGTATTTCTATACTTTTTCATACTGCCGCTCTATGTATCATGTACCGTGTACCTGTCTTTTGTGTACTTTCGTTGTGGCATTTTGCACCTGCCCTGTGTTTTGTTGTAGCTGCTTGACAATGAAATTTCCCCCCCGGGGGATCAATAAAGTACCTATCTATCTATCTATCTATCTATCTATCTATCTATCTATCTATCTATCTATCTATCTATCTATCTATCTATCTATCTATCTATCTATCTATCTATCTATCTATCTATCTATCTATCTATCTATCTATCTATCTATCTATCTATCTATCTATCTATCTAGCAAAGGGTCTGAATACTTATGTAAATAAGGTATTTCTGTTTTTATTTTGTAGATTTTAGAATAAGGCTGTAACGTTACAAAATGTGTAAAAAGTCAAAGGGTCTGAACTTTCCGAATGCACTGTATTTACCGGGCTCTGGTCTGGAAGCTAATTTCCTGCAATTCTGTCAATTTTGCCATGGGGTTTTGTACTGAATATTTAAATACTTTATCCTCGACATTCTAATATATGTACTGCTGTACATGTCATTTTAGTTACTGTTTACACACCGCATATATTTTTATATACTGGATTCTGTACATATCACTCTTAGTTACTGTTTATATACTGTACATCACATATTGATTTATATACTGGATTCTTGACATATCTGACTCTAATATATCTACTTCTGTACATATCATTCTTTGTGTATCTTGGATTCTATTTATAGATATATATTATTGATTGTGTTCTTGTTTGACATTTTACTGCATTGTTAGGAGCTAGTAATATGAGCATTTTGCTGCTCCCGCTAGAACATCTGCTAAACTGTGTACGTGACCAATAAACGTTAAACATGTTGTTCTACATGGTGTTTCCAATCATGCCTACTGATTGGAAGGAGCGTTGGGTCAGTAACCGAAAGGTTGCTGGATTGAATCCCCGAGCTGACAAGGTAAAAATCTGTTGTTCTGCCCCTGAACAACGCAGTTAACCCACTGTTCCCCGGGTGCAGAAGACGTGGATGTGGATTAAGGCACCTCTCTGATTCAGAGGGTTTGGGTTAAATGAGGAAGATACATTTCAGTTGAATGTATTCAGTTGTACAACTGACTAGTATCCCTATTTTCCTTTACTTTATTTTCTATTTAAGCTGTCCGGTCCTGCTGTCCGGTCCCGCTGTCCGGTCCCGCTGTCCGGTCCCGCTGTCCGGTCCCGCTGTCCAGTTCCGATGTCCGGTCCTGCTGTCCGGTCCTGCTGCCGCTAGTATGTGTTTGCTTGTTTTTCTCCCACCACCACCCCAGCCTCCACCTGGGTTCTGTTTTCCTGCATCGGCAAGACTAGCAGTATTCATTCTTTAATAAATGTTTAAACATATTTCTACGTGGTGTTTCCTTTCTGAACTACAGGAGGAGAAGAATTGGAGGGTCCCTTCTGAGCCATTGGGTGGAACTTGGAGGGTCCCTTCTGAACTACAGGAGGAGGAGAATTGGAGGGTCCCTTCTGAACTACAGGAGGAGGAGAATTGGAGGGTCCCTTCTGAGCTATTGGGTGGAACTTGGAGGGTCCCTTCTGAACTACAGGAGGAGGGGAATTGGAGGGTCCCTTCTGAACTACAGGAGGAGGAGAATTGGAGGGTCCCTTCTGAACTATTGGGTGGAACTTGGAGGGTCAACTGTAATCATGAGTTATGTTTGGCTGTTATATCGCATAAGGTACAATTAGTTCAACTGAAATTATAGCTACAGATCCTGTAAACTATTCTGAAATATATAATGGATAACAATCTAATCTTGTTGAAACGATTTCTAAGAAAACTGTGTTAACAGTGGCCACATGTCAATAGGTTTTTTGCTGTATATTTCTGTCATGACCTCTGAACCTGTGAATATCTCTCTGAACAGACAGCCTCCTGTTGAGGTGAGCTGCCAATAGGCCCGTCTCATTTGTTATGTAAATGACCTGTTGGCAGACCTCAGAAGGCATCAGTGTAGACGGCCAAATTAGACTGTGTCTGACTGATGAGATAGAATCAGGTCAACTAAACCTTGACAGACCTCGCCATAAAGACAAATCAGATTGATACACACATTCAAAGGCATCTGATGGCATGAACACTTCTTGAGTCAATCAATCAATCTATCAATGAATCAATAAATAAATGAAATGTATTTATAAAAGCCTTTTCACATCTGAAGTAGCTCAAAGTGCTTTACAGTAACCCTAGAAGTTAATATGTAGGACCATCCCAAGCCAATCACGCTCTGAGATTGCTAGTAAGGCTAACATGTCCTACATTTTACACGTCAACTCTGACATTAGGCCTATGAGAGAACACACACCAAGATAAAGCTGCCATTCATCGTGCTATGGGACATTCATCGTGCTATGGGACATTCATCGTGCTATGGGACATTCATCATGCTATGGGACATTCATCGTGCTATGGGGCATTCATCATGCTATGGGATATTCATCGTGCTATGGGACATTCATCGTGCTATGGGACATTCATCTTGCTATGGGACATTCATCATGCTATGGGACATTCATCGTTCTATGGGACATTCATCGTGGTGTGGAACATTCATCGTGCTATGGGACATTCATCGTGCTATGGGACATTCATCGTGCTATGGGTAAGCTAATGTAACCTTTGGTTTTCAGGGATTCACGCCAACTAAAATCTAATTAAAATCTATTCACTTGATTGATTAAGTATGGTCACCAAGGACTTTCTTATACTACTGCGCTAGCCTGTACAGCATTTGTTTGACAAGGCAGTGGAAGCGCGTTAGAGCTGTCAAATCCACAAGTAGTTACTTGCGTTAGCTTATCGCAGACCCTGCCATTGGATGCAACCTTTATTTATTTTAACAGGGAAGACATATTCAGACCTAGGTCTCTTTTTCAAATGTGCCCTGTATTATACAATATAAAATACACATTAAATATTAGAATACAAAAACACAGTCATGGTAAGCACAAATATAACATCACAACACCCAGAAAAACAGTTACCTTCAGCAACAAATAAGTCCCCAATGAATACCTTAAATTGCCCAAACGGCCCCAGAACATCAAGATTAAATGTATTTTGAATTTTGTTCCAGCAATATGGTGCATTAAAACTAAAAGCCGATTTACCTACTGTAGTTTGCTGGAGACCCTTTTAATCCGACAAATTACATAAAGCTGCGTTGCAAGTTCAAACACTTGAATGCACCATGTTCTACTGTCTACACCTTCAATTAACATGAAAACATGGATTAGCCTACACTTTCTATCGCAGTTTTGAACACGGTAAATCAAATAAAATAAAATGTATTGGTCACATAAACGTGGTTAGCAGATGTTATTGTGGGTGTAGCGAAATGCTTGTGCTTCTAGCTCCGACAGTGCAGTAATATCTAACAAGTAACAGTTTCACAACATATACCCAAATATACATAAATCTAAGTAAGGATGGATTGAGAAAATATACATAAATGTCAAGGCGGCACTGGACTAAGATACAGTGGCATAGTAAGTATACATATAAGAGATTGGTGATGCAGTACGTAAACACGATTAAGTGACTAAGATCCCAAAGAATAGTATAGCGTACAGTTTAAACATATGAGATGAGTAGTGCAAGATACAGAAACATTATTAAAGTGACTAGTGTTTCATTTTCTTAAAGTGGCCGGTGATTTCTAATCTATGTCTATAGGCAGCAGTCTCTGATGTGCTAGAGATGGTTGTTTAGCAGCCAGTGGCGTAGTATAGAGTACAATACAGTATTTACATACGTATGAGATGGGTGATGCAATATGTACACTGTAGGGACAGTAAGAAAGGGAGTGGTTTATGACATACAAAGAGCAGCCGCTCACCTATTGGTCAGCTCATAACTTAGTTACACCTCCAACGCAGCCAAAACATCTGCTAAGAGGATGTCTGCCAACGAGTATTAACGCTCAATCTGATTGAATCTAGGCCTTAGTCCTTGTAAATGATTATCTTTTGATTGTGAAGACATGGGGTATGTAGTAGAAGATACATACAACGTGACTCGGGCTGTTAACAGCAGAGAGCTACATATTGAATGGGAGAAAAATACAAGTCACATAAATATTGATTATTTTGTATTTACAGGAGCCCTAGTAGTGGGGAAGGGATATTAATTCATTTAGATTTATGATAAAGATTAAGAACAGAAACCCACGGCAGAAAAGGATATATTGTTTTGCAATTGGGTTTGTGACAGGATAAAATAAACAAGAGCTTAACTGCATACCAAATGGCTCCCTATTCCCTATTTAGTGCACTATGCTCTGGTCAAAAGTAGTGCACTACATAGGGAATAGGGTGCCATTTGGGACACAGCCCTAGTGTTAAAGTATGTGCAGAGGGTTATGTTCTGGACAGGCTCATTGGCTTTGGGATATTCTGTCAACAGAGGTATTCGGAGTGGACTTCTAGTCCAACTCAGGAGGCGTGCACACCATCCACCGCTTCTGAGTATATTACTGGCTAATGTTCAGTCTCTGGACAATAAAGTAGATGAGCTCAGGATCTCCTTTTTAGAGAGTTTCACGGAATCATGGCTCTCTCCGGATATACTGTCCCCGTCCATACAGCCAGCTGGGTTCTCAGTACATCGCGCAGACAGGAATAAAGAACTCTACGGGAAGAAGAAAAGCGGGGATGTATGTTTCATGATTAACTACTCGTAGTGTGATTGTGTTACAGAAACTCAAGTACTTTTGTTCATCCGTCCTAGAATACCTCACAATCAAATGCCGACCGTTTTACCTCCCAAGAGAATTATCTTCAGTTATAGTCACAGCCGTGTATATTCCCCCTCAAGCCGATACCACGACGGCCCTCAAAGAACTACACTGATCCACATATCCTGAGGCCAAATGTATTGTAGCTGGGGATTTTAACAAAGCACATTTTAGGAAAACGCTACCGAAGTTCAATCAACACATTGAATGTAGTACTTGCACTGAAAAAACGCTGGTCTAGCCAATCGGAATCCATGCTTCAAGATTGTTTTGATCACGCAGACTGAGATACAGTGGGGAGAACAAGTATTTGATACACTGCCGATTTTGCAGGTCATGCAATAAAATTCCAGAAAATCACATTGTATGATTTTTAAATAATTAATTTGAATTTTATTGCATGACATAAGTATTTGATCACCTACCAACCAGTAAGAATTCCGGCTCTCACAGACCTGTTAGTTTTTCTTTAAGAAGCCCTCCTGTTCTCCACTCATTACCTGTATTAACTGCACCTGTTTGAACTTGTTACCTGTATAAAAGACACCTGTCCACACACTCAATCAAACAGACTCCAACCTCTCCACAATGGCCAAGGCTAGAGAGCTGTGTAAGGACATCAGGGATAAAATTGTAGACCTGCACAATGCTGGGATGGGCTACAGGACAATAGGCAAGCAGCTTGGTGAGAAGGCAACAACTGTTGGCGCAATTATTAGAAAATGGAAGAAGTTCAAGATGACGGTCAATCTCCTTCGGTCTGGGGCACCATGCAAGATCTCACCTCGTGGGGCATCAATGATCATGAGGAAGGTGAGGGATCAGCCCAGAACTACATGGCAGGACCTGGTCAATGACCTGAAGAGAGCTGGGACCACAGTCTCAAAGAAAACCATTAGTAACACACTACGCCGTCATGGATTAAAATCCTGCAGCGCACGCAAGGTCCCCCTGCTCAAGCCAGCGCATGTCCAGGCCCGTCTGAAGTTTGCCAATGACCATCTGGATGATCCAGAGGATGAATGGGAGAAGGTCATGTGGTCTGATGAGACAAAAATAGAGGTTTTTGGTCTAAACTCCACTCGCCGTGTTTGGAGGAAGAAGAAGGATGAGTACAACCCCAAGAACACCATCCCAACCGTGAAGCATGGAGGTGGAAACATCATTGTTTGGGTATGCTTTTCTGCAAAGGGGACAGGACGACTGCACCGTATTGAGGGGAGGATGGATGGGGCCACGTATCGCGAGATCTTGGCCAACAACCTCCTTCCCTCAGTAAGAGCATTGAAGATGGGTCGTGGCTGGGTCTTCCAGCATGACAATGACCCGAAACACACAGCCAGGGCAACTAAGGAGTGGCTCCATAAGAAGCATCTCAAGGTCCTAGAGTGGCCTAGCCAGTCTCCAGACCTGAACCCAATAGAAAATCTTTGGAGGGAGCTGAAAGTCTGTATTGCCCAGCGACAGCCCCGAAACCTGAAGGATCTGGAGAAGGTCTGTATGGAGGAGTGGGCCAAAATCCCTGCTGCAGTGTGTGAAAACCTGGTCAAGAACTACACGAAACGTATGATCTCTGTAATTGCAAACAAAGGTTTCTGTACCAAATATTAAGTTCTGCTTTTCTGATGTATCAAATACTTATGTCATGCAATAAAATGCAAATGAATTACTTAAAAATCATACAATGTGATTTTCTGGATTTTTGTTTTAGATTCCGTCACTCACAGTTGAAGAGTACCTATGATCAAAATTACAGAATTCTACATGCTTTGTAAGTGGGAAAACCTGCAAAATCGGCAGTGTATCAAATACTTGTTCTCCCCACTGTATGTTCCGGGTAGCCTCTGAGAATAACAATGACGTAAACACGGACACGGTGACTGAGTTCATCAGGAAGTGTATAGGGGATGTTGTTCCCACTGTGACTATTAAAACCTACCCAAACCAGAAACCATGGATAGATGGCAGCATTCGCACAAAACTGAAACAAGGTGGTAAGGTGACTGGAAATATGGTTGAAAACAACGCGACTGTGGGCTTTCGTTCTCCATGGCCGACGTGAGTAAGACATTTAAGCGTGTTAACCCTTGTAAGTCTGCCGGCCCAGACGGCATCCCTAGTCGCGTCCTCAGAGCATGTGCAGACCAGCTGGCTGGATTGTTTACGGACATATTTAATCTCTCCCTATCCCAGTCTGCTGTCTCCACTTGGTTCAAGATAGCCACCATTGTTCCTGTATGCAAGAAATCAAAGGTAACTGAACTAAATGACTATCGCCCCTTTGCACTCACTTCTGTCATCATGAAGTGCATTGAGAGGCTAGTCAAGGATCATATCACCTCTACCTTACCTGACACCGTAGACCCACTTCAATTTGCATAATGCCCGAGTAGATCCACAGACGATGCAATTGCCATCGCACTGCACACTGGCCTATCCCATCTGGACAAGAGGAATACCTATGTAAGAATTCTGTTCATTGACTATAGCTCAGCCTTCAACACCATAGTACCATCCAAGCTCATCATTAAGTTCGGGGCCCTGGGTCTGAACTCCGCCCTATGCAACTGGGTCCTGGACTTTTTGACGGACCGCCCCCAGGTGGTGAAGGTAGGAAACAACACCTCCACTTTGCTGATACTCAACACAGGGGCTCCACAAGGGTGATTGTTCAGCCCCCTCCTGTACTACCTGTTCACCCATGACTGCATGGCCTCCAACTCAATCATGTAGTTTGCAGATGACACAACAGTAGTAGTCCTGAACCAACAATGGCGAGACAGCCTACAGGGAGGAGGTGAGGGCCCTGGAGGAGTGGTGCCATCCCCTATCCACATCCCATCCCCTATCCATCCCCTATCCATCCTCTATCCATCCTCTATCCATCCCCTATCAATCACCTAATCATCCCCTAGCCCCATCCCATCCCATCCCCTATCCATCCCCTATCCCCATCCCATTCCCTATCCATCCCCTAGCCCCATCCCATCACCTATCCATCCCCTAGCCCCATCCCATCCCCTAGCCCCATCCCTATCCATCCCCTAGCCCCATCCCATCCCCTATCCATCCCCTAGCCCCATCCCATCGCCTATCCATCCCCTAGCCCCATCCCATCACCTATCCATCCCCTAGCTCCATCCCATCCCCTATCCATCCCCTAGCCCCATCCCATCCCCTAGCCCCATCCCTATCCATCCCCTAGCCACATCCCTATCCATCCCCTAGCCTCATCCCCATCCATCCCCTAGCCCCATCCCCTAACCCCATCCCCTGGCCTTCTAGGCAGAGTTGCAAAGAAAAAGCCATATATCAGTCTGGCCAATAAAAATAAAAGATTAAGAAGAAGACAGACACTGGACAGAAGAAGATATGGCTTTTTCTTTGCAACTCTGCCTAGAAGGCCAGCATCCCGGAGTCGCCTCTTCACTGTTGATGTTGAGACTGGTGTTTTGCGGGTACTATTTAATGAAGCTGCCAGTTGAGGCGTCTTTTTCTCAGTCTCAACATCAACTCTAATGTACTTGTCCTCTTTCTCAGTTGTGCACCGAGGCCTCCCACTCCTCTTTCTATTCTGGTTAGAGCCAGTTTGCGCTGTTCTGTGAAGGGAGTAGTACAAAGCAAAAGGGTTTTCTAATGATCAATTAGCCTTTTAAAATTATAAACTTGGATTAGCTAACACAATGACCCATTGGAACACAGGAGTGATGGTTGCTGATAATGGGCCTCTGTACTCCTATGTAGATATTCCATTAAAATCAGCCGTTTCCAGCTACAATAGTCATTTACAACATTAACAATGTCTGCACTGTTTCTTTCAGAAACAAGGACATTTCTAAGTGACCCCAAACTTTTGAACGGTAGTGTATCTCTTCATAGAGTCTGAATAGAGAGCTTGCCTTGGAGGGTTAGGTTTAGGAGGGATGGAGTCATTAGAATGCATGTGGAAGCAGGGACCTTGTCTCCTGGTGACATGCACACAGCTGTTACAGCAGTTGTCTCACTAGGCAGACTTGTTGCCTCCCACAATGTATCAATGCTACTTTGCTAAGGGTCAGGTTTACGAGACTATTAGTGCAGTGGAACAGATGGATGTGGTCAGCAGAGTGTAGAATCCTAGAATATGTAATATGTCACTGCTCTGAACCCCCTAACATGGAACTGGGACCTCTTATAATTTGGGACAAGTGTATTGAACACCCCTGGTAACGAGGGTCAGATTTAATGCTGCTATCTGGGATCTGGGAATCTGTTCAATGGTCAATTCTTTCAATGATTGATATTTACAGATCATTTTTTAAGAATATCACTTATCACTTGAATCATTAGCCTGGCATGGTATTCACTTTATCATTAGCCAAAATGTATTATTTTATTAAATTAAGGAACACTGTGACATTAAAATAGCATTGGACTAAGGGGTGTTTCCTAATCGGCTTGCATGCACATGGTAAATGGAGGCTGTGTGTATAGCCTATGGATGTTGTATTTAGGCATGTGGCCAAAGCACCTCAGTATAATCACTTTAGTCCATCTGTAGCCTGATCAAAGCAATCTTAGAAATCCTCCTCAAATAGTCCTTATATGATAAAGTAATGCATTATATTGATTAACAAATCACATTAAGATTAGGAAATATAATATGCATATTTTCTGCTGTGCTTTTGGATACGTATAACCCATTTTCAGATAACCTTTATGTCACTACTGTGCCTTCTACCTCGACGGTGCCCCTCCCGTCCCGGCGCTCTGGCTCGCGGGTGTACTAACCACCGGCATGAGGAAGATGGCAGCCACACCTGTTCCCAATTCCCTTGATTCCACACACGCGTTCCCATTATTGCACTCCCTATATATGTTCCCTGCTTCTGTGTGGATCATTGTTCTTTGTTACGTGTCGGTGTGCTTATTAAACTTCGCTATTCGTTCATAATTTTTACTTCAACCTCCTCCGTTTTTGTGCTCACTACCCTCGCACCCTCAGAGAATAATCGACCGCAACCCGGAGGTTTTTTTTCACGTTTTTGTACCATCGCCTTTTTCAGTCTTCGAGTTTTTGTTTGACCCCTGTTCCTCACACTCTCCATGAGCACGGAAGAGCGCGATTGGGGACCCGGTCCTGGCGGCCGAGTGTTGGGGCTAGAGGATAGGTGCCGGGTCATGGAGAACTGATGTCGGATCTCATGGGTGCCTTTCGTGAATTGATGTCCCGCATGACACCACTATCGGGCGAAGAGACCCAGACACAGCCTGTAGGTGCGGCGGCGTCCTCTTCCTCCGAGTGTGGGGTACCTAACAGCGTCCCGGTGGGCGAGCTCCGGAGAGCCTTACCGGAACGGTATATTTGTGATCCGGAGGGTTGTCGTAGTTTCGTAATTCAGTGTGAGCTTTGTTTTGGAGATCAGCCGATCTCTGACAGGGAGAAGGTGACCACGATCTACCTGCTTACCGGGCGCGGATTCGATTGGGTAACGGCATTGTGGGGGATTGGATCTGAGGAACTGAGATCCTTCTCATGGTTCATCGCACAGATCCGAACAGTTTTTGACCACCCCGCGGGGGGTTTGGGGGGGAGGACGCTGGCGAGCGGCTGTTAAGTCTACAGCAGGGGCTGGGAACGACCTCTGCGTATACTCTGGGGTGGCGAACGGTTCCGGACGGTCCCAGTATCATGTTACCTTCACCCATTGCGGTCCTCTGTAGCTCAGTTGGTAGAGCATGGCCCTTGCAACGCCAAAATAGTGGGTTTGCGTCCCGGAACCACTCATACAGAAAAATGTGTGCATGCATGACAGTACCTGCCCTGTGTTTTTCGTTGCTGCTTGACAAAGTAATTTCCCCTCGTGGATCAATAAAGTACCTGTGTCGCTTCGTATAAGTGTCTGCTAAATGGCATTTATTATGTATGTTTATATTATATATGTAAGATTATGTTTAATATATTAATATATGTTAACATTATATTGTCCTCCTGGAGAGATCTGGACATGAGTTTTGTAGTGTTACCTTATGCATTGGCTCCTTCATAGTCATCATCATAGGGCATCTCCTGCATTTTGGACCAGTCCATAGCATAGTCATCATCATAGGGCATCTCCTGCATTTTGGACCAGTACATAGTATAGTCATCATCATAGGGCAGGGTTCGTCAACTAGGGTTGGCCTCTGGACAATTTTTTTTTCTGAGCTAATAGTCGGCGGGCCAGAACATAATTAGTATATACTATTATTTAACCTTTATTTATTCAATTGTTATTTGTGTATTTCCCTGTGCATTGATTGGAGGGGAAAACAGGTCTACGTAGCCTACTGTAGGCTACACTACTGTTTTTAACGTCAACATTCGTTCAGAACAATTAGCTTTATAGCAAGAGAAAAGGTCACTCAAAAGGTGGATAATGAAAATCGAAGTTTCAGGGGAAAAATGTACAGAGAGATGTGTTCATCTTACCATATTTTCCCAATGCCAAGCCAGTGTATCTTATTTGCAATGCAAATGTCGCTGTTTGAAAATAATTCAATCTCAGACATCATTATAAATCTAAGCATGGAACTCTGTGTCCTTCCCGCCCCAGACAGAAGCGTTAACTGCAAGCTACACACACTTCTTTTTTCGCTGACAAATTCTGTCACTTAAACGGGTTAAATCTGCAGTTAAAAGGAAGAGGGAAAAAGTTGTGGACATGGTGGAAAAACTTGAGGCCTTTACTAGGAAGCTTGAGTTGTTCGATTTTGTCATCTGGAAAGTTACTGCACTTTAGCACACTGAATAACGACAGGCAGAGGGACCAGCCAACTTCTACACCAGATTTGAAGACTACAGCATGCCCAAGGATGTAGTTGTGTTTGTGCGTGATCATCTCACAGTCCACCCCAGTGGATAATTCGATCATAGGCATCTCCTGCATTATGGACCAGTACATAGCATAGTCATCATCATAGGTATCTCCTGCATTATGGACCAGTACATAGCATAGTCATCATCATAGGGCATCTCCTGCATTATGGAACAGTAGATAGCATAGTCATCATCATAGGGCATCTCCTGCATTATGGAACAGTAGATAGCATAGTCATCATCATAGGGCATCTCCTGCATTATGGAACAGTAGATAGCATAGTCATCATCATAGGGCATCTCCTGCATTATGGACCAGTAGATAGCATAGTCATCATCATTGGCATCTCCTGCATTATGGACCAGTACATAGCATAGTCATCATCATTGGCATCTCCTGCATTATGGACCAGTACATAGCATAGTCATCATCGTAGGCATCTCCTGCATTATGGACCAGTAGATAGCATAGTCATCATCGTAGGCATCTCCTGCATTATGGACCAGTACATAGCATAGTCATCATCGTAGGCATCTCCTGCATTATGGACCAGTACATAGCATAGTCATCATCGTAGGCATCTCCTGCATTATGGACCAGTAGATAGCATAGTCATCATCGTAGGCATCTCCTGCATTATGGAACAGTACATAGCACAGTCATCATCATTGGCATCTCCTGCATTATGGACCAGTAGATAGCATAGTCATCATCATAGGGCATCTCCTGCATTATGGAACAGTAGATAGCATAGTCATCATCATAGGTATCTCCTGCATTATGGACCAGTAGATAGCATAGTCATCATCATAGGGCATCTCCTGCATTATGGACCAGTACATAGCATAGTCATCATCATAGGGCATCTCCTGCATTATGGACCAGTACATAGCATAGTCATCATCATAGGGCATCTCCTGCATTATGGAACAGTAGATAGCTTACATCAATGCCGATGAGGATGTTGCTCCCAATCCTGCTATAGTAGTAGATTACAGTCACTATAGAGCAGAAGATAAGTCACCATAGAGCAGAAGATAAGTCACTATATAGAAGTAGATAAGTCACCTTATAGAAGTACATAACAGTCACTATATAGAAGTAGATAACAGTCACCTTATAGAAGTAGATAACAGTCACCATATAGAAGTAGATTACAGTCACCTTATATAAGTAGACAACAGTCACCTTATAGAAGTACATAACAGTCACTATATAGAAGTAGATAAGTCACCTTATAGAAGTACATAACAGTCACTATATAGAAGTAGATAACAGTCACCTTATAGAAGTAGATAACAGTCACCATATAGAAGTAGATTACAGTCACCTTATATAAGTAGACAACAGTCACCTTATAGAAGTACATAACAGTCACTATATAGAAGTAGATAACAGTCACCTTATAGAAGTAGATAACAGTCACCATATAGAAGTAGATTACAGTCACCTTATATAAGTAGACAACAGTCACCTTATAGAAGTACATAACAGTCACTATATAGAAGTAGATAACAGTCACCTTATAGAAGTACATAACAGTCACCTTATAGAAGTAGATAACAGTCACCTTATATAAGTAGACAACAGTCACCTTATAGAAGTACATAACAGTCACTATATAGAAGTAGATAAGTCACCTTATAGAAGTACATAACAGTCACTATATAGAAGTAGATAACAGTCACCTTATAGAAGTAGATAACAGTCACCATATAGAAGTAGATTACAGTCACCTTATATAAGTAGACAACAGTCACCTTATAGAAGTACATAACAGTCACTATATAGAAGTAGATAACAGTCACCTTATACGACTCCAATCCTCTACATTATCTGATCTGATACAGTAAAGATGTATTTTCCATCTACCGTTTGATTTAAAACACTGAATGTCATTAATATGATTTACATTTGCAGAGCTGAACCAAATCAGCTGATAAGAAGACTATGTCTTTCCAAATGGCACCCTATTCCCTATATAGTGCTCTATGGGCCCTGGTCAAAAGGAGTGCACCAAATAGTGAATAGGATGCAATTTGGGACGCAGCCTAGAATAGGAATGTGACCTGAATCTAGATCTAGCAGAGAATCCTTAGAAGATCTTTATCTCATCAACTCTAATAGGAATTGATTCCTCCATGGATTCTATCAGGTCATAATACAGTATATGTGATTATGTGACAGATACATTTCAGTAAAAAATATCCACCACTAATGATAATAAAAGTTAATTTGTAACCATGGATGTGAGGTTGAACGACTAACTGTATGAACAGGAATACTCAGTGCTGGTTAAAAGTATGATCCATTGTAATACCTTATTAAGCAGGTGGCACCAGATTTGTCAGAGCATGGATGGAGAGGTGGATGGGGAGGATGGGTTCTACAAGTATCAAAAGTTCTACAAGTATCAAAAGTTCTACAAGTACCAAAAGTTCTACAAGTATCAAAAGTTCTACAAGTATCAAAAGTTCTACAAGTATCGAAACTCCATACACCAGTTTAAATCACTTTGTTGGACCACAAACCACAGTATTCGAAAAATTCCCTAGTATGTACAATGTCTTCAGAAAATGTTCACATTTTGTTGTGTTACAGCCTGAATTCAAAATGGATTAAATATGTTTTTTTTTTCTCACACGTCTACACAAAATACCCCATAATGACAAAGTGAAAACATGTTTTTAGAAATGTTTGGAAATTTTATGAAAATTAGTATTAGTATTCACACCCTGAGTCAATACATTAGAAGTAGTGACTGGGTGTATTGATACCCCGTCCAAAGTGTAATTGATAACTTCACCATGCTCAAAGGGATATTAAATGTCTGATGTTCAAAGTCATTTTACCAATAGCTGCTCTTCTTTATGAGGCATTGAAAAACCTCCCTGGTCTTTGTGGTTGAATCTATGTTTATAATTCACTGCTCGACTGATAGATCTTACAGATAATTGTATGTGTGGGGTACAGAATCATCTTAAACACTATTATTGCACACAGAGTCCATGCAACTTATTATGTGACTTGTTAAGCACATTTTTACCCATTAACTTATTTAGGCTTGCCATAACAAAGGAGTTGAATACTTATTGACTCAAGACATTTCAGATTTTCATTTTTTGACCTACATAAAAAAACATAATTCCACTTTGATATTATGGGGTACTGTTTTGGCCAGTGACACAAAATCTAACTGTAATCCATTTTAAATTCATGCTGTAGCACAACAAAATGTGGAAAAAGTCAAGGGGTTTGAATAATTTCTGAAGGCACTATACCTTGAGACTTGAAATAGGACTAACTTCTCTACAATCTTTGGCTAACATGGTGTTCCTGAACGATACTGTTTCAACCTATTATTGGATTTCCACTCCAGTCTCAAATGCTTGCTGGGGATTTTCTGTGAGACGATTTCAGAGCACAGCTGCCTGTAGGTCAATTTGGTTTCGTGTGGGATTGATACAACAAATCAATTTAGCTGGTCACCGTGATGGCAATGACAATGATGGAATATTTAGACACTCTCACACACACACACACACACACACACACACACACACACACACACACACACACACACACACACACACACACACACACACACACACACACACACACACACACTGGTCTGCAATGACAGATACAGTTCACATCAGTTCTTGACTTTATTCTTAGATTTTTGTTGACAATCTGCCAACACATTCTTTCCTAACATATTGAAGTGTTCTACCCTCTCTGTAAAGCAGTGTCAGTTAACATGGTTCTTGTCTGAATCTGACTTCCTTAACGTTAGCTACGTAATCAATAATCATCAATATACACTGGGGGCCAAAAATTTGGAATATTTCTCATTCAAGGGTTTTTATTTTTTTCACTATTTGTTACATTGTAGAATAAAAGTGAAGACATCAAAACTATAACATAACACATATGGAATAATGTAGTAACAAAAAAAGTGTTAAACAAATCAAAATATATTGTATATTTGAGATTTTTCAAATAGCCACCCTTTGCCTGAATGACAGCTTTGCACACTCTTGGCATTCTCTCAAACAGCTTCATGAGGACCAACACAGGAATGGAAGACCCAGAAATACTTCTGCTGCAGAGGAGAAGTTCATTAGAGTTACCAGCATCAGATTGCAGCCCAAATTAATGCTTCACAGAGTTCAAGTAACAGACACATCTCAACATTAACTGTTCAGAGGATACTGTGTGAATCAGGCCTTCGTGGTCTAATTGCTGCAAAGAAACCACTAATAAAGGACACCAATAAGAAGAAGAGACTTGCTTGGGCCAAGAAACATGAGCAATGGACATTAGACCGGTGGAAATTTGTCCTTTGGTCTGGAGTCCAAATTTGAAATGTTTGGTTCCAACCTCAACCAAATTTAGATGGTTTGGGATGAGTCGGACCACAGTGAAGGAAAAGCAGCCAACAAGTGCTCAGCATATGTGGGAACTCCTTCAAGACTGATGGAAAGCATTCCAGGTGAAGCTGGTTGAGAGAATGCCAAGAGTGTGCAAAACTCTCAACATGATTCCATATGTCTTATGTCATATTTTTGATGTCTTCACTTTTATTCTACAATGTTAAAAATAGTGAAAAAAAAGAAAAACCCTTGAATGAGAAATATTCCAAACTTTTGGCCCCCAGTGTACATGTACATTATCTCTCTATGGAGCCTTCCAAAGGCTACACATAGCTATAGTTAATCACTATGGTATAAAAAAGCCTGATGGAAGGATACAATCAAATCAGCACTGCAGAAGTATCAACGTTTATTACATTATTCCAGTGTATTATTCCTGTTAATTATTCCTGTTCAATACAGATGTGTTTGACTTTATCAGTGTATAATTTTTGACAGCCATCATATTCAGAATTATTTCCAGGAAGAAAAGCCATCTAGATGTGGGTTGTTTTCTGTTGCTTCATTTACTGTTACTTGACTCAGTTGAATGAGTATTGGTAAACAAACAGTGAAGTATCAGCTTTGGAAACCGGAGGGGTTGACTCAAGTCAGTGGAATTGGTAAACAACTCCAGGGTTTAAATGATTCTGAAACCTGCCATGTGTATCATTTGGAATTAAAAGCAATTAATTTCTGTGTTTACTTTAGAGAGATTAATGTGTTCATGCAAAAGCATAGCCTGATGATTAATATCCATAAGAGTCTATTGACGCACTTGTGTGTCAATCTAAGTAACATAATAAAACAATCCCCATCAAAATTGATCAGTTTTAGCTACATATACAGCGGGTGAAATAAGTATTGAACACGTCACCATTTTTCTCAGTAAATATATTTCCAAAGGTGCTATTGACATACTTGGTAACAACCCAAGTAATCCATACATACAAAGGAACCAAAACAAATACGTTCAGAAATTAAGTTATGTGTAATAATGTGAAATGACAGAGGGAAAAAGTACTGAACACATGAAGAAAGGGAGGTGCAAAAAGGCATGGAAAGCCAAGACAACAGCTGAAAACTATCAGTAATAAAAAAATAAAAAAATTGTATTAATTTCAGCTGGTTCAGTCCCAACTGATGGCCTACAAAAAGGTCTCATTGCCAAAGTGTCACACAAGACACATCTCATGATGGGTAAAAGCAAAGAGCTGTCTCAAGACCTTCGAAACCTAATTGTTGCAAAACATAATGATGGCATTGGTTATAGGCACATTTCTAAGCTTCTGAATGTTCCAGTGAGCACTGTTGGGGCCATAATACGGAAGTGGAAAGACAATAATTTCACCATAAATTTGCCTCGACCAGGTTCTCCTCGCAAGATTTCTGACAGAGGAGTGAAAAGAATAATCAGAAGAGTTGTCCAAGAGCCAAGGACCACTTGTGGAGAGCTTCAAAAAGACCTGCAATTAGCAGGTACTGTTGTTTCAAAGAAAACAGTAAGTAATGCACTCCACCGCCATGGCCTGTATGCACGCTCACCACGCAAGACTCCATTGATGAAAAAAAAGCATGTTAAAGCTCGCTTAAAGTTTGCTGCACAACATTTGGAAAAGCCAGTGAAATACTGGGAGAATATAGTGTGGTCAGATGAGAGCAAAATTGAACTGTTTGGATTTCAACTGTTTGGAGGAGAAATGGCACTGCACA
Organism: Thymallus thymallus; assembly: GCA_023634145.1. Classification (NCBI taxonomy): domain Eukaryota; kingdom Metazoa; phylum Chordata; class Actinopteri; order Salmoniformes; family Salmonidae; genus Thymallus; species Thymallus thymallus. The sequence continues at coordinate 5,713,192 of CM042410.1, forward strand.
TCACCCTAAAAACACCATACCAACAGTGAAGTTTGGAGGTGGGAACATTACTTGGGTTGTTACCAACATCTGGTGAAACTTTCATGTCAATAGCACCTTTGGAAATATATTTCTGGAGAAAAATGGTGACGTGTTCAATACTTATTTCACCCACTGTATCTGTTTTTTTACATGGACTACATCTCAATCGAACGCATCCGCCTATGTCGGCCTTCTACATCTGCGGTGGAAGGTGTCGGGCTAGAGCGATGTTTGTCAGACCATGACAACAACGTCTGCAGGTTTCAAAGCCCCACGGGACTCATCTGAAGTTGCTATCACTGATAAGGGGAGACTTTTACGAACACAATGGTGTTCTCAGGTTTGCTCTACGACCCCCACAAGTCACGAGACTCATCTGAAGGTAACCCATACAAATTAATGGAAGTATGGAGGTAGTTTTTGCCAACAAAATAAAGGGTTAAATATGTGTCCAAAAAAATTAATATATTTCCTGATCTTTCTTACATCTCCTAGATGTTGGACAGACACTTCAAAACATTATTCCTTATGGTTTATTTTTGACTGTCTTTTTTACCATTTATGAATGTGTTATTCAATGTGTTTATATGGGCTTAGGCCAAATGCCTTGTTTTGTTATACCTAAAGGGATCCTAATATTCCAAATCAAATAGCGAAATGATCCATGGTATGACCCCCCATGCAATCTAAGAATTATAGTTTCGTAAATATCAGCATTTAGTGTGACACAATGCTGTCACTAATGTGATTTATAATGTTCTGTGTAGCTCAGATGGTAGAGCACGGTGCTTGCAACACCAGGGTTGTGTGTTTGATTCCCATGGGGGACCAGTATGAAAAGAAGTATGAACATGTATACACTAACCAAATATAAGTTGCTCTGGAGAAGTGTGTTTGCTAAATGACTAAATAATGTGATAAAACACGTCATGTCCATGTTGTAAAGCTTTTATTGTATTTTAACTGTGTTAGAAGGTTGTTACATAATGGTGCAAGTCTGTCAACCAATGATTCATGATTTGAGAACTGGGGAAAGAGAATTAAGAGCTGGTGTTGACTGACGCTATGAACTAAGGAAGGAGAGCAGTACAGAGCTGGTGTTCAGTTGACTGATGCTATGAACTAAGGAAGGAGAGCAGTACAGATCTGGTGTTCAGTTGACTGATGCTATGAACTAGGGAAGGAGAGCAGTACAGAGCTGGGGTTCAGTTGAGTGATGCTATGAACTAGGGAAGGAGAGCAGTACAGATCTGGTGTTCAGTTGACTGATGCTATATGAGAACTAGGGAAGGAGAGCAGTACAGAGCTGGTGTTGAGTTGACTGATGCTATATGAGAACTAGGGAAGGAGAGCAGTACAGAGCTGGTGTTGAGTTGACTGATGCTATATGAGAACTAGGGAAGGAGAGCAGTACAGAAATGGTGTTGAGTTGACTGATGCTATGAACTGGGGAAGGAGAGCAGTACAGAGCTGGTGTTCAGTTGACTGATGCTATGAACTAGGGAAGGAGAGCAGTACAGAGCTGGTGTTGAGTTGACTGATGCTATGAACTAGGGAAGGAGAGCAGTACAGAGCTGGTGTTGAGTTGACTGATGCTATATGAGATCTAGGGAAGGAGAGCAGTACAGAGCTGGTGTTCAGTTGAGTGATGCTATGAACTAGGGAAGGAGAGCAGTACAGATCTGGTGTTCAGTTGACTGATGCTATGAACTAGGGAAGGAGAGCAGTACAGATCTGGTGTTCAGTTGACTGATGCTATGAACTGGGGAAGGAGAGCAGTACAGAGCTGGTGTTCAGTTGACTGATATTATGAACTAGGGAAGGAGAGCAGTACAGAGCTGGTGTTCAGTTGACTGATGCTATATGAGAACTAGGGAAGGAGAGCAGTACAGAGCTGGTGTTGAGTTGACTGATGCTATATGAGAACTAGGGAAGGAGAGCAGTACAGATCTGGTGTTGAGTTGACTGATGCTATATGAGAACTAGGGAAGGAGAGCAGTACAGAGCTGGTGTTCAGTTGACTGATGCTATATGAGAACTAGGGAAGGAGAGCAGTACAGAGCTGGTGTTGAGTTGACTGATGCTATATGAGAACTAGGGAAGGAGAGCAGTACAGAGCTGGTGTTGAGTTGAGTGATGCTATGAACTAGGGAAGGAGAGCAGTACAGAGCTGGTGTTGAGTTGACTGATGCTATGAACTAGGGAAGGAGAGCAGTACAGAGCTGGTGTTCAGTTGACTGATGCTATGAACTAGGGAAGGAGAGCAGTACAGAGCTGGTGTTCAGTTGACTGATGCTATGAACTAGGGAAGGAGAGCAGTACAGAGCTGGTGTTCAGTTGACTGATGCTATGAACTAGGGAAGGAGAGCAGTACAGATCTGGTGTTCAGTTGACTGATGCTATGAACTAGGGAAGGAGAGCAGTACAGATCTGGTGTTCAGTTGACTGATGCTATGAACTAGGGAAGGAGAGCAGTACAGAGCTGGTGTTCAGTTGACTGATGCTATGAACTAGGGAAGGAGAGCAGTACAGAGCTGGTGTTCAGTTGACTGATGCTATATGAGAACTAGGGAAGGAGAGCAGTACAGATCTGGTGTTCAGTTGACTGATGCTATATGAGAACTAGGGAAGGAGAGCAGTACAGAGCTGGTGTTCAGTTGACTGATGCTATGAACTAGGGAAGGAGAGCAGTACAGAGCTGGTGTTCAGTTGACTGATGCTATGAACTAGGGAAGGAGAGCAGTACAGATCTGGTGTTCAGTTGACTGATGCTATGAACTAGGGAAGGAGAGCAGTACAGAGCTGGTGTTCAGTTGACTGATGCTATGAACTAGGGAAGGAGAGCAGTACAGAGCTGGTGTTCAGTTGACTGATGCTATATGAGAACTAGGGAAGGAGAGCAGTACAGATCTGGTGTTCAGTTGACTGATGCTATGAACTAGGGAAGGAGAGCAGTACAGAGCTGGTGTTCAGTTGACTGATGCTATGAACTAGGGAAGGAGAGCAGTACAGAGCTGGTGTTCAGTTGACTGATGCTATATGAGAACTAGGGAAGGAGAGCAGTACAGAGCTGGTGTTCAGTTGACTGATGCTATATGAGAACTAGGGAAGGAGAGCAGTACAGAGCTGGTGTTCAGTTGACTGATGCTATATGAGAACTAGGGAAGGAGAGCAGTACAGAGCTGGTGTTGAGTTGACTGATGCTATGAACTGGGGAAGGAGAGCAGTACAGATCTGGTGTTGAGTTGACTGATGCTATGAACTAGGGAAGGAGAGCAGTACAGATCTGGTGTTCAGTTGACTGATGCTATATGAGAACTAGGGAAGGAGAGCAGTACAGAGCTGGTGTTCAGTTGACTGATGCTATATGAGAACTAGGGAAGGAGAGCAGTACAGAGCTGGTGTTGAGTTGACTGATGCTATGAACTGGGGAAGGAGAGCAGTACAGATCTGGTGTTGAGTTGACTGATGCTATGAACTAGGGAAGGAGATCAGTACAGATCTGGTGTTCAGTTGACTGATGCTATATGAGAACTAGGGAAGGAGAGCAGTACAGAGCTGGTGTTCAGTTGACTGATGCTATATGAGAACTAGGGAAGGAGAGCAGTACAGATCTGGTGTTGAGTTGACTGATGCTATATGAGAACTAGGGAAGGAGAGCAGTACAGAGCTGGTGTTGAGTTGACTGATGCTATATGAGAACTAGGGAAGGAGAGCAGTACAGATCTGGTGTTCAGTTGACTGATGCTATGATCTGGGGAAGGAGAGCAGTACAGAGCTGGTGTTCAGTTGACTGATGCTATGAACTAGGGAAGGAGAGCAGTACAGAGCTGGTGTTCAGTTGACTGATGCTATGAACTAGGGAAGGAGAGCAGTACAGAGCTGGTGTTCAGTTGACTGATTCTATGAACTAGGGAAGGAGAGCAGTACAGATCTGGTGTTCAGTTGACTGATGCTATATGAGAACTAGGGAAGGAGAGCAGTACAGAGCTGGTGTTCAGTTGACTGATGCTATATGAGAACTAGGGAAGGAGAGCAGTACAGATCTGGTGTTCAGTTGACTGATGCTATGAACTAGGGAAGGAGAGCAGTACAGAGCTGGTGTTCAGTTGACTGATGCTATGAACTAGGGAAGGAGAGCAGTACAGAGCTGGTGTTCAGTTGACTGATGCTATATGAGAACTAGGGAAGGAGAGCAGTACAGAGCTGGTGTTCAGTTGACTGATGCTATATGAGAACTAGGGAAGGAGAGCAGTACAGAGCTGGTGTTCAGTTGACTGATGCTATATGAGAACTAGGGAAGGAGAGCAGTACAGAGCTGGTGTTGAGTTGACTGATGCTATGAACTGGGGAAGGAGAGCAGTACAGATCTGGTGTTGAGTTGACTGATGCTATGAACTAGGGAAGGAGAGCAGTACAGATCTGGTGTTCAGTTGACTGATGCTATATGAGAACTAGGGAAGGAGAGCAGTACAGAGCTGGTGTTCAGTTGACTGATGCTATATGAGAACTAGGGAAGGAGAGCAGTACAGAGCTGGTGTTGAGTTGACTGATGCTATGAACTGGGGAAGGAGAGCAGTACAGATCTGGTGTTGAGTTGACTGATGCTATGAACTAGGGAAGGAGAGCAGTACAGATCTGGTGTTCAGTTGACTGATGCTATATGAGAACTAGGGAAGGAGAGCAGTACAGAGCTGGTGTTCAGTTGACTGATGCTATATGAGAACTAGGGAAGGAGAGCAGTACAGATCTGGTGTTGAGTTGACTGATGCTATATGAGAACTAGGGAAGGAGAGCAGTACAGAGCTGGTGTTGAGTTGACTGATGCTATATGAGAACTAGGGAAGGAGAGCAGTACAGATCTGGTGTTCAGTTGACTGATGCTATGATCTGGGGAAGGAGAGCAGTACAGAGCTGGTGTTCAGTTGACTGATGCTATGAACTAGGGAAGGAGAGCAGTACAGAGCTGGTGTTCAGTTGACTGATGCTATGAACTAGGGAAGGAGAGCAGTACAGAGCTGGTGTTCAGTTGACTGATTCTATGAACTAGGGAAGGAGAGCAGTACAGATCTGGTGTTCAGTTGACTGATGCTATATGAGAACTAGGGAAGGAGAGCAGTACAGAGCTGGTGTTCAGTTGACTGATGCTATATGAGAACTAGGGAAGGAGAGCAGTACAGATCTGGTGTTCAGTTGACTGATGCTATGAACTAGGGAAGGAGAGCAGTACAGAGCTGGTGTTCAGTTGACTGATGCTATGAACTAGGGAAGGAGAGCAGTACAGAGCTGGTGTTCAGTTGACTGATGCTATATGAGAACTAGGGAAGGAGAGCAGTACAGAGCTGGTGTTCAGTTGACTGATGCTATATGAGAACTAGGGAAGGAGAGCAGTACAGAGCTGGTGTTCAGTTGACTGATGCTATATGAGAACTAGGGAAGGAGAGCAGTACAGAGCTGGTGTTGAGTTGACTGATGCTATGAACTGGGGAAGGAGAGCAGTACAGATCTGGTGTTGAGTTGACTGATGCTATGAACTAGGGAAGGAGAGCAGTACAGATCTGGTGTTCAGTTGACTGATGCTATATGAGAACTAGGGAAGGAGAGCAGTACAGAGCTGGTGTTCAGTTGACTGATGCTATATGAGAACTAGGGAAGGAGAGCAGTACAGAGCTGGTGTTGAGTTGACTGATGCTATGAACTAGGGAAGGAGAGCAGTACAGATCTGGTGTTCAGTTGACTGATGCTATGAACTAGGGAAGGAGAGCAGTACAGATCTGGTGTTCAGTTGACTGATGCTATGAACTAGGGAAGGAGAGCAGTACAGAGCTGGTGTTCAGTTGACTGATGCTATATGAGAACTAGGGAAGGAGAGCAGTACAGAGCTGGTGTTGAGTTGACTGATGCTATATGAGAACTAGGGAAGGAGAGCAGTACAGAGCTGGTGTTGAGTTGACTGATGCTATGAACTGGGGAAGGAGAGCAGTACAGATCTGGTGTTGAGTTGACTGATGCTATGAACTAGGGAAGGAGAGCAGTACAGATCTGGTGTTCAGTTGACTGATGCTATGAACTAGGGAAGGAGAGCAGTACAGAGCTGGTGTTCAGTTGACTGATGCTATGAACTAGGGAAGGAGAGCAGTACAGAGCTGGTGTTCAGTTGACTGATGCTTACTCTTCTGGGAGATGTGAATGGAAATGTGTTGCAGCTGTACAAATGGCACACTATTCCTTTATAGTGACCTGCTTTAACGTTGTGCACTATATACGCAATGGGGTGAATTTAGGACAGAAGGCCATTTCTGTACAGGCGGGTGTGTTGTGGACAGGACTGTAGTCATGCCAGAGTCACTTTCATGAGATCCACTTTAATTATGTTCTAAAAGGCTTTTATGGGCCCTGGTACAATTTGACCTATAAAGTCTATACACGTTGATGTTCAGGGTACCTTTATTTATTATTATTTAACCTTTATTTAACTAGGCAAGTCAGTTAAGAACAAATTCTTATTTACAATGACGGCCTACCCCGGCCAAACTCGGACGATGCTAGGACAATTGTGTGCCTCCCTATGGGACTCCCGATCACAGCCGGTTATGATACAGCCTGGATTTGAACCATGGTGTCTGTAGTGACACCTCTAGCACTGAGATGCAGTGCCTTAGACCGCTGCGCCACTTGGCCTACAAAGTAAGTAGAGTAATCCTGTTCAAATATATATTTTAACGATAAATAGAGGTTGTTGCTGATATTCTAACGTTCACGTCTGTAAGAGACAACTGATTAGCTCATCTGTGTCTACTGAACTACTTCACTAACTGTATTTATATTACTGTATATTATATTACTGTATGTTACTGTGTATTATATAACTGTATATTACTGTATATTATATTACTGTATATTACTGTCAATTGCTGAACACTTTCAGTGAGGTGTGTCCCCTAACAAACAAACAGTCAATAATACGTAACTAACCATGTGTAACTAACCATGTGTAACTAACCTTCGATAACTAACCATGTGTAACTAACCATGTGTAACTAACCATACGTAACTAACCTTCGATAACTACCCATATGTAACTAACCATGTGTAACTAACCATACGTAACTAACCATGTGTAACTAACCTTCGATAACTAACCATGTGTAACTAACCATGTGTAACTAACTATGTGTAACTAACCTTCGATAACTAACCAGGTGTAACTAACCATGTGTAACTAACCATACGTAACTAACCAGGTGTAACTAACCAGGTGTAACTAACCAGGTGTAACTAACCAGGTGTAACTAACCATACGTAACTAACCTTCGATAACTAACCAGGTGTAACTAACCATGTGTAACTAACCATGTGTAACTAACCTTCGATAACTAACCAGGTGTAACTAACCATGTGTAACTAACCATATGTAACTAACCAGGTGTAACTAACCAGGTGTAACTAACCAGGTGTAACTAACCATGTGTAACTAACCAGGTGTAACTAACCAGGTGTAACTAGCCATGTGTAACTAACCATGTGTAACTAACCAGGTGTAACTAACCAGGTGTAACTAGCCATGTGTAACTAACCAGGTGTAACTAACCATACGTAACTAACCAGGTGTAACTAACATTTACATTTTACATTGTAGTCATTTAGCAGATGCTCTTATCCAGAGCGACTTGGTGCATTTGATCACAGTAAGTACATTTCTTTAAACAAGCAGCTGTGAGGAAAGTTAGTGCTGGCAGGTTAAATAAGTCAGGTGTTAGTTAAGGAGTATTCCAGGTACTCCTTAAAGAAGTAGGGTTTCAAGTGTCTCCGGAAGGTGATCAGGGATTACGCTGTCCTGGCATCGTGGGGGAGCTTGTTCCACCCTTGGGGTGCAAAAGCAGCGAATATCTTTGACTGGGCTGAGCGGGAACTGTGCTTCCGAATAGGCAGGGGGGCTAGCAGGCCAGAGGTGGATGAACGTAGTGCCCTCGTTTGGGTGTAGGGTCTGATCAGAGCCTGAAGGTAAGGGGGTGCCGTTCCCCTCACAGCTGCGTAGGCATGCACAATGGTTTTGTAGTAGATGCGAGCTTCAACTGGAAGCCAATGGAGTGTGCGGAGGAACGGGGTGACATGAGAGAACTTGGGAAGGTTGAACACCAGACGGGCTGCAGCGTTCTGGATAAGTTGTAGGGATTTAATGGCACAGGCAGGGAGCCCGGCCAACAACGAGTTGCAGTAATCCAGACGGGAGATGACAAGTACCTGGATTAGGACCTGTGCCGCTTTCTGTGTAAGGTAGGGTCGTACTCTACGAATGTTGTAGAGCATGAACCTGCAGGATCGGGTTACCGCTTTGATGTTAGCAGAGAACCACAGGGTGTTGTCCAGGGTCACACCAAGGTTCATGGAGCGGGCAGTCCTTCCCTGGGAGGAAGAGTAGCTCCATCTTGCCTAGGCTCAGCTTGAGGTGGTGATCCGACATCCAAACTGATATGTCTTGCAGACATGCAGAGATGCGATTCGCCACCTCGTTATCAGAAGGGGGAAAGAGAGAATTAATTGAGTGTTGTCTGCTTAGCAATGATAGGAGGGACAATGTGAGGATGACAGAGCCAAGTGACTTGGTGTATAGAGAGAATAGATACTATGGTTCACAGTATCAAAGGCAGCAGATAGGTCTAGAAGGATAAGAGCAGAGGAGAGAGAGTTAGCCTCCGTGACACAGAGAAGAGCAGTCTCAGTTGAATGACCAGTCTTGAAACCTGGTAATTCTGAGAGGGATAGCAGGAGAGTTGGTTAGAGACGGCACGCTCAAGAGTTTTGGAGAGAAAATAAAAGAGGGATACTGGTCTGTAATTGTTGACATCGAAGGGATTGAGTGTAGGTTTTTTGAGGAGGGGTGCAACTCTCACCCTCTTGAAGACAGAAGGGACAGCCAGCGGTCAAGGATGAGAGCAAAGGTTGTGACGGTGCATTACCATCTGAGTAGGGGCAGAGTGAGTAGTGTTGGAGGAGAGCGAGAGAGAAAAGGATACAAAGTAGTGGTCGGAGACTTGGAGGGGAGATGCAGTGAGATTTGTAGAAGAAAAGCATCTAGTAAAGATGAGGTCAAGCGTATTGCCTGCCTTGTAAGTGGGGGGGGCAGTGAGAGGGTGAGGTCAAAAGAGGAAATGACTGGAATGAAGGTGGCAGAGAGAAATGAGTCAAAGGCAGATGTTGGGAGGTTAAAGTCACCCAGAACTGTGAGGGGATGCCATCATCAGGAAATTAACTTATCAAGGCATCAAGCTCATTGATGAACTCTCCAAGGGAACCTGGAGGTGCGATAAATTACAAGGATGTTATGTTTGAATGGACTAGTAACTGTGAAAGCATGGAATTCAAATGAGATAGACAGATGGGTCAGGGGGAAAAGAGAGAATGTCCACTTGGGAGAGATTAGAATTTCCTGTGCCACCGCCACACTGACCAGATGCTCTCGGGGTATGCGAGAACACATGATCAGACGAGGAAAGAGCAGTAGGAGTAGCAGTGTTTTCTGTAGTAATCCATGTTTCTGTTAACACCAAGAAGTCAAGGGACTGGAGGGCAGCATAGGCTGAGATGAACTCTGCCTTGTTGGCCGCAGAACGGCAGTTCCAGAGGCTGCCGGAGACCTGGAACTCCACGTGGGTCGTGTGCGCAGGGACCTCCAGATTAGAGTGGTTGCAGCCACGCGGTGTGAAGCGTTTGTATGGCCTGTACAGAGAGGAGAGAACAGGGATAGACAGACACATAGTTGACAGGCTACAGAAAAGGCTACAATAATGCAAAAGAGATCTGAATAAAATTAACTAAACATATGGGCAAGCGAGAGAGCGGGGCCTCCCTCACTTACCTTCCTCGACTAAATCCCGCAGAACTGTCTTCGTTTTGGGGACGTCTGCCGCAAACAGCTGCCGCTGAACAAGGAGGCTTTACTAATAACACTAAGCTAATGGCCTAGCACAGGTGTAGCCACTCCCCTCCTATTCAGTTTGAATCTGCAGAGAACAAAAAAGGTGGATGGACACCCACTCTGACACCCACACTCAATCACCTCTTAACCAAATTAGCAGTTTACACAAACAAGATCGCTTACCTGGGACAGACAGACAGAAAACAACACAGCTTACAGGTTCAAAACAAATTAGACTAGCTTGCTTGGAGAATGAAGCAAGATCCTTCGAGGCTACAAGTTGACACTAATCATACGTAACTAACCATACGTAACTAACCATACCTAACTAACCATACGTAACTAACCATACGTAACTAACCATACATAACCAACCATACATAACTAACCATACATAACTAACCATACATAACTTACCATATGTAACTAACCAGACGTAACTAACCATATGTAACCCACTAGACGTTGAATGATGCTGTAGCTCTCTTGTACTTAGCATGATATAAAAATCATTTTCTGGAAGCAGGATTGTAAATTATGTTTGATTGAAAGAGGATCCCAATGGAAGATATTAAAAACAGGAAGCAAATCAAACGAGTGATCATCTCCAAACCGTTAATAGGTTCTCACAACGTTCCAGTCCCCGGGAGACAACCCTAGAGCCAGATAAATGATGAGGGAGGATTCAACACTCATCAGCTAATAATAACTCATGTGATTAAACAAGGCTGGGATTATTTTCAAACCCACCATAGAAATGTTTACACAGTGCCTTTATCTACAATATTCATCCAGTGCCCACACATTTCTAATTCTGAAAAGTTAAAGCATACCTGTGAGGAGGGTCACCCTGGTAGTACCGTACGTTTTATACGGTACCCGTGACCAGTCTGTCAGTTCATTTGACCAGTGGAAAAATAGCTACTGCATAAATGTTGCATAATAATGTGGGTTTGATTGAAATAACTGTGTTGTGGACTGTTTCTGTTTAACAGCATGGGACTGTTGGAAAACACTGCCCCAAGTGGAAGATAAACACATGACAGCTAGTCGGTTTAATTGGATGCATTTTCTTTGTTGGAGGTTACACTGGTCAATTAGTTCCCTCATACCAGGCACACAAAATCACAACCTATAATTAAATGCCAAGAACAAACACACACAAACTCACTTTCTGTATGTATGTTGAGACTGAGCTGCTATCAGGAGGACTTCAACTGAATCAAATGATTAGTTAACAGGTAAATGATCAAGGAAAAGCAAAGGAGGCAATGAAAGGAGATTATATTTCCACTGTGAAAACTGAGGAGAGAAAGAGAGAGAGATTATTATTTTACCTTCTGTACTTCATTACAACACTGTACAAAGCCATAATTTGACCTTTGATTTGTCTCTATTCCTTTTAAACTTTTGTAAGTGTAATGTTAACTGTGCATTTTTTATTCTTTATTCAACTTTTATTTATTATCTATTTCACTTGCTCTGACTATGTAAACATATGTTTCCAATGCCAATAAAGCCCTTTGAATAGAATTTAGAGACCGAGAACTAGTGAGGGTAGTGGGTACGGCCCAGTACGAGCATCCTGCCATCCAAGACCTCTATACCAGGCGGTGTTAGTGGAAGGCAAAAAATAATTGTCAAAGACACCAGAGAGTTGTGTTATTGTCAACAGCACCAGTAGAATGCTGTGTGTTATTGTCAACCCCACCAATAGATTGTTGTGTGTTATTGTCACACCACCAGTAGAATGTTGTGTTATTGTCACCCCACCAGTAGAATGCTGTGTTATTGTCACCCCACCAGTAGAATGCTGTGTTATTGTCAACCCCAAACATTGAATGATGTATGTTACTGTCACCCCCACCAGTAGAATGTTGTGTGTTATTGTCAACCCCACCAATAGATTGTTGTGTGTTATTGTCACCCCACCAGTAAAATGTTGTGTTATTGTCACCCCACCAATAGAATGCTGTGTTATTGTCACCCCACCAGTAGAATGCTGTGATTGTCAACCCCAAACATTGAATGTTGTGTGTTATTGTCACCCCCACCAGTAGAATGTTGTGTTTACTGTCACCCCCACCAGTAGAATGTTGTGTTACTGTCACCCCCACCAGTAGAATGTTGTGTTACTGTCACCCCCACCAGTAGAATGTTGTGTTATTGTCACCCCACCAGTAGAATGCTGTTTTATTGCCAACCCCACCAGTAGACTGTTGTGTGTTACTGTCACCCCCACCAGTAGAATGTTGTGTTATTGTCACCCCACCAGTAGAATGCTGTTTTATTGCCAACCCCACCAGTAGACTGTTGTGTGTTACTGTCACCCCCACCAGTAGAATGTTGTGTTATTGTCACCCCACCAGTAGAATGCTGTTTTATTGCCAACCCCACCAGTAGAATATTGTGTGTTACTGTCATCCACCAATAGAATGTTGTGTGTTACTGTCACTCCACCAGTAGAATGTTGTGTGTTATTGTCACACCACCAGTAGAATGTTGTGTTAATGTCACCCCCACTAGAAGAATGTTGTGTGTTATTGTCACCCCGACCAGTAGAATGCTGTGTTATTGTCACCCCATCAGAAGAATGGTGAGTGTTATTGTCATACCCACCAGTAGAATGTTGTGTGTTACTGTCACCCCACCAGTAGAATGTTGTGTGTTATTGTCACCCCCACCAGTAGAATGTTGTGTGTTTTTGTCACCCCCACCAGTAGAATGTTGTGTGTTATTGTCACTCCCACCAATAGAATGTTGTGTTATTGTCACCCCCACCAGAAGAGTGTTGTGTTATTTTCACCCCCACCAGTAGAATGTTGTGTGTTTTCGTCACCCCCACCAGTAGAATGTTGTGTGTTTTTGTCACCCCCACCAGTAGAATGTTGTGTGTTATTGTCACTCCCACCAATAGAATGTTGTGTGTTATTGTCACTCCCACCAATAGAATGTTGTGTGTTATTGTCACTCCCACCAATAGAATGTTGTGTGTTATTGTCAGCCCCACCAGAAGAGTGTTGTGTTATTTTCACTCCCACCAGCAGAATGTTGTCTTATTGTTATCCCACCAGTATAATGTTGTATTACTGACACCCCAACAGTAGAATGTTGTGTTATTGTCACCCCCACCAGTAGAATGTTGTGTTATTGTCACCCCCACCAGTAGAATGTTGTGTGTTATTGTCACCCCACCAGTAGAATGTTGTGTTATTGTCAGCCCACCAGTAGAATGCTGTGTTATTGTCACCTCACCAGTAGAATGCTGTGTTATTGTCACCCCAACCAGTAGAATGCTGTGTTATTGTCACCCCCACCACTAGAATGTTTTTTTATTATCACCCCCACTAGAAGAATGTTGTGTGTTATTGTCACTCCACCATTAGAATATTGTGTTTGTTGTCGTCCCACCAGTAGAATGTTGTGTTATTGTCATCCCACCAGTAGAATGTTGTGTTATTGTCATCCCACCAGTAGAGAATCTAGATAGAGTTTTCCTTTAGGCTGTTTTTCTGAGAGGCTCCTCTCCTCTTCTGACACCAGCGCAGGGACCTGTGTTTAATACCCACACACACACACAGTACCCAAAGACTTTCCACTGTGTAGGGCTGGCTAAACAGTGGTGGGAATTGAAACATGGACACCAGCCAACTCCTGCTAGAGGTACTGCACAACATCAGCACTTCCTCCCTCCTCTCATCTCTTCTCTCTTCATCTTCACAACAGTTCATTTCCTCAAAACTTTCTCTGCCACTTTTTCCGTCTCATCTGAGATTTTTTTACTAACTATCTGGTAATGAGACTGTTAGTCTGCTCATCATCAGACGTGTACACACACGCAGGCACACACATACTCACACACACACACAGTAAAGTAAAATGGCTGATTTGAGTCATTCCCTACAAGTGGTTGATATGCAAATCATCCCCATCAATTTCAGGTTGTGTATTTTATTTTAACCTTTATTTTATCAGGGAGTCATACTGAGACCCAGGTCTATTTTACAGATGAGTCTTGAATTACAAAAATAACAGAAAATAAACACATCAGTATAAATAGAAAATACAACCAGAAAGAACAACATGGTCATAAAAAACAAACACATTCATCATTAATAAGGTCCTCAATCAGCGTTCTGAATTACCCTAGACACACCAGAACAACACATTCATCATTAATAAGGTCCTCAATCAGCGTTCTGAATTACCCTAGATACACCAGAACAACACATTCATCATTAATAAGGTCCTCAATCAGCGTTCTGAATTACCCTAGATACACCAGAACAACACATTCATCATTAATAAGGTCCTCAATCAGCGTTCTGAATTACCCTAGATACACCAGAACAACACATTCATAAGTAATAAGGTCCTCAATCAGCGTTCTGAATTACCCTAGATACACCAGAACAACACATTCATAAGTAATAAGGTCCTCAATTAGTGTTCTGGATTACCCTAGCATTCTGAATTGCCTTATTGCTATTATAAACTGGTTACCAATGTAATTAGAGCAGTAAAAATACATGGTTTGTCATACCCGTGGCCAGAGCCGACTCTGCTTTCTAAGGAGGCTCAGGTCCTTCAACGTGTGCAGTAAACTACTGCATACCTTCTACCAGTCTGTGGTGGGGCGCTGGGGCACCAACATAAAAGCCGGTGATGCTTCTCGGGTAAATAAGCTGATCAGGAAGGCCAGCTCTGTTCTGGGGATTAGCCTTGACAATCTAGAGGAGGTGGCGTAGAGACGGATCCTGGCCAAACTGCTGGCCATCATGGACAACGTCACCCACACTGCATGCCATGGTTATGAAGCAGAGGATCACCTTCAGTCACAGACTGATCCCATCACGGTGTGCCAGAGAGCGCTATAGGAGGTCCTTCCTGACGGCGGCTATTAGACTATTTAATGCCTCACCGGGGTGCCGTGCCGTCGGCAACATAGACCTGGAACTGTTGGGGTGTTAGGACCTAGTTTATCAATTATGCATCCATCCGTGAGTAACTCTGGTCTGTAATCACTCATTCACTCAGGACTTATTTATTTATTCATTCAGGTCTGTATATACAGTGGGGAGAACAAGTATTTGATACACTGCCGATTTTGCAAGTTTTCCTACTTACAAAGCATGTAGAGGTCTGTAATTTTTTTCATAGGTACACTTCAATTGTGAGAGACGGAATCTAAAACAAAAATCCAGAAAATCACATTGTATGATTTTGAAATAATTAATTTGAATTTTATTGCATGACATAAGTATTTGATCACCTACCAACCAGTAAGAAATCCGGTTCTCACAGACCTGTTAGTTTTTCTTTAAGAAGCCCTCCTGTTCTCCACTCATTACCTGTATTAACTGCACCTGTTTGAACTCGTTACCTGTATAAAAGACACCTGTCCACACACTCAATCAAACAGACTCCAACCTCTCCACAATGGCCAATACCAGAGAGCTGTGTAAGGACATCAGGGATAAAATTGTAGACCTGCACAAGGCTGGGATGGGCTACAGGACAACAGGCAAGCAGCTTGGTGAGAAGGCAACAACTGTTGGCGCAATTATTAGAAAATGGAAGAAGTTCAAGATGATGGTCAATCTCCCTCGGTCTGGGGCACCATGCAAGATCTCACCTAGTGGGGCATCATGATCATGAGGAAGGTGAGGGATCAGCCCAGAACTACACGGCAGGACATGGTCAATGACCTGAAGAGAACTGGGACCACAGTCTCAAAGAAAACTATTAGTAACACACTACGCCGTCATGTATTAAAATCCTGCAGCGCACGCAAAGTCCCCCTGCTCAAGCCAGCGCATGTCCAGGCCCGTCTGAAGTTTGCCAATGACCATCTGGATGATCCAGAGGAGGAATGGGAGAAGGTCATGTGGTCTGATGAGACAAAAAAGCTCTATTTTTGTCTCAACTCCACTCGCCGTGTTTGGAGGAAGAAGAAGGATGAGTACAACCCCAAGAACACCATCCCAAACGTGAAGCATGGAGGTGGAAACATCATTCTTTGGGGATGCTTTTCTGCAAAGGGGACAGGACGACTGCACCGTATTGAGGGGAGGATGGATGGTACCATGTATCGCGAGATCTTGGCCAACAACCTCCTTCCCTCAGTAAGAGCATTGAAGATGGGTCGTGGCTGGGTCTTCCAGCATGACAACGACCCGAAACACACAGCCAGGGCAACTAAGGAGTGGCTCCGTAAGAAGCATCTCAAGGTCCTGGAGTGGCCTAGCCAGTCTCCAGACCTGAACCCAATAGAAAATCTTTGGAGGGAGCTGAAAGTCCGTATTCCCCAGCGACAGCCCCGAAACCTGAAGGATCTGTATGGAGGAGTGGGCCAAAATCCCTGCTGCAGTGTGTGCTAACCTGGTCAAGAACTACAGGAAACGTATGATCTCTGTAATTGCAAACAAAGGTTTCTGTACCAAATATTAAGTTCTGCTTTTCTGATGTATCAAATACTTATGTCATGCAATAAAATGCAAATTAATTACTTAAAAATCATACAATGTGATTTTCTGGATTTTTGTTTTAGATTCCGTCACTCACAGTTGAAGAGTACCTATGATAAAAATTACAGACTTCTACATGCTTTGTAAGTGGGAAAACCTGCAAAATCGGCAGTGTATCAAATACTTGTTCTCCCCACTGTATATTCCTTAGTGAATGTAGTCTTCACTTGGTTGGTGGTGAAAGCCAGCCCAGGTGGGGAGGTGGGTTGAATGGGGGTGTTGAGGATCAGACCAGAGGTGGGGGCAAGGGAGGTGTTGCAGATCAGTCCAGAGGGAGCGGGTGCGTTTTGGGGGTCGCTGATTGTCTCAACAGAGGTGCTGTGAGCAAAGTGGGGGTGGGACAGCCATGAGGGTGTGTGGCTTGGGGAGCTGGAGGGGAGGTAGACAGGGCCAGTATCGAACCTGTTAAAAAATTGGTTCAGCTCATTGGCTCTGTCCTGGGTCCCCTCCGTCTGCCCACTGTTTGACTTTTTGAAGCCAGTGATATTTCTCATACCCTTCCACACCTCTCTCACCTTGTCCTCCATCTTCTCCTTATACCCTCTCTTCCCCTCCGTAATCCGCAACTCCAGCTCCCTCTGGATGCATTTAAATTTGTCCTTGTCCCCCTCCTTGAAGGCCCTCTTCTTCTCATTCAGCAACGCCTTCAGGTCGCTGGTGACCCAGGGTATATTATTTGGAAAACAGTGAAAACCTTCCTGGTGGGTACTGTGTTGTCTACACAAAAATTGATATAGTCTGTTATGCAGTCTGTAAGTCCATCAATGTCCTCCCCATGAGCCTCACAGAGTACATCCCAGTCTGTTGTTTCAAAGAAGTCCTGTAGGGATTCATTCGCCTCTGGAGACCATCTCCTAATGGTCCTAGTGGTCGCTGGCTGCTGTTGGACCATAGGCCTGTAGAGTGGGGTGAGGTGGACAAGGTTGTGATCCGATCTTTCAAGTCCAGAGTTTTATTGGTCCTGGTTGGGCACTTCACAAACTTTTTGAACGTGGGCAGCGTTGAAGAGAGAGATGCATTGTTAAAATCCCCCAAAATGGCAAAGAAGGCACTGGGATGCGCTGTCTGTAACCTTGCGATAGCAGAGTGGATGACGTCACACGCTGTGTTTGCATCAGCGGAGGGTGTGATGTAAACAATTACAGCAATCGCCGCTGTGAATTCCCTCGGCAAATAGCACAGTCTCAGGCTAACGGCTAACAGCTCAATGTCCGGGCTACAAAAATGTTCCTTAACAGTAATATGACTCGGATTACACCATCTGTTGTTAACTAATAAAGCCAGCCACCCTCCCTTACTCTTACCGGAAGAAACGCTATCCCTGTCCGCTCTGATGGTCTGGAAACCGCCGATAGTTACGTTCTCTATGGGGATGTTATCATTCATCCATGTCTCTGTAAAACTCAATAGGCTAGCTTCCCGGTATTCTCTCTGCCCATGAACCAGACCCTCAAGCTCATCCACCTTGTTATGTAGCGATCTCACGTTGCCCATAATGATAGACGGTATAGCCGGCTTGTACTTACTCCTTACACTTCCGACATGCCCTGCATTCACGCCGTCACCTTTTCAACTTGTCCGGAATATCTAACTGAGGTGCAATAGTGCTGCGTGTGCTAAATCCAGGAGCTGGGCTCGCGTGAACGTTCGGCGCTGAGAAAAATAAAAAGTGCCTCAGTGTTAAAAAGAACCGCTAAAACCTTCGTAAAACAGTAGCACTCCATAATCCTGAACTATTATAGTTCAACTGTTGCAAAAAAACTCACGAAAAAAACACGAAAAGCATACAACAAACATTTTGAATGCTTAGCAGGAAAGGACAATTGTCCAATTCACACACTTATCAAGAGAACATTCCTGGTCATCCCTAATGCCTCTGAGCTGGCGGACTCACTAAACACAAATGCATCATTTGTAAATGATGTATCAGTGTTTGAGTGTGCCCCTGGCTATCCATAAATCGTGCTTGCTTAATATAAAGAATGTGAAATGATTCATACTTTTACTTTGATACATAAGTATATATTAGCAATTATATTTACTTTTGATATATAAGTAAATTTAAAAACAAATACTTTTAGACTTTTACTCAAGTAGTATTTTGCTTGGTGACTTTCACTTTTACTTGAGTCATTTTATAGTAAGGTATCTTTACTTTTACTCAAGTATGACAATTGGCAAATTTTTCCACCACTGTACCTCCTGCAGCTTCGACAGGTCCTTTTGTGTGTCAGACCAGTCCTTACAGGGATCAATACACCTCCAGGGATAGATAAGAGAATACTGGGCCTGTGTCCCAAATGGTACTGTATTCTGTACATTGTACACTACTTTTGACCAGAGCCCTATAGACCCTGGTCAAAAGTAGTAGACTATAAAGGGAACATGGTGCCATTTGCGATCCGGACTGGGTGATTCATTACTGTAATTGACTACAGCGTGAGGAGAGGAGGAGCCTGTCTCTATCGGTTACTTACTTCACGGGGAGAAAGACTCATACATTCTAATGCTATCAAAGCTATCTAGGAACTACATCAAGGCCACTCTAATAACTTATCAGGGGTGGATCCCAAATGGCACCCTATTCCCTAAATAGTACATTAAAATAGTGCACTATATAGGGAATAGGGTGCCATTTGGGATGGAGACCACGTGTCTTCATCTGAATAAAGGATTCATGCACCGGAAATTATTTATCCATAAATAACTGCTCTCTCTCGCTCCTCCTTAGGCCCAGCTCGCATGCTTTTTTATTTGTATTTATGCAGAGTGGGCATGCGAACACAACGTACTGGATTCAGATGTGATTGGTCACAGGAGAATGAATGGATGGTCTCAAGACAGTCTTGACCAAATTTCTCAATATTTGTCTTTTCTAATTGAATTTGTTACCCATTTGTCTTGGTCACTCAGAGAATGTATGTCGCCTGGGCTAGGCAAGAATAATACCGGTAATCAATGTAATCACAGGTAGAATCACAGTAATCAATAATAATAATCAATACCACAATGACACTTAAATACACCATATATTCAAAAGTATGTGGACACCCATTCAAATGAGTGGATTTGGCTATTTCAGCCACACCCGTTGCTGACTGGTGTATAAAACTGAGCACACCGCCATGCAATCTCCATAGACAAACATTGGCAGTAGAATAGCCTTACTGAAGAGCTCAGTGACTTTCAACTAGGCACTGTCATAGGAGCTTCATGAAATGGGTTTCCATGGTCGAGCAGCAGCACACAAGCCTAAGCTCTTCAGTAGATTGGTACTATCTCTAAAGGTAATCCATATTAAAACACAAACAAAAACAGAGAGAGAGCTTTCTACTTGATATATTACAAGGAGTTGGGAGAGAGATTTGCACTGCAGTCTATTAGAGAAAAGTCAAGCCCCACATCAGTCTACGGCTGCGTCCCAAATGGCACCCTATTCCCCTACATAGTGCACTACTTTTGACCAGAGCCCATAGGGAACCCATAAGGCTCTGGTCAAAAGTAGTTCACTATGTAGGGAATAGGGTGCCATTTCTGGAGGAAAACCCCCTCTGAGTCAATCTCTCTCGCTCTTTCTCTCCCTCTCTCTCTCCTCGCTTACCCCCTGGGGATTCTGATTGGAGCACAACAAGAGACAATCTTTTGAACTTTGCTTTTCAATTTACATTTATTTCATTAGTTCTGTAGAAGACCAACCAAATGGTCTGCACCTAACGGTTGGTTCATATACATACATATGATTGCTTGTAGGATACAGGAATATCATTAGAATATAATAACAGAGCCCATCTGTTGAATGAATGACTTGCTATATGAGCCTTTATGATGTCGTCTTATAAGTCCTAGAATATGTTACGTCAAAGGTTAGGCATCCAGGAATAAGTATAGCATTTACATTCCTTCACCTCTTTCTTTAGTACAATGTTGATGTAAATTATGTTTTGCATTGAAGGTAAATTAGACATTCATATTATTCATGAATAACTTACAATAAGAGAATTAGAGACTGCAAAGCACCCACAACCCCAGCCAGCATGCTATATCCACATCTCAGAGTTGGTTCACAGCGTCTCCTTAGCTTAATTCAAGAATCACTACTGCCCTCATCTGGCTAAAGGCGACCATGCATCTCTCTTCTGTTGGACGTCTATACTAAACAAAGTTACAATCATGAGTGGCAAAGGAGGCCAACGTGTTTAAAAAATAAACTATGTTTACAGTGTTTCCCAAATAAATATACATGCTTTTGATATAACTGAAATATAATATTGTCAGGCAATTCATCAAATACACTATGGGAGAGATAACTTAGAAATGGTGATCTTCACATTTTACTAGCAACACCATAGATGGCTCCATGTAAAATTAACCTCCAGTCAATTCCTTGTTAAGTGAAGGACAGCAAGTTGATATCGTAGCAGCCATCAACCTGCCCAGAAACACACAAGAAGCATAAAACATTAAGTGAGTTGACCATAAACGAGCTGAAAACCAAATGGGATCGATAGCAACTGACAAAGACTTGGGTCCAGGATACTAATGCAGATACGTTTGGATTTAAACATTGTTAACCAATAAAGGTGTTGAAGAATATAGACCGTTTTTCACTTTCTAGATCTTTCTGTCCCACAACCTCAGGAGAAGTGATGTGCGTTTGACTCCACGTGTAAATTAACAATAAGAATTCGTCTTACATCGAAGCGGCCTATGGAAGCAGTAGTCTGGTTGGTCTGCATGACCTCGGTTAACGCCCACATCTGCTGAATACTGGACGATACCGTCTGAGGATCTGGAAGGCCCTAGAGACACAACAAAACAACAATACACAATATTGTAACGGATAATATTTTCTCTTTTATGTTTTATAAAGGGTTTCTATAAAGGATATTGACCAGGAAGACAGGTTTTTTGTTAGCCCCTTAGAGAACTTCTCCCAGAAGAGGGGTGTGTGTGTGTGTGTGTGTGTGTGTGTGTGTGTGTGTGTGTGTGTGTGCATGTGTGTGTGTGTGTGTGTGGAGGAGAAACAGACCCTTATGGTCAGGATTTGTAATGATGAAGTCATGAAGCTCTTCCCAGCGAACTGAAAGATGCCATCATTGTCACCATCTTCAAGAAAGGGGACAAGTTGGACTGTGGCAACTACAGCAGAACCTCCTTTTTGCCACTGCAGGCTAAATACTTGCGAGAAGATCTATTCTCAGCCATTTAACTCCAAGAGAAGAAATGCAATGCGTTTCTATAGCTTTTTGCACCCCAGACTTTGTGTATTTTTATACTTTTTCATTCTGCCGCACTATGTATCATGTATCTGTATTTTGTGTATTTCGTTCTGGCATTTTGCACCTGCCCTGTGTTTTTCATAGCTGGTTGACAACAAAGCATCTATCTATCTATCCGGTCGTCCGTCCGTCGGTCGGTCAGTCTGTCGGTCGGCCACCTGACAGAGTAGACTCCCCAGAGGCATGCATATCACCTACAGGACCGACAGGAACATATTCAATAACAATCGTTTCAAAGTCAAGAACCACAACCACTTCTGTTGTAGAATTTCAGTATGCAGATGATGCCCAAGTCAATGATTGCTCAGAAGCTGACCTCCAGGCCATTGTTAACATATTCCCAGAAGCATACAGCAGAATGGGTCAAACACGCAACACCAGTAAAACAAAGATCCTCTTCTATCAAGCTCCGGGAGCACACCTGCCAACCCTCTAGATCCCCACCAACAATGCAATGCTTGAAAACGTGCCTAGTTTCCCATACCTAAGTAGCCACCTCTCTAGCAATATCCTAATCGATGAGGAAATCCAACATCGGGTTGCTCCAGCTAGTGCTGCCTTGGGTAAACTCATTCCTACCTTGCTATATGGTGCTGAAACTTGGAACGTATATCACAAACACATCAAGCGCCTTTCACCAACAATGCCTCAGGAAGATGCTGAACATCAGCTGGGAAGACAGACAACCAAACATCAGTGTCCTGGAGAGAACCAATTCCTCCAGTGTGGAAGCCACCATTATGAAACCTCAACTCCGATTGGCAGGTTAACTCGTGATGATGAGCAACTCAAGGCTTCCCAAACAAGTCTCCTACTCCCAGCTTTTGAAATGGAACCTGTGCCCCTGGTCAGAAAAAGGTTTTCTGTGACAACCTCAAAGCACACCTGAAGAAAAGCCATACGAATCCTAAAAACAGGTAAACCCATGTCCTTGACAGATGGAGGACCGAAATCATCAATGGAACCCAACTCTTCTAGGCTGAAAGATGAAAACTACTAGCTGGGAAAAGGGCTGCAAAGGTCACGAACAATAAGCCTCAGCGATAGAATGAACTATCCCCACAGACAAGATCTGACCATCCCTGCAACAACTGAGACAAGATCTGACCATCCCTGCAACAACTGAGACAAGAGCTGACCATCCCTGCAACAACTGAGACAAGATCTGACCATCCCTGCAACAACTGAGACAAGAGCTGACCATCCCTGCAACAACTGAGACAAGAGCTGACCATCCCTGCAACAACTGAGACAAGATCTGACCATCCCTGCAACAACTGAGACAAGAGCTGACCATCCCTGCAACAACTGAGACAAGAGCTGACCATCCCTGCAACAACTGAGACAAGAGCTGACCATCCCTGCAACAACTGAGACAAGAGCTGACCATCCCTGCAACAACTGAGACAAGAGCTGACCATCCCTGCAACAACTGAGACAAGAGCTGACCATCCCTGCAACAACTGAGACAAGAGCTGACCATCCCTGCAACAACTGAGACAAGAGCTGACCATCCCTGCCCACACTGACACAAGAGCTGACCATCCCTGCCCACACTGACACAAGATCTGCAGGTCACTGATTGGCCTATTCAGCCATCTCCAGACCCACACCACAACCTGAACCTGTGATACCGGTAGGGAAATCATACTCGACTACGAGGGATCCCAAAGGAAGGTGTGTAGGAGTTAGAATATGTGAATCCAGTTTAAAAGGGCTGATAGTTATACAGTTATATTGAAGAGAACCAACTGGTTGAGAAGAGCCTTACCTGTAAATCACACAGTTGGTCAACCTGCGTGAGGTCTGACAACCAATCAGGAATGTCCAACTCTGAATCCTGGAATAAGAGCGTGAATTAATGCCATTTATTATGGAAATATCTTCAATGGCAGTGTTTCTCCACTACTCAGTACCCCAACCATTCTCCACTACTCAGTACCCCAACCATTCTCCACTACTCAGTACCCCAACCATTCTCCACTACTCAGTACCCCCAACCATTCTCCACTACTCAGTACCCCCAACCATTCTCCACTACTCAGTACCCCCAACCATTCTCCACTACTCAGTACCCCAAACCATTCTCCACTACTCAGTACCCCCAACCATTCTCCACTACTCAGTACCCCAACCATTCTCCACTTCTCAGTACCCCCAACCATTCTCCACTACTCAGTACCCCCAACCATTCTCCACTACTCAGTACCCCCAACCATTCTCCACTACTCAGTACCCCCAACCATTCTCCACTACTCAGTACCCCCAACCATTCTCCACTACTCACTACCCCCAACCATTCTCCACTACTCAGTACCCCCAACCATTCTCCACTACTCAGTACCCCCAACCATTCTCCACTACTCAGTACCCCCAACCATTCTCCACTACTCAGTACCCCAAACCATTCTCCACTACTCAGTACCCCCAACCATTCTCCACTACTCAGTACCCCCAACCATTCTCCACTACTCAGTACCCCAAACCATTCTCCACTACTCAGTACCCCCAACCATTCTCCACTACTCAGTACCCCCAACCATTCTCCACTACTCAGTACCCCCAACCATTCTCCACTACTCAGTACCCACAACCATTCTCCACTACTCAGTACCCACAACCATTCTCCACTACTCAGTACCCCCAACCATT
Organism: Thymallus thymallus; assembly: GCA_023634145.1. Lineage (NCBI taxonomy): Eukaryota > Metazoa > Chordata > Actinopteri > Salmoniformes > Salmonidae > Thymallus > Thymallus thymallus. The sequence goes on from CM042410.1 coordinate 5,737,590, forward strand.
CTCCACTACTCAGTACCCCCAACCATTCTCCACTACTCAGTACCCCCAACCATTCTCCACTACTCAGTACCCACAATCATTCTCCACTACTCAGTACCCAGAACCATTCTCCACTACTCAGTACCCCCAACCATTCTCCACTACTCAGTACCCACAACCATTCTCCACTACTCAGTACCCCCAACCATTCTCCACTACTCAGTACCCACAATCATTCTCCACTACTCAGTACCCAGAACCATTCTCCACTACTCAGTACCCCCAACCATTCTCCACTACTCAGTACCCCCAACCATTCTCCACTACTCAGTTCTGCTACAGGCCTGATGAGCAGAGGCACATTGATCATGTTTTCTTTCTATTTGATCATACAGTACAACTGCATTGTTCAGTGACTTACCTCATTTAAACAGGGGTGTATTTTAATCTCCTCCACACTGAAATTCAGCCAGGCTGACGAAGGCTGTCGTAGGATCAGTCTCACTGAAGTCACATTATCTGGCTCCATCAGCATCTATCAACCATAACACCCATACTGAACTAATCTGGAAATATGGCTTCCACAAGACATGTAAATGAGCTAAATTGATACTACAATTTGTCTTACTACCTCAGTTTACCAAAAATTAAGCAAACCTGAGCTGTGATCCTTAATTTTTTAAAAACCTAAACATATTTACATAATGCAAATGCATTGGCTTTGTGTTACTCATACCACTCTCTAACCTGTTGTCTGTAAACAGAGCAGTAGTCTTGGGAACCCTCTTCAGTATGTGGGCTGGGCATCAGACAGTGGTTCCTCAGACATGTAGCCCACTTGGCTGCCCCCTCCTCATCTTTCCTCAGTAGACGCACAGACACGTATGCTGTGTAGTAGTTCTTAAAGGAGATCTCCTGGATCTAGGAGGAGTGAATAAGACACACATTATATGTATGTTACTGTATGTGGACAATGGTTGAGTTATAATTATGTGTAGCGTGAAAGCTGTAGGAAGAGATATTGGTTTTGAAACCACTAGAATACTAGGCTTGTTATCGCTAGAGAAGCCTGGACTCGAAGGAACTCACTTTGAGCTTCAGAGAAAGAAAATAGTCTACTTTAGAGAAAGAAAATAGCCTACTTCACATAGCCTACTTCACATAGCCTACCTGTCATTCGACCAAGTGTGTAGAGGAAAACACAGTATATAAAAAATTATAAATAGTCAATTGACCGTCAGGTTTTATTGACTCACGTTGACAGTCTGTCCTATAGGAAGTGTAACGTCTATGACATAGACACCGGGACGAGATGAATCAGTCTTAGCATCTCCAATCTGCAGGGTGACAGTAGGCTTCACAGTACAGGGGACAGTGTTGACGCTCATATCATTAGCTACTCCTGTTGAAAGATCAGTACAGGGATCAGTGTTGACGCTCATATCATTAGCTACTCCTGTTGAAAGATCAGTACAGGGGACAGTGTTGACGCTCATATCATTAGCTACTCCTGTTGAAAGATCAGTACAGGGGTCAGTGTTGACGCTCATATCATTAGATACTCCTGTTGAAAGATCAATACAGGGATCAGTGTTGACGGTCATATCATTAGCTACTCCTGTTGAAAGATCAGTACAGGGATCAGTGTTGACGCTCATATCATTAGCTGCTCCTGTTGAAAGATCAGTACAGGGATCAGTGTTGACGCTCATATCATTAGCTACTCCTGTTGAAAGATCAGTACAGGGGACAGTGTTGACGCTCATATCATTAGCTACTCCTGTTGAAAGATCAGTACAGGGGTCAGTGTTGACGCTCATATCATTAGATACTCCTGTTGAAAGATCAATACAGGGATCAGTGTTGACGGTCATATCATTAGCTACTCATGTTGAAAGATCAGTACAGGGATCAGTGTTGACGCTCATATCATTAGCTGCTCCTGTTGAAAGATCAGTACAGGGATCAGTGTTGACGCTCATATCATTAGCTACTCCTGTTGAAAGATCAGTACAGGGGACAGTGTTGACGGTCATGGGCGGCAGATAGCCTAGCGGTTAGAGCGTTGGGCCAGTAACCGAAAGGTTGCTGGTTCGAATACCCGAGTCAACAAGGGGGCTGACCCTGTAGGTAGGCTTTCATTGTAAATAAGAATTTGTTCTTCACTGACTTGCCTAATTGAATTAAATTAAAAACATATCATTAGCTACTCCTGTTGAAAGATCAGTACAGTGTTGATGCTTATCTTAATACTCCTGTTGATAAAGGACTCAACAATGCATCCTGTAGGGACCTTAATCCAACACCTAGAGACCTCATCAAAGGGTTTGGATCTCTTGGCGTAACGGCCAAGGTGTTGGGTTGACTGTCACTGGACCTGGGTTCAAGTCGAGGCTACCCTCCCTGAATTCACTACAATATAATCAGGGATGTGATGAGGAAGACAAGCTAGAAAAACAAGGAAATCAAGGGTGTATTCATTAGTCGAACACTGTAGTAAAACGTTTTGCAACAAAAGCAAGAGTTTCTATTGGACAAATTCAGGTACGTAGGTCCCTCTAGTTTCGTTCCATTTGATTCCGCTTGGTTCCTAGTGAATACACCCCAGGACTTTGGGTAGGGGACAGGGGAGGTTAGCATTTTTGGGGGGGGTATGATATTTGTGCGTCTGTAACTTTCTCACTCATTATTATTTATGATGCTTATCATAAATTATCCGTTATCATGGTAGCATCCAGTGTTTAGAAACATATTCTATTCTTATTTACTATAAAAGTGACTCCAAAATGACACAATACATTATTTACCATTAATTTCTTTTGGACACAAAATAATCTGAAACAAACAAAACAAACAGAAAATGTTTCCAACTAGTTTGATGTAATCATTGTGTGATATGAATATGGGACCAAATACTAAACTTGTTACTACTTTACTGGCCTACCTGGTTAAATAAAGGTGAAATAAATAAACTACTTTAATACACATAAGTGAATTTGTCCCAATACTTTTGGTCCCCTAAAACAGCCTAAAATGGGGGGACTATGTACAAAAGGTTTTGCAATTTCTAAATGGTTCGCCCGACATGGATGACAACACTCAAATTTAAAGCTGACAGTCTGCACGTTAACCTCATTTTATCATTTCAAATCCAAAGTGTTGGAGTACAGAGCCAAAACAACACAAAGTGCTGGAGTACAGAGCCAAATAAACACAAAGTGCTGGAGTACAGAGCCAAAACAACACAAAGTGCTGGAGTACAGAGCCAAAACAACACAAAGTGCTGGAGTACAGAGCCAAAACAACACAAAGTGCTGGAGTACAGAGCCAAAACAGCACAGAGTGCTGGAGTACAGAGCCAAAACAACACAAAGTGCTGGAGTACAGAGCCAAAACAACACAAAGTGCTGGAGTACAGAGCCAAAACAGCACAAAGTGCTGGAGTACAGAGCCAAAACAACACAAAGTGCTGGAGTACAGAGCCAAAACAACACAAAGTGCTGGAGTACAGAGCCAAAACAACACAAAGTGCTGGAGTACAGAGCCAAAACAACACAAAGTGCTGGAGTACAGAGCCAAAACAGGACAAAGTGCTGGAGTACAGAGCCAAAACAACACAAAGTGCTGGAGTACAGAGCCAAAACAACACAAAGTGCTGGAGTACAGAGCCAAAACAACACAAAGTGCTGGAGTACAGAGCCAAAACAACACAAAGTGCTGGAGTACAGAGCCAAAACAACACAAAGATTACGACCATTTTCAAGTGTAACGTAAATAACAATGGTTTTGGGAAACAACTCTGAGATGTAACGATGTTCCTACGAAGGTTTAAATTATGAACTTAGCCTTAAGATGCTTCTGGGAAACCGGGCCCAGATCTATTTCTATTAGTATACATGTAAAGAACTAGAATTCCAGATGAATCAAGCTAAATCTATTCAATTAGTATTTGGTTGCATTGCCTTTAAATTGTTTAACTTGGGTCAAGCGTTTTCGGGAATCCTTCCACAAGCTTCCCACAATAAGTTGGGTGTATTTTGGCCCATTCCTCCTGACAGAACTAGTGTAACTGAGTCAGGTTTGTAGGCCTCCTTGCTCGCACATGCTTTTTCAGTTCTGCCCACAAATTGTCTATAGGATTGGGGTCTGGGCTTTGTGATGGCCACTCCAATACCTTGACTTTGTTGTCCTTAAGCCATTTTCCCACAACTTTGAAAGTATGCTTGGGGTCATTGTCCATTTGGAAGACCCATTTGTGACCAAGCTTTAACTTCCTGACTGAAGTCTTGAGATGTTGCTTCAATATATCCACATAATTTTCCTTCCTCATGATGCCATGTATTTTGTGAAGTGCACCAGTCCCTCCTACAGCAAAGCACCCCCACAACATGATGCTGCACCCCCGTGCTTCACGGTTGGGATGGTGTTCTTTGGCTTGCAAGCCTTCCCCTTTTTCCTCTGAACGTAATGTTGATCATTATGGCCAAGCAGTTCTATTTTTGTTTAATTTTATATGTAAATTTTATCGTTTTTTTATCTGTAATGTGTTGTGTGTTAGACCCTAGTAACACTAGCTGTGCCATTGACGTCAGCTAATGGGGATCATAATAACATCTAAATCGATACACACCATTTTTCAAACATCACCAAACTCAACTGATATTTACATTTTGATGGCTTTATGAAAATCATACAACACTAACCTTGGTTTATGGCTGCAATGCAAATATGATCAACTTCAGCACCATGGACAGAGAACTAACCCCGTCTGTGTGGTTACAGAAAAGACAGAAGACAGTTATATAACACTCAGATTGCAATGATCACTGAATTGAGGTCAATCAAATACATCATTAGTGGGCGAGACTGGTTGGGAGAAAAAAGACGACTGTAAAGAAAGCTGACAATCCAGATAACGTTAGCTACTAACCAATGATTGTGGCGTTAGCTAGCTAACCACCAAGCTAGCAAGCAGCTGGACCGTTTTCCTTCCCCTTGGATGTCAGTATAGAACAGGAAAGGTTGCTAGATGTCGATGTCCTAGTTTACTGTCTGTTCAATGTTTTCACCTCGGTTACAGACGGCGAAATTACTGTAAAAACAGCTCTAAACGTTGCCGTGGGACTAGCAGTGGGCATAATGGCAATGAATTTACCATTTCCTGAA
>CM042410.1:5747734-5990234 GCA_023634145.1 Thymallus thymallus
ACGTCTGCTGTCTTGAACCATTACTTCACCAAGTAACGTCTGCTGTCTTGAACCATTACTTCACCAAGTAACGTCTGCTGTCTTTAACCATTACTTCACCAAGTAACGTCTGCTGTCTTTAACCATTACCTTACCAAGTAAATTCTGCTGTCTTTAACCATTACTTTACCGAACAAAGTCTGCTGTCTTTAACCATTACCTTACCAAGTAAGTTGTCTGAGAACACACTGCTGTAAATCGGGATCACAATTCAAAATGATTAGCGTGTAGGATCAAACTTTTTTACGAAAACATATTTTTTATGATGAATTATTCAGTTTAAAAACACTTACGTTGTGTAGCAGCTTTAGCACACCTGGGATTCCCCATGATTCAGTTGAGGAAGTAGTAAGATGATGAGCCACTGGCCTTTTGAACCATGCAGTGAGTTACTGATGCATTCTCATTTAACATTATAATTACAGTTATAATGACTGGGTTATTTCACCAATCTCCATCTTGCAGCTGCAGAAAAACAAAAATCAGGCGGAGAGAGAGAGAGAGAGAGAGAGAGATCAGAGAGAGAGAGAGAGAGAGAGAGAGAGGAGAGAGAGAGAGGAGAGAGAGAGGAGAGAGAGAGAGAGAGAGGAGAGAGAGAGGAGAGAGAGAGGAGAGAGAGAGGAGAGAGAGAGAGAGAGAGAGAGAGAGAGAGAGAGAGAGAGAGACAGACAGACAGACAGACAGACAGACAGACAGACAGACAGACAGACAGACAGACAGACAGACAGACAGACTTTATAAAACTGGTATATGGTCTTAATAAAACTGGTATATGGTCTTTATAAAACTGGTATATGGTCTTTATAAAACTGGTATATGGTCTTTATAAAACTGGTATATGGTCTTTATAAAACTGGTATATGGTCTTTATAAAACTGGTATATGGTCTTAATAAAACTGGTATATGGTCTTTATAAAACTGGTATATGGTCTTTATAAAACTGGTATATGGTCTTTATAAAACTGGTATATGGTCTTAATAAAACTGGTATATGGTCTTTATAAAACTGGTATATGGTCTTTATAAAACTGGTATATGGTCTTTATAAAACTGGTATATGGTCTTTATAAAACTAGTATATGGTCTTTATAAAACTGGTATATGGTCTTAATAAAACTGGTATATGGTCTTTATAAAACTGGTATATGGTCTTAATAAAACTGGTATATGGTCTTTATAAAACTGGTATATGGTCTTTATAAAACTGGTATATGGTCTTAATAAAACTGGTATATGGTCTTAATAAAACTGGTATATGGTCTTAATAAAACTGGTATATGGTCTTTATAAAACTGGTATATGGTCTTTATAAAACTGGTATATGGTCTTAATAAAACTGGTATATGGTCTTTATAAAACTGGTATATGGTCTTTATAAAACTGGTATATGGTCTTAATACAACTGGTATATGGTCTTAATAAAACTGGTATATGGTCTTAATAAAACTGGTATATGGTCTTTATAAAACTGGTATATGCACGCACACACACATTGACATTGACATTATCATCTGCTCCAATGATGTTCCTACATTTCAATATCACACTTTTCTTTCTGGAAAACTGCAAAACATATTTATATTAGTGATTTTAGATAGATAGATAGATACAAGTGCATACAATTATGATTAATTATAGATTGTATCAAAGAATATAGAAAATCCTCAAAAGGTTAACATCATTTCCTTCTTTCTCTCTTCATGGCTTCATGCAATTTTGGAAGTGGTTCATTATGGGACTCTGTTATAGCAGCAACTATTTAGGTCCACAGCAGGTAGCCTACCTAAGGAGGGTATCCATAGGGGCTATTGTTAATTAATTATAACCATAGTTTTATAGTCAATTTGGCAGGAAGGTGCTGTAAAACGTCCCTGATTACTTTGCTAAAGTCAGCAATCTAGCATAGATAAAGACGTGACAGCCTGAGAAGAGAATTACTTCCCTGTAGACCACTATAACTCTACAGCTACATCTATTGGCTTTTCTTTAGGTTGGGCTACTCACAAGGTAGGAACAATGTAGCCAATATAAAGTATTTGTTGTTTAAAGCTTGAGGAGAACAGGGAGTTCAATTAGATAGTCAGATGTTAATTTTAAAGCTGGGTAATGAAAATCTCTGCTACTGCCTTGGGTGCTTCTCTGTCTCCTCTCTGTCTCCTCTCTGTCTCCTGTCTGTCTCCTCTGTCTCCTCTCTATCTCCTCTCTGCCTCCTCTCTGTCTCCTCTCTATCTCCTCTCTGTCTCCTCTCTGTCTCCTCTCTGTCTCCACTCTGTCTCCTCTCTGTCTCCTCTCTGTCTCCACTCTGTCTCCTCTCGATCTCCTCTCTGTCTCCTCTATATGCCTTTCTGTCTCCTCTCTATCTCCTCTCTGCCTCCTCTCTGTCTCCTCTCTGTCTCCTCTCTGTCTCCTCTCTGTCTCCACTCTGTCTCCTCTCTGTCTCCTCTCTATCTCCTCTCTGCCTCCTCTCTGTCTCCTCTCTATCTCCTCTCTGTCTCCTCTCTGTCTCCTGTCTGTCTCCTCTGTCTCCTCTCTATCTCCTCTCTGTCTCCTCTCTGTCTCCTCTCTATCTCCTCTCTGTCTCCTCTCTGTCTCCTCTCTGTCTCCACTCTGTCTCCTCTCGATCTCCTCTCTGTCTCCTCTATATGCCTTTCTGTCTCCTCTCTATCTCCTCTCTGCCTCCTCTCTGCCTCCTCTCTGTCTCCTCTCTGTCTCCTCTCTATCTCCTCTCTGCCTCCTCTCTGTCTCCTCTCTGTCTCCTCTCTGTCTCCTCTCTGCCTCCTCTCTGTCTCCTCTCTGTCTCCTCTCTATCTCCTCTGTCTCCTCTCTGTCTCCTCTATCACACATTTGTGATAACTTCTTGGCATCATTAAATAGCCACTGAAAAATAGACTTCACACATAGTTTGCATCCCAAATGGCACCCTTTTCACTATATATCTGTAGTGCACTATTTATGACCTGAGCCCTATGGGGCAAAAGTAGTTCCTCGGGCCATATTGGCAGCGCTGAGACTATCGTTCCTGTTCTTGTTACTAGAATAATCTGAATCATTTATAGACTTTAGAAGAAAATATCTCACTCTCTGAAATATATGTCTTTATAGTTAGGCTTGATCACATTCTGTGTAATATTGATTTTCACTGTACCTATTTGAAGTCCTATGTTAACACCCCAATACGTCTCAGGTAAAGTAGAAGCGAAGCAGACTTAAAAACAAATTGGTTATGCACTATATGCCCTGGTCAAAAGTAGTGCAATATATAGGGAAAATTGTGCCTTTTCGGACAAAACCATCGACTTGTAACCTTTCACATCTCACACAAGTGGAGGCAGAGCGTGAGCAGAAGGATGGTTAACATGCAGATTTGAATGACTGATTTTATTTAATAATGAAAAAAATATATATACTGTACGTACACACAGTACATACATTTTAAAAGTTTAACAGGTACAATAAAGTAAATTACTTACACTATATATACAAAAGTATTTGGACAATCACTTGATCGGGCTATTTCAGTCACACACATTGCTGACAGGTGTATAAAATCGAGCACACAGCCATGCAATCTCCATAGACAGACATTGGCGGTTTAACGGCTTACTGAAGAGTTCAGTGACTTTCAACATGGCACCATCATAGGAGGCCACCTTTCGAAACAAATGTCTGCCCTGCTAGAGCTGCCCTGGTCTACTGTAAGTGCTGATATTGTGAAATGGTGGCAAACTATGGAGCAATAACGACTCAGCCGCAAAGTGGTAGGCCACACAAACTCACAGAATGGGACCGCCGAGTGCTAAAGCACTAAGCACGTAAAAAATATTTTCTCCTTGGTTGCAACACTCACTACCAAGTTCCAAACAGCCTCTGGAAGCAATGTCAGCACAATAACTGTTCATAGGGAGCTATGAACAGTTAGCCTAAGATCACCATGCGCAATGCCAAGCGGGGACTGGAGTGGTGTAAAGCTAGCTGCCATTATACTCTGGAGCAGTGGAAACAAGTTTTTTGGAGTGATGAATCACGCTTTACCATCTGGCAGTCCGACGGAAGAATCTGGGTTTGGCGGATTCCAGGAGAATGCTACTGCCCCAATGCGTAGTGCCAACTGTAAAGTTTGGTGGAGGAGAAATAATGGTCTGGGGCTGTTTTTCATGGTTCGGGCTCGGCCCCTTCCCTTCCAGTGAAGGGAAATGTTAACACTATAGAATAACATTACATTCTACTTCCAAGATCGGTGGCCCAGGAGGGGTTTTACGACCATCCCCTGGAGGAACAGGCGAGGTGGTGGAGGGCTTGGCTGGCGCTGAGATCGCCCAACCAAGGAGTGAGAACCAGCCAGAGGGAGGACGAGGAGTTGTTTAAGTGCCGCAGGAAGACGTGGGCAGAGCGGCTGTCGGCTTCCAGGCCGGAGCTCCCGGAGGCGGTCCCCAGCCCGGGTCCCTCCAGTGCAGACGCCTTGCACAAGGGTCTCGGTGACCATCCCCAGCCAGGTACCTCCAGTGCCGATCCCCTGCCCGGTACCGCCAGTCCCCAGCCCGGTACCTCCAGTGCCGGTCCCCAGCCTGGTACCTCCAGTGCCAACGCCTCGCACAAGTGTCTCAGTGTCCATCCCCAGCCAGGTACCTACAGTGCCGATCTCCTGTCCGGTACCGCCAGTGCCAGTCCCCAGCCCGGTACCTCAAGTGCCGTTCCCCAGCCCGGTACCTCCAGTGCTGGTCCCCAGCCCAGTACCTCCAGTGCCGGCTCCTCGCACCAGGGTCCAGGTGTCGATCCCCAGCCGCTCTGCGCCTTGTGTCCTGTCTCAGAACCATGACAGGCTGCAAGTGACCTATTTCTTGGTGGACTCATATCAACATCTCTGTACATTACTAGCCGTGGGTTAGGTAAACACAACATAATAGGTATAATTAAAATAATATTGGTAAAGGATATGAGAAATGCTCGGCAGAGTGTAGGGACGAGTGGGAGATAAAAAAATATATTATATCCACTGTGTTCCAGCCAAATGATGGCACACCGCTCGTCCATCCACTCCAGCTCCACTCCACTCTGTGTTCCAGCCAAGTGATGGCACTCCGCTCGTCCCTCCACTCCAGCTCCACTCCACTCTGTGTTCCAGCCAAGTGATGGCACTCCGCTCGTCCCTCCACTCCAGCTCCACTCCACTCTGTGTTCCAGTGATGGCACTCCGCTCGTCCCTCCACTCCAGCTCCACTCCTCTCACATGCTCTGGTGTACACTTGACTAAATAAAAATAAAAATAGATAGCATTCATTGCTATGCTGGTTCTGATTGGGAGAGGTGCATAGAGAGGCGCATTATCATCATTTTCAAAAAAATATTCCACTGCTTCTAATGCTGCAATTAACTCCTACAGTAAGGGTTAGGGTGATAGTTAACTAAAGGACATCAACAATCTGAGGGGGTCGTTAAAATGTATGCACATTCCTTGTTATTGTATGGCATCAATATTTCATTGCATGACCATTCCATTTCATCAAATGGCCTTCCTATATGATCTTATGACCATTCCATTTCATCAAATGGCCATCCTATATGATCTTATGACCATTCCATTTGATCTTATGACCATTCCATTTGATCTTATGACCATTCCATTTGATCTTATGACCATCCCATTTGATTGCTTGACCATTCCATTTGATCTTATGACCATTCCATTTGATCTTATGACCATCCCATTTGATTGCTTGACCATTCCATTTGTCAGAATCATGACTTGAGGCCTCGTCATAGAGGGTGTGGGAACCGTACAGGAAGGACAGAACAGAACCCAACAGGCAGGGTGTGGTATTTGTTTTGGTATTTGTTTCATTAGTCCATTGTTGACATAGTCCCAAAATGTTTTGCATGTCAGCAATCAGGTTGTCAAGATACTGTATATAACTTTCAAAATACATAAATACAGCTGGTGATGCTAAATTAAGCATCATATGAAAATAAAAGCATTATACCAGCTGTATTTCTACATCACTATAACAAGAGATCCCACATTCTATTAAAATGTGATATAACCGAGTATTGATATACAGCAGAAGGCGCAGCGTAACTATGGTGTGGATACAGATACTTTAAAGTATTTGATTTGTGTATTTGGATCCCCATTAGACTACAGTGGCAACTCCTCTTACTGAGGTCTACAGCGATGTACCTGCCTATTCTACTATCATATAGCTACATGGTTTTAATGCCACTCAAGCTTTAGGGTTAGTGGGACTAACTAATGAGATATTTCTGTATTCAAATTTTTGGATATCAAACTTTTTGTGAGTTAAACACATAGGACCGGTTTCCTGAATATAGATTAAGCCTCGTCCTAGACTAAGCATTTTCAATTGAACAGGGTTTTTAGTCTAGGATCAGCCTTAATCTGTGTCTGGGAAACCGGCCCATGATGGAGAGGTGAGAGGAATTGTTTTACAAAAAAACAGTTTTTAAGGTAAATATTAGCTTTGTCTGAAGCCGAATAATTCATACAGAAAATTTAAATCAAGGACTAGGCTTAATCTGAGTCCGGGAAAACCTCCCCATAATGTTTAAAAGAGTGGAATGGGATGATGTTTTACATGAAAAAACATGTTTACATTAACAAGTACATTAATGGGGTAAACCTACTCTACCAGTATGCATTAGAGTATGTGACAATGGTAAATGTAATAACAACAGTAAATGTAATAGCACAGGTAAATGTAATAACTTTTCTATTTGTAATGCCTTTGAGATTTTTTATGTAATAAACCCGGGATACGTAATAACTTGCTGGTAAACGTAATAACTTGCCGGAAAATGTAATAACTTGCCGGTAAACGTAATAACTTGCCGGTAAACGTAATAAAATTTATAAAATGTTTCCTCTAAGTAATAACTTATTTCATTAATAACTTATTTCATTAATAAAATTGTCAATCTAAGTAACATAATAAAAAAATCCCCATCAAAATCCGTAAATTTAAGCTAATTTTGCATGGACTACATCATTCGCCTATGTTGGCCTTCCGAATCTCCGGTGGAATGTGGCCGAGCTACAGCGGTGTTTGTCAGACTGAAAATCAGTCTTCTCACGAAAAACGTCTGTAGCGTCCGAACGGTTTGGCCTACAAAACTAATATGACCAAGTGTCACGGTGTCAGGCTCTGGCCATAGCAATAGGCTTCTCTATGTAGCTTGGTCAGAGTCTGCCAGTGTCGTTCTTTTCTGTTTCTTTGTGGGTTTTGGGTGGATCTCTAATTAGAGGCAGCTGCTACCCGTTGTCTCTAATTAGGGATCCAATATATGTTGAGTCTGTCCCTCACGCTGGTGTGGGTCGTTATCGGTATATGTCGTATATTTCGCATGTCACGGTGAGAAGAAAGTGTGCGTGTTTTATGTCTGTTCATTCGTGTTTTGTTTTGTGAGCGTGACGTTTATATATTCGTGGTTTTTGTGTTTTCAGTAGTTCGTCTTTTGGTCTTGTTATACATAGTATCGTACAATCTATACATAGTATAATAAAGATGTCTAACTACTATCCCTGCGCTGCGCCTTGGTCATTCCCACACCCACATCGTGACACACGGGACTCGACTGAAGCTACCTAGCTAGCTGGCTGTCATTAGCCTACCTCAATACAACTTGGATTTGGCTTGGAAACATGATAACATTTCAAAAGAATGCAAATAATTAGTAGGAAACCTTTTGTCATGATTGTGATGTAGCCAGATTGACATTAGATGCAGTACAACTTTCAGCAAGATAATTAAGATTGAGGGGACCACCGTATTTTAACTTGCTAACATTAGTGCAGTGACAAACATTAGCTACTTTTGACAAACTTTGCTAGTAACAGTAATGGCAACATTGCCATCTCTCTAAAGTTAATTTGCAACATTATAATATGGTAAAGTTGTTTCCTACTAATTACTTTAGTAACATCATCGTATTTCCATGTCACTATAAATTAGTGTAATTTAGACGAAACTGACAAATTAGTCTCTGAGGTGCAAACCATGTCTAGGGCACAAATATATATATTGGATGCAGCTATTGTGGTATTAGCTAACTCATTTCTGACTACAACAGTGTTCTAACTAGCAGCAACAAACCCAACCCAACCCAGGGCCATAGTAAGACATGTCACATTTGGTTGCATAGTGTAACGGCATCACCGGCCTGAATCTAATCCCATCTGGAGCCAGTCAGTCTACATGTGTAAAGCATAGAATTAGCTTCCAAACCAGATTATGTTATTTCTCAAGCTATGCTTATAATTGAAGGATGAGGACAATCGTTGGCCCTTTTTTCTGTTAGACAGTGCACAGTTGGGTGCTAGACTGATTCCCTGGTCATGAACTGATGCCTGGACCTACCAGAAGGAGGGTGTCATAACAAGTCCAGCAATGTAATTGCAATGATTTAGCGACCTCCAAAAATAATTGAATTCACTGTTCACTTAATATTTTCACAGCTTGTCAGGCAGGACCTCCAAATACCTCCAAGCACCCTTGTGACACCTCCTCTGTTGTTGCCAGTCTCCCTCGACTCGTATGAAAAGGACACGTCATCATGAAGCCTCTGATATTGACCAGAGTTACAGCCCTGATGTTGTTCTATTCAAAAATACCCGGCTTGATAATCTAGTAGTCTAACTCCCCAGCTAAGCAGATACAATTTTTCATCATCATCACCATCATCATCACCACCATCATCATCATCATCACCACCATCATCATCATCATCATCATCATCACCATCATCATCATCACCATCATCATCATCATCATCACCATCATCAATATCATCATCATCACCATCATCACCATCATCACCACCATCATCATCATCACCATCATCATCATCATCATCACCACCATCATCATCATCATCACCATCATCATCATCATCACCACCATCATCATCATCATCATCATCATCATCACCATCATCATCATCACCATCACCATCATCATGTCCTCTCTGTGAGCATTCCTATGAATGGAACAGTCTGCCACATGTTGGCAAGTATCAGCGGTCAGCAACCTGAACCTGTCAGCAGCAACAGCTTTCACAGGCTCATAATGTCTACAAATGCAGAAGGTAACCCACTGCATTACCTTGATACATTTGTGTAAACTGACATTATTTGTTGATTATTTTCTACTTTCTACTTCTAGCACAGTGTGGTGCCAGGACAACAACCTCAATGTCAGCAAGACATCTCCGGTGGAATGTGGCTGAGCTACAGCGGTATTTGTCAGACCGAAAATCAGTCTTCTCAGGAAAAAGTCTGTAGCGTCCGAACGGTTTGGCCTACAAAACTAATATGACCAAGTGTCACAGGACTCATCTGAAGCTACCTATCTAGCTGGCTATCATTAGCCTACCTCAATACAACTTGGATTTGGCTTGGAAACACGATAGCATTTCAAAAGAAGGCAAATAATTAGTAGGAAACCTTTTGTCATGATTGTGATGTAGCCAGATTGACATTAGATGCAGTACAACTTTCAGCAAGATAATTAAGATTGAGGGGACCACCGTATTTTAACTTGCTAACATTAGTGCAGTGACAAACATTAGCTATTTTTGACAAACTCTGCTAGTAACAGTAATGGCAACATTGCCATCTCTAAAGATTTTGTATGGGCCCTCAGATTCTCAAATCTGTAAATTTTACAGCTGCACCATTGAGAGTAACTTGGCATCCGACCGCAAGGCACTACAGAGGGTGGTGACCACGGCCCACACACTGGACTCTACCCACGCACTGGACTCTACCCACAGACTGGACTCTACCCACACACTGGACTCTACCCACAGACTGGACTCTATACCCACAGACTGGACTCTACCCACAGACTGGACTCTATACCCACACACTGGACTCTACCAAAGCACTGGACTCTACCCACACACTGGACTCTACCCACACACTGGACTCTACCCACACACTGGACTCTACCCACAGACTGGACTCTACCCACGCACTGGACTCTACCCACGCACTGGACTCTACCCACAGACTGGACTCTATACCCACACACTGGACTCTACCCACAGACTGGACTCTATATCCACAGACTGGACTCTACCCACAGACTGGACTCTATACCCACACACTGGACTCTACCCACAGACTGGACTCTATACCCACACACTGGACTCTACCCATGCACTGGACTCTATACCCACACACTGGACTCTATACCCACACACTGGACTCTACCCACGCACTGGACTCTACCCACAGACTGGACTCTATACCCACACACTGGACTCTACCAAAGCACTGGACTCTATACCCACACATTGGACTCTACCCACAGACTGGACTCTACCCACACACTGGACTCTACCCACACACTGGACTCTATACCCACACACTGGACTCTACCCACACACTGGACTCTACCCACACATTGGACTCTACCCACAGACTGGACTCTACCCACACACTGGACTCTACCCACACACTGGACTCTATACCCACACACTGGACTCTACCAAAGCACTGGACTCTACCCACACATTGGACACTACCCACAGACTGGACTCTACCCACACACTGGACTCTACCCACACACTGGACTCTATACCCACACACTGGACTCTACCCACACACTGGACTCTACCCACACACTGGACTCTATACCCACACACTGGACTCTACCGAAGCACTGGACTCTACCCACACACTAGACTCTACCCACAGACTGGACTCTATACCCACACACTGGACTCTACCCACACACTGGACTCTACCCATACACTGGTATTGACCCTGTATATAGTATAGTGTTGGTACTGACCCTGTATATAGTATTGTATTGGTATTGACCCTGTATATAGTATAGTATTGGTACTGACCCTGTAAATAGTATGCTTACCCCTATACATATCTTACTTCTCATGTTCTTCTTATTTCTTATTTTTATTTCTTGTTATTTAAAGCGCCAGGTAGCCTAGCGGTTAGAGTGTTGGGCCAGTAACCGAAAGGTAGCTAGTTCGAATACCAGCCCCAACAAGTTGAAAAACCTGTCGATGTGTCCTTGAGCAAGGCAATTAACCCTAATTTGCTCCAGGGGCTGACCCTGTAGGTAGGCTGTCATTGTAAATAAGAATCTGTTCTTAACTGACTTGACTAGTTAAATCAAGGTTTAAAATACATTTTTGTACTAAATTGATATTGATTACTGCATTGTTGGATATAGAGCTAGCAAGAAAGGCAGTTCACTGTACTTGCGCTTTTGACATTTAATAAAACTGAAACTTGAGCGTGGTAAGCATCTTCGGTGGCTATACAGCTAAGTTGCAGGTTAGCTAGCTAACAACAACTGTGAGTCACTTCTGAACTTGAACGACTGTTATGGATAGTTAGCATATCTCTTAGTTGTCAATCAAATGTATTGGGCATCAGGGCCCCGTTTTTCAAAGGTTATCTGATGGGATTTCGGCAATTGAATAGGATTAAACACATAGATTGAATGCATAGAACTGGCGTCCATTCAAGTCAATGATGCCATGTTCTATTCATTATATTTAAATGGGTTGATGGACCTGCAAAGCTTGCATTTGTTTGTGTGTGTCAGAGCCAAGATGATTTGAGTCCAACATGAGACAACCGCACCATGATCTCTCTTCTGTTCCCATGCTGGAGATCAGGGCTTGATTTACCCCTGTGGTAACACTTACCTTAAGTGTACATTCATTAATATGTAACTAAATAGTCATATGCATTCATAACTTATTAGTTACATATAATTACTATGTAAATACTATGTAATAACAGTGTAACAAGGGTTTTGCTGTATAGGGGATTACACTAGTGTAATTACTAATCAGCTTGTCGGCGGTTATTCCATTACTCATGATTTATGTAATTACAAGACATCTTGTTCCAAATGTAACTAACATGTTCCGTGATTACACTTTTGCAGTCTCCTGTGTAGCACCATGTTAACAATGCATCCTAATATGTAACCTTGTTACATGTAACTACAGAAGTCACTACCACCAAAATAATAAGCTAGGCTAGGACTCAGTCAGCTGTTCTAACAATGAACACCCTATCATTAACTACAGCTTCAGTTATCTTATTTTCATATTATTTGGCTTAAAGGACGTACTGAATTAAATGTACGATTATTTACAATGGATATGCATGTAACTATAATGTCCCTACCCAGGAGCAAGCTAATTAATGTAAAGTGAAACACATAATGGTATAACCTTTGTAAATACTATGTAGATAGACAGACAGACAGACAGACAGACAGACAGACAGACAGACAGACAGACAGACAGACAGACAGACAGACAGACAGACAGACAGACAGACAGACAGACAGACAGACAGACAGACAGACAGACAGACAGACAGACAGACAGACAGACAGACAGACAGACAGACAGACAGACAGATAGATAGATAGATAGATAGATAGATAGATAGATAGATAGATAGATAGATAGATAGATAGATAGATAGATAGATAGATAGATAGATAGATAGATAGATAGATAGATAGATAGATAGGTACTTTATTGATCCACCGCGGGGGAAATTTCATAGGGCAGGTGCAAAATGCCACAACGAAAGTACACAAAAGACAGATACACGGTACATGATACATAGAGCGGCAGTATGAAAAAGTATAGAAATACAAGATATCTGGAGTGCAAAAAAATAAAAGCTAGAAAAAATACATAGCATAGTATGGGTGGTTGGCTGAATATGTACACTATACATTGGTGGATGTTGGATGGTTAACTATACTATACAGGTCGATGGCAGAGAAATACTTCAGTAGCTAAAAATGCGTATGATATGAGTGAGGGTAATAATAGTTTACTTAATAGACAGACTGGCTAAATGAACAGGTAAGTGAATATTTTGCATGGTTAAATTAGCTGTCCTCCTGGTTCTGCCTTTGGAAGGGGTTGGGGTTTATTTCTCTGGCTTCAAAGGTGTAATGTAAGGGAAATGTTGTTCAACATAATTTAATGTCTAATGTTAATGTAATCATAAACAAGTAGCTTCAAGTGAATTGAAACACAGCAGGGTAATCATTTTAACTACATTATCGTTGGGAAAATACACCTCACTGTAGAAGAACTGCTGTTACAGCACCTATAAGAGTAATTACAATGTACTTTCAATGCAATTACATATTTCACAGGATATATCAAAATGTCAGTTATTACAATGTTGTTCTAAAGAATGTTTTTACACAGGAACAAGCAGCTTAATGTAAAGTGAAACACATCATTAATTACTCATGTAATTGCAGTACTATGAAGTTACTATGCTACAACGATGGTATAACGATACAAGGTGAGAGCCAGATGCAGACACAGGAAGCAGAAGGTTAGAGCTCTGATATTTATAATAATAAAGGGAACAGGCAATGGGCAGGTCAGGGACAGGAAATAGTTTGTCAACCAGATCAGAGTCTGAACAGTACAGTGGAACAGGCAGTCTAGTGGTCAGGGTAGGCAGGGGTTCAATAACCAGGGCTGAGTCTGAACAGTACAGGAGGGCAGGCAGTCTAGTGGTCAGAGTAGGCAGGGGTCCAATAACCAGGGCTGAGTCCAAACTGTACAGGGCGGTAGGCAGGCTCAAGGTCAGGGCAGCAAGAATGGTCAGGCAGGTGGGCTCAGTGTCAGGACAGGCAAGGGTCAGAACCAGGAGGACTAAGAAAAACAAGGACTGGGAAAAATAGGAGCTGAGAGACAAAATGTTGGTTGACTTGGCTAACAAGACGAACTGGCACAGAGAGACAGAAAATACAGGTATAAATACACAAGGGGTAACGAGCGACACCTGGAGGGGGTGGAGACAAGGACAAGGACAGGTGAAACAGATCAGACACCCAGTACAGATGGCAGACACCCAGTACAGATGGCAGACACCCAGTACAGATGGCAGACACCCAGTACAGATGGCAGACACCCAGTACAGATGGCAGACACCCAGTACAGATGGCAGACACCCAGTACAGGTGGCAGACACCCAGTACAGTACCTTTAGATGTGCTCAATTGGAATCCTTCTCAATCTAGGAAAAATGTTGTTACTGCACCTTAAAGTGTAATTACTATTTACTTTCAATAATATTACATATATATCAAAAGTAAAGTTTCTACAATGTCGTTATAAAGAACGTTTCTACACAGGAACAAGCAACTTAATGTAAATTATGTGATTCTATTCAAATCAAATCAAATCAAACTGTATTTGTCACATGCGCCGAATACAACAGGTGTAGACGTTACCGTGAAATGCTTACTTACAAGCCCTTAACCAACAATACAATTCAAGAAAGAGTTAACAAAAAAAACTAAAGTAAAAAAAGTTCAACAATAAAATAACAATAACGAGGCTAAATACAGGAGATACCAGTACTGAGTCAATGTGCGGAGGTACAAGTTAGTCAAGGTAATATGTACATGTAGGTGGGAGTAGAGTGACTATACATAGATAATAAACAGAGAGTAGCAGCAGGTAATATGTACATGTAGGTAGGAGTAGAGTGACTATGCATAGATAATAAACAGAGAGTAGCAGCAGGTAATATGTACATGTAGGTAGGAGTAGAGTGACTATACATAGATAATAAACAGAGAGTAGCAGCAGGTAATATGTACATGTAGGTAGGAGTAGAGTGACTATGCATAGATAATAAACAGAGTAGCAGCAGGTAATATGTACATGTAGGTAGGAGTAGAGTGACTATACATAGATAATAAACAGAGAGTAGCAGCAGGTAATATGTACATGTAGGTAGGAGTAGAGTGACTATACATAGATAATGAACAGAGAGTAGCAGCAGGTAATATGTACATGTAGGTAGGAGTAGAGTGACTATACATAGATAATAAACAGAGAGTAGCAGCAGGTAATATGTACATGTAGGTAGGAGTAGAGTGACTATACATAGATAATAAACAGAGAGTAGCAGCAGGTAATATGTACATGTAGGTAGGAGTAGAGTGACTATACATAGATAATAAACAGAGAGTAGCAGCAGGTAATATGTACATGTAGGTAGGAGTAGAGTGACTATACATAGATAATAAACAGAGAGTAGCAGCAGGTAATATGTACATGTAGGTAGGAGTAGAGTGACTATACATAGATAATAAACAGAGAGTAGCAGCAGGTAATATGTACATGTAGGTAGGAGTAGAGTGACTATACATAGATAATAAACAGAGAGTAGCAGCAGGTAATATGTACATGTAGGTAGGAGTAGAGTGACTATACATAGATAATAAACAGAGAGTAGCAGCAGGTAATATGTACATGTAGGTAGGAGTAGAGTGACTATACATAGATAATAAACAGAGAGTAGCAGCAGGTAATATGTACATGTAGGTAGGAGTAGAGTGACTATACATAGATAATAAACAGAGAGTAGCAGCAGGTAATATGTACATGTAGGTAGGAGTAGAGTGACTATACATAGATAATAAACAGAGAGTAGCAGCAGGTAATATGTACATGTAGGTAGGAGTAGAGTGACTATGCATAGATAATAAACAGAGAGTAGCAGCAGGTAATATGTACATGTAGGTAGGAGTAGAGTGACTATACATAGATAATAAACAGAGAGTAGCAGCAGGTAATATGTACATGTAGGTAGGAGTAGAGTGACTATACATAGATAATAAACAGAGAGTAGCAGCAGGTAATATGTACATGTAGGTAGGAGTAGAGTGACTATACATAGATAATAAACAGAGAGTAGCAGCAGGTAATATGTACATGTAGGTAGGAGTAGAGTGACTATACATAGATAATAAACAGAGAGTAGCAGCAGGTAATATGTACATGTAGGTAGGAGTAGAGTGACTATACATAGATAATAAACAGAGAGTAGCAGCAGGTAATATGTACATGTAGGTAGGAGTAGAGTGACTATGCATAGATAATAAACAGAGAGTAGCAGCAGGTAATATGTACATGTAGGTAGGAGTAGAGTGACTATACATAGATAATAAACAGAGAGTAGCAGCAGGTAATATGTACATGTAGGTAGGAGTAGAGTGACTATACATAGATAATAAACAGAGAGTAGCAGCAGGTAATATGTACATGTAGGTAGGAGTAGAGTGACTATACATAGATAATAAACAGAGAGTAGCAGCAGGTAATATGTACATGTAGGTAGGAGTAGAGTGACTATACATAGATAATAAACAGAGAGTAGCAGCAGTGTAAAAACAAGGGGAGGGGGGCGTTTTATTTATTGTTCAGCAGTCTTATGGCTTGAGGATAGAAGCTGTTAAGGGGCCTTTTGGACCTAGACTCTGCGCAACATTGTAGCCTATATAAACCATTGAGTGGCCATTGCTGTGGTGAGAGATCAACACTTGTATCTCTCACAGAACTAGAATGAGATAAAAAAAATGATGATCTCTCTCCCGCTCTCTGCTTTGATAGACATGAGCCTGCAACTCTCATGTCTCCAGCGTTGCACTTCATCATTCATTTCCTTATAGAATCATAGCTACAGGAAGGCTACTGGAGGAGCTCCAGAATAATTGAAATACATTTGCCAAAGTTATAGAATTACTGCTGTCTGATCAGAACTAAATGAAACCATTCAGAATATGACACCAGGGGTATAGGCCTATCATTTAGCCACAGAGGATTAATAGCTTCTAGCTGTGGATTGTCTGTAGCCCAATCACAAGGCATGCCTACAGTCCGGAACTCGCGGCACATCTGTCAGTGAACAGCATGCAACCAAAACAAGCCTTTCACAATATTTCAAGTGCAATCGCGGGAAATCACAGATCCTGCTGAAAGGAGAAGATCAATCTGTCTGTAGGCTACCACGCTATCAACTTCCAAATAGACCTGTTGAGCAAAGTAAAACAAGAGCAATAATATAATCTTTTGGCAAGAGAGCATTGGCCATCGCAGGTGAGGAAGCTGCGCACCATTGGGTGAGTTAGTGAAACTGGTACGCTTTTTAAGGACTCTAATTTCCTCCTCATATTGTACAATATCTGTGCAGTGGTGATTTTAGCATGTACATCTTGGTGGGGCAACAACAACAAAAAAAGTGGGATGCATGCCAGCAAAGCCACAACACAACACAACACTAAACAATACACTAATTGCACTATAACAGTGACAAACGGTGCCCACAAACTGTTAGGGCCGACATAAATCTGTACCAACAGCAGAGTCCCAACAGCAGACCCAACACCTTACCACTGCCTCACCTGGCCTGGCTATCAGCGGAGCCTTGTCTGGCAGCGAAACAGTTCATTCAGCCTCATTTACTGGCTTTTTAAAAAACATAGCTGATATGGCTGACTTGATTAAACATATGTGATTTCTACTGACCAATGAGATGTACAAACTATGGCATAAAGGGACGACAAGTGGATAAGAGGCAATCCGCAATTTCGATTAAGACATTAATGAGCGAGTTAGAACAGCAATATAAGCAGACAATGAAAGCTCTTAAAACATTCAATGATTACATTTCTCTAAAACAGATTATAGGCTACATGTGCACCACCAAGTCAGAACAGTAGGCAAAATTAAGAGGTGAAAATAGACCAAATTATTAGAGTGAGGCAAAAGGCCTACTAACAGCTTACTACACTACATAAACTAAGTACTACTTTCTTAGCTACAGTATACATATCTCCCTGGCATTTTACATCATGTAATCATTAATACATTTTTGGACTCACCTTGTTGTGCTGTGCTCAAGGCGGTCCTTCGTGGGCAAATTTTGTCATAAAAGTCAAGGTCTGGCATTCTCTGAATTTATGGTGCTTTCAAGACAACTGTGAACTCGGGGGGAAAAAAGAGTCGAATCATGATGACGTCGGTGATCTTCAGGTCGTAGATCTATAAAGAGGCCCGAGTTCCGCATTTACAATTCCAAGTTGGATGAAAGTTTTCCCAGTCGTAGCTCGTTTTTCCAGAGTTCCCAGTTGTCTTGAACTCACTAAAGTCCGATTTTGCAGTTCCTAGTTAACAGTTGTTTTGAGTGAGGCACAAATCATGCTTCATTGACAGCATAGCCAATGTTGAATGTTTATAATTTTAAACTAGCAAAAGAGACCCTTAATCTTAGATTTGGGACCACACAGCCACTCCCCTGAATAGCAGGCTAATGATTGCTTTGCAATGCTTGCAGTTAGCCACTGATTCCTTCCAAACTACTAATTGTTCAATTTGCGATTTCTAACTTGTTATGTAATGTTTATGTCCAATTGTCGATGAGCACCGATACGTTTAATCCATAATTTTTCTTCATATGACAAAGATTAAAAAGGATTTGCCAGTAGATTGTCAACTTGATTCATGATGATGACTGCTAGCTAAGATTTTGATGTTGACATGATCAGTCCAATCAAAGCTACTGTAGATACAATGTGATTTGATGTCATTTTATCTGTGGCCAATGACCTTGATCCTTCATGGAAGGGCACTTCTAATGTAACTCTATGGCAGCACCCAATGGGCTTGAATTTTCGAGCTCTACACATAGACTTGGCGGTGACGTAGTGTCTCCATGAGTGACAGAACACTAAGCCAATCACAGTGCAACGCTCCGTATTTTCTGCTGGCTTGCCCCACCACCACAGAAAGCTGTCAGGACTCTGGTTTGATCGTCAGCCTTTCTGTTGTGTTTGTTTTGTGTCTTAATTGTCAGTTTCTCTCACTCTGCCATCACAGCTGCACCTCATTCTAATCAGTGCTCTGCTCTCCTTACACACACCTGTCTCCCATTTTGCATTGATTTTCTCCACTACTTATGCTTCTCTCTTTCTTTGCTTCTCTGTCAGTGTGTCTTGATTTCCGTCCGTTTCACTACTGTCCTAAAACCAGTCTTGATCTAGTTGTGCCTAGCTTACATTCTGTCTGTTTATTTAATCTTGTTTTTTCCCCTCTGATTTGCCCAGTCCCTGTACTCAATCCTGTTTCCGCTTGCTCACCCGGTTTTGATCTTCTGCTCTTGTTTTGGACTATTGACTTGGCTCTACCCCCGGGGCTGTGGATCTGCCTCTGGTTTTGACCCCTGCCTGCCCCTTGGATTTCTCCTCTGTCCTGCCCTTCGCTTGGTGGCTCGGCTGCAATTTATATTTGTGTTTTGTTTATTTTCTTAGCTTTTTGGACAATAAATTGAGTTATCTGCTCTTGGATCCCTTTATATCCCAGCACCCCTAACAAAAGCATTGAGCTAGGCTGAAACACCTACATTTTGGAGCTGCCTTACTCAAGAAAACAAAAAAGAGACCATGTTGGTATGCGGCTTTATTAACTCAATTATATATTTATTTTTGTACATTGTTTGCAAACTGATATGTGACACACACACTAATGCCAAAATAACACGCAAAACAAGCAAGCACAAAAAAAAAATATATATATATATTTTCTTTTTTTGGGGCAAAGAATGTGTCTCTGCCCCACCTGCCCTGAATGACGGGTCACCCCTGTATCTGTGTCTCCTACAGTAGGTCTAGGCTATTGATGGGTTGAAGACGAGGGCGTTTTTATTGATCTCAGTTTGCCAGTGTAATTTCCATCATTTGTGAGGTGTTAAAAGGATTGTGCTAAAGTCTCCAGTCATCTATAATTATGTAGAATTGCACTAAATGTATTAAGGCCACATGTTTCTTGGACGGCTACAAAACCTTGTACGGCTACAAAACCTTTTACCTCAGAGCCCCAGTTCACCTCCTCTTACTCCCAATTTCCAAATTAATCACTGTTTTTTTTTTTTTTTTTACCTTTATTTAAATAGGCAATGACGTCGGTTGGTTTGCATAGCCTCCCCTAAACCATAGCCCCCTAGGTACGGTAATGCATTGTATAGCCTACAAACACTGCTTCCAGCTGCCCCCTGGTAGTGATCCTGAATATTAAATATCCATTTAAATCCTCCTGCTGCAGGATTATTTTCCTCCTGTGATGAAACGGGTCAAATTAAGATCCTACATCTGTATAGCCCGAATGTTGAATAAACTGTCATTTGAACTCTGCCGGTTGTCCACTTTGTCATTATGTCGTTGCAAATTTGAGACAAAATATCCACAGCAAAGTATTGTAGATATACTCGCTATATGAGCCATGTTAAATTCCCACCGAGTGGGTTAACCCTAATGGGTCG
The DNA here is from genome assembly GCA_023634145.1 of Thymallus thymallus. Lineage (NCBI taxonomy): Eukaryota > Metazoa > Chordata > Actinopteri > Salmoniformes > Salmonidae > Thymallus > Thymallus thymallus. Next base: position 5,767,921 of record CM042410.1, read on the forward strand.
ACCCGGGTTCGCTTCCCTGTCCCGCCGTGTACTACAGAGAGAGCCACACTTAAGTCTGACATGCTTTTTCTATTTGCGACTTGCAGGGGTTTGAAGGTTTCTACAACAACACCCGGCTCCTCAATGTATTTTTAGAATGTATAGTAATTCATTATTTGCCTCAACAAGCACCCATTTTCTAGCTAAAACACCTGTAATTATATTGGTATACATTACTGATAAGACTGTACATTTTCTCTCTTTCCCATCTATCCCTCTCTCTTCCCTAACGTATTCCTCTGGAGAGGCCTGCATCAGATTGAGGGGGTTGGATTAATCTTGCCCAGGCGCGCGGATAGGCGTATTTTGTACCTGGCTGAAAGTTGATTTCATTCCATTTAGAACCGGGATGTCTCCTGGGCGTGAGCCAGTTGCCCTGCTCTGTCGGCGAAGTCGGCTCAAAACAAAAGTGATGTAATTAAGCAGGTGTAGTAATGAGTAGGATTACGTGTTTCCCCATGCAAAAGTGATTGGTTTTGATATCTGGAAAGACCCAGATATCTCTAGCTTAAACTGGCAGATTTGATGCAGAATTTGTATTATGCTAATTCGATTTTCAACACACCTGGTCTTCTAGATTTGTTAAATAAAAAACAGGAAGTGCCTGCAGCACTAGGGTTGCTTACCCCTGCTCTTACATCTGTCCTCCTTTTTCTCTGACCAGGCAGGGTAGAGACATGCCTCTTCCCCTCAGAAACTCTACACCCTAGCATGATTCCTGGAGAACTACAGTCCTGTAGATCGAACCCTAATCAAGTACTTCCAACAGCACACATTTTTGTTGTAGCCCCAGACAAACATACCTGAACATTGAGGGCCTGATGATTAGTTTACACATTTAATCAGGTGTGCTTGTCCAGGGAAATATCTCAAATATTTAATGACAACACACAGTCCATCTGTCCCTCCATGTGGAAGCTCTTCTCATGCTAATGAATTTTCTACAGTCTGTGTGTGTGTCTATTTACATTTTAGTCATTTAGCAGATGTTCTTATTCAGAGTAACTGGGGTTAAGTGCCTTGCTCAAAGGAACATCAACAGATTTTTCACCTAGTCAACTTGGGGTTTCAAACCAGCAACCTTCCAGTTACTGACCCAATGCTCTTAACCACTAGGCTACCTGCCACCCTTAAAATAACAGATATTACAACTGACCTTTCTGTACCTCTGTAGTCAATCAGTCAATAACATTTATACTGCATACTGCATACTGCATACTGCATACTGCATTAACAAAACGTTCAAGAGGGTATAGAGGGTTCCTTTTGAAGGTTTTACTTGCAATTAGTGTGATGTGGTTGTGTTGTATACACTTCTAGCTCTGGAGATTAATTGCAAAATGACTGAAATGTAAACGCAGATGTAGGCAGTTGTTATATAGTCAAATAGAGCTGTTGGTGTTATGGATCCAGTATTCTGAGCTGTTGGTGTTATGGATCCAGTATTCTGAGCTGTTGGTGTTATGGATCCAGTATTCTGAGCTGTTGGTGTTATGGATCCAGTATTCTGAGCTGTTGGTGTTATGGATCCAGTATTCTGAGCTGTTGGTGTTATGGATCCAGTATTCTGAGCTGTTGGTGTAATGGATCCAGTATTTGTAGCTGTCAGTGTTATGGATCCAGTATTTTGAGCTGTTGGTGTTATGGGTTTGCTCAGCAAAGTGACAACAAACTTGCTTCCACCTACTGTTCTGTTTGAGCCCACCTCCTTGCCATTGTGTGTGTGTGTGTGTTTTTGTAGATAGATAGATAGATAGATAGATAGATAGATAGATAGATAGATAGATAGATAGATAGATAGATAGATAGATAGATAGATAGATAGATAGATAGATAGATAGATAGATAGATAGATAGATAGATAGATAGATAGATAGATAGATAGATAGATAGATAGATAGATAGATAGATAGATAGATAGATAGATAGATAGATACTTTATTGATCCCCGAGGGGGACATTTCTTTGTCAAGCAGCTACAACAACAAAACACAGGGCAGGTGCAAAATGCCACAACAAAAGTACACAAAAGACAGATACGCTTATGAAAAAGTATAGAAATACAAGATATCTGGAGTGCAAAAAAAAAAGCTATAAAAAGATATTGCATAGTATGGGTGGTTGGCGGATTGGTGGATGTTGGATGGTTAACTTCGCCGACATGAGCAAGGGTAATAATAGTTTACTTAATAGACAGACTGGCTAAATGAACAGGTAAGTGAAAATTTATCATGGTTAAATTAGCTGTACAGTTAGGTATACAGTTATATTTACAGATAAGTGAATACTTGCATGGTTACACAAACTGTACAGGTAAATGACAGGAAGAGATACTTTAATAGCTAAATGTGTGAATGATATCATTTGGGGTAATAATAGTAATTCCCTTAAAATACAGTCCTTAGTGCGCAGGGTTTAATTACAGACAACTGCACGTATTGCACATTCAATATACTAAAAGCAATGAGAAAAGATGCAACTGACAGGATACTAATATGCATTCCTGAGTGAATGCCTACGTAAGTTAGGTCCAAGAATTACTAGCAGTATTGCACGTGATATGATAAACAACTATACATGAGTATGTATATACAGACCTGCATAAATAAATAGGTCCTGAGTGAATGAGTGATTACGGACCAGAGTTACTCAAGGATGGATGCATAATTGTTAAACTAGGTCCTAGCACCCCAACAGTTCCTCAGCTCTCCTCAGCTCTCCTCAGTACATAAAGTAGAGGCAAAATGGCAACAAACCTCTCCTTCCTACTGTAAACATGACAGTGTAATAAGATCGTAACTGGTAACACACTCAGACCCAGTTCATACAAGGCTCTGGAAGGAAATGCAGAACTACAAGGGTTTGAATGGAAAGGTGTATAAAGTTATTGCAGTGTCCTGTATATTAATTTCCATTCTTCTTATTTCTTATGAAGAATAGCGAAGAATTCAAAACAGCTTTCCTTTCTACTGTCTATAAATCTAGTATATACTGACCAGTAGAACCAATTACATTTATTTTCTCAGCATATACTGTGAACATGAATAAATCATGTTTTTTTTTTACTTCACACAATCGCTGGAAACTTATATTATTTGACTTTCTGACCTAGGTCATTCAATAAATCTGTTTTGCTTGTCTCTAGTCAGTCTTGTTGCTATGGACATTCCCCTTTAAGTGTGTTTGCAGTAAAACTAGAATATGGAGACAGATGGACTAGACAGAAAAAGGGACTATTCGTGGGTTGCCCCTATATCACTCGGTCGTGTTGTTGCCATTGTTATCAATGTTCTACAGACGACACAGACATATTTATTTTTATTTATTTAACCTTTATTTAACTAGGCAAGTCAGTTAAGTACAAATTCAATAATGTACAAACAGAGAGACAAACAGAGAGACAACAGAGAGACAAACAGAGAGACAAACATATAGACAAACAGAGAGACAAACAGAGAGACAAAGAGAGAGAGACAGAGAGACAAAGAGAGAGACAAAGAGAGAGACAAAGAGAGAGACAAAGAGATAGAGACAGAGAGACAAACAGAGAGACAAACAGAGAGACAAAGAGAGAGAGACAGAGAGACAAACAGAGAGACAAACAGAGAGAGACAAACAAAGAGAGAGACAGAGAGACAAACAGAGAGACACAGGGAGAGGGAGGAAGACAGACAGACAGACAGAGGGATACAGAGACAGTGAGGGAGAGAGGAAGACAGATCCAGTGAACACATTTAAATATAAGCAGTAGCCTTGTTAACTTGGAATTGATTCAGATTGAAGAACTTTACTTGAAAGAGGAGGAACTAATAAATAATTGCCTAGCTGGGGAAATTTGTCTAGTCACACGTGTTATTGTGCACATTTTCATCTACACACACAAACACACACAGGGGTAAGCACCTATGCTTCTAATGCCACCTGAGGGAAGTCTAAAGGATTAGGACTTCAATCTGTTCAGGAAAAACAACAAACACTTTGATCTACCTCACGATAATGTTTGTTCAGATAGTGTCTCTACTAAGCTCAGAGGTTTGACATCCTACTGTGATTGCTGCTCATGCTGGGATAATCACCTCTAAAGGATCAGTATGCAGATGAGATTATTCATGATTATTACCATTATTACCCATGGGGTCTCGGTTAACACACACACACACAGATTCAGACACGCAAACACACACGTAGACACAGGCATGCAATACGCACACACACAAACATTATTGTAACGTTGCTTATCATAATCAGAGAATCTTTTGGGAGGGGAAGAGAAGAGAAACAAACATGCTAGTACAGTAGGTTACATACCCCATGATGCACTAGTACAGTAGGTTACATACCCCATGATGCACTAGTACAGTAGGTTATATACCCCATGATGCACTAGCACAGTAGGTTACATACCCCATGATGCACTAGCACAGTAGGTTACATACCCCATGATGCACTAGCACAGTAGGTAACATACCCCATGATGCACTAGTACAGTAGGTTACATACCCCATGATGCACTAGCACAGTAGGTTGTATACCCCATGATGCACTAGCACAGTAGGTTACATACCCCATGATGCACTAGCACAGTAGGTTACATACCCCATGAAATCAGCTGGTCACCTATTATCAAAACAAACCAAAGCCCTTAAAGAAATCGTTTTTATTTTCCATCGATCACAGTCTGGTAATAATAACAGTCTGGTAGTAATCACAGTCTGTTAATAATAACAGTCTGGTAATAATCACAGTCTGGTAATAATAACAGTCTGGTGATAATTACAGTCTGGTAGTAATAACAGTCTGGTGATAATAACAGTCTGGTGATAATAACAGTCTGGTAATAATCACAGTCTGGTAATAATAACAGTATGGTGATAATCACAGTCTGGTAATAATAACAGTCTGGTGATAATCACAGTCTGGTAATAATAACAGTCTGGTGATAATCACAGTCTGGTAATAATAACAGTCTGGTAGTAATCACAGTCTGTTAATAATAACAGTCTGGTAATAATAACAGTCTGCTGATAATCACAGTCTGGTAATAATAAGAGTCTGGTAGTAATCACAGTCTGGTAATAATCACAGTCTGGTAATAATAACAGTCTGGTAGTAATAACAGTCTGGTAGTAATCACAGTCTGGTAATAATCACAGTCTGGTAATAATAACAGTCTGGTGATAATTACAGTCTGGTAGTAATAACAGTCTGGTGATAATAACAGTCTGGTAATAATCACAGTCTGGTAATAATCACAGTCTGGTAATAATAACAGTCTGGTAGTAATCACAGTCTGGTAATAATCACAGTCTGGTGATAATAACAGTCTGGTAGTAATAACAGTCTGGTAGTAATCACAGTCTGGTAATAATCACTGTCTGGTAATAATAACAGTCTGGTGATAATCACAGTCTGGTAGTAATCACAGTCTGGTAATAATAACAGTCTGGTAATAATCACAGTCTGGTAATAATAACAGTATGGTGATAATCACAGTCTGGTAATAATAACAGTCTGGTGATAATCACAGTCTGGTAATAATAACAGTCTGGTGATAATCACAGTCTGGTAATAATAACAGTCTGGTGATAATCACAGTCTTGTAATAATAACAGTCTCATAGTGAAAAGTTTGTTTTTCCAGGAAATCGAAATGTAACGGAGAAGAAGATGCTGAGATTCTATATAAAAAAGCAAAGAGGACAATATTTAGTATATTTTAATTTAGTTTGAATGGGAGATTAGATTATAGTTTTTTATCATGGGGACAACTCATACAAGATGGCCATAAGAGCTAGGAGTTCTACCCTCATCAAACTGAGCAATAAGACAATCACTAGGATAGACTCAGCAATGTCGTTTCAGCAGATACACATTCTGCAGGTTAAGAATATGGGCCAAACGGATGGCCAAAATGTATTAAGAGATCAACGATGTGCCATGGCAAACTTCATATTTTAAAATCAGCCGTACAAATCAGTTATCACCACTGGTCTGCCTACCCAAATGTGTCCTGTTAGCCAACCCTTTCAAACCTCTGCTACAGAAATAATCAATTTGGCAGGGAAATCGCAGACACCAAACCATAATTGTGACAAAGTATATTTAGATGCAGTTAACCATGACCTTAACTTTTTTATGCATCTCCTTAAAAAAATGAAAAGCTGAACTAATAAAATATTAATGGACACTTAACATAGGCTACTTATCCATTAAATACATGTATGTTTATAGCAATTAACATACATGATCTATATATATATACATATATATATATATATATATATACTGTATATATACATACATAATCATTATATATACATATTAATGTAGGAGAGTGTTGGAGACATTGTTGGAACCGTGTTAGAGCCTGTGCCGTGCATTATAATGCATTATGCATAGCTCATAAGGCATTATAAATGTTCATAAGTGTGTCCCATTAGAGAACATATCTCTTTAGGATTTAGGAGAAGCGTACAGAGATATACAGGCTGAGACAGAACAACGGTTTAATATCTTATTTTCAATCTCCTGACAAAGTTTGGAAGAAAGCCCCATCTAAAGAAAAATAAAACATTTCGGGGGGGGTTGTGAAGAAGGTACCAATAACAGAACATACCAGCGTTTAGAAGGTTAGTTATCTTGAGAATATAGATTCCAGAAAATATCTTATCTGATATCTGCAGACAAAGTCTGGAAGGGAAGGGAAAACAGCACAACTCAGCGATCCACCATGGGAAGCAGACTCAGCGATCCACCATGGGAAGCAGACTCAGCGATCCACCATGGGAAGCAGACTCAGCGATCCACCATGGGAAGCAGACTCAGCGATCCACCATGGGAAGCAGACTCAGCGATCCACCATGGGAAGCAGACTCAACGATCCACCATGGGAAGCAGACTCAGCGATCCACCATGGGAAGCAGACTCAGCGATCCACCATGGGAAGCAGACTCAAAGATCCACCATGGGAAGCAGACTCAGCGATCCACCATGGGAAGCAGACTCAGCGATCCACCATGGGAAGCAGACTCAGCGATCCACCATGGAAAGCAGACTCAGCGATCCACCATGGGAAGCAAACTCAGCGATCCACCATGGGAAGCAGACTCAGCGATCCACCATGGGAAGCAGACTCAGCGATCCACCATGGGAAGCAGATGCACACACACACACCTCCACAAGGGCTTTGTGTGTAGTAAAGGAGAGATAGGATTGGCTGTGAAAAAAACAACCAATCTCTCCTCTAACAGCTGATAAGCATATGCCATGGTGCCAACATGTGACAAATGCCATTTTACAATACAAGTGTTCAGCACAGAAAAAGAGAGTGGGAAAGTGTGGGAAGAATCTGATGCGTCTCTCAGTCGGGAATGCCATAACATGGGGGAGTGGGTGAGAAATCTCTCTAGAGCTGTAAAGTTAATTAAAGATTTTCCGGCAATTCGGCAGACTCTGTTCTTCTAGTGATGAACAAGCTAATGGATCAGGAGAGGAGAGGAGGAGAGGAGGAGAGGAGGAGAGGAGAGGAGGAGAGGAGGAGAGGAGGAGAGGAGGAGAGGAGGAGAGGAGGAGAGGAGAGGAGGAGAAGAGGAGAGGAGGAGAGGAGGAGAGGAGGAGAGGAGGAGAAGAGGAGAGGAGGAGAGGAGGAGAGGAGGAGAGAAGGAGAGGAGGAGAGGAGAGGAGAGGAGAGGAGAGGAGAGGAGAGGAGAGGAGAGGAGAGGAGAGGAGAGGAGAGGAGAGGAGGAGAGGAGAGGAGGAGAGGAGGAGAGAAGGAGAGGAGGAGAGGAGAGGAGAGGAGGAGAGGAGAGGAGGAGAAGAGGAGAGGAGGAGAGGAGGAGAGAAGGAGAGGAGGAGAAGAGGAGAGGAGGAGAGGAGGAGAGAAGGAGAGGAGAGGAGGAGAGGAGAGGAGGAGAGGAGGAGAGAAGGAGAGGAGGAGAGGAGAGGAGAGGAGGAGAGGCCCAAACAGATAAGAAGAAGTGGAGAGAGGCCAAAAAAAGTAGAAGTGGAAGAGAATGAAGGTTAGGAAAAGCGAGAATAGGAGTTCAAGCCACTTCCTGTCCTGTGTAACAGAGAAACCCATATACAGTACACCCTAATCTCAACTCCTACTGAATCTGCATTATAAACTCTATTCATTACAAATATAATATTTTCAATAAAAAGTAATGTGACCAAGAGTAAGAGGGGATGTATCAGGAAGTAAGGGAGGGACAAAGAATAAGATAGGATGTATCAGGAAGTAAGGGAGGGACAAAGAATAAGATAGGATGTATCAGGAAGTAAGGGAGGGACAAAGAATAAGATAGGATGTATCAGGAAGTAAGGGAGGGACAAAGAATAAGATAGGATGTATCAGGAAGTAAGGGAGGGACAAAGAATAAGAGGGGATGTATCAGGAAGTAAGGGAGGGACAAAGAATAAGTGGGGATGTATCAGGAAGTAAGGGAGGGACAAAGAATAAGAGGGGATGTATCAGGAAGTAAGGGATGGACAAAGAATAAGAGGGGATGTATCAGGAAGTAAGGGAGGGACAAAGAATAAGAGGGGATGTATCAGGAAGTATGGGAGGGACAAAGAACAAGAGGGGATGTATCAGGAAGTAAGGGAGGGACAAAGAACAAGAGGGGATGTATCAGGAAGTATGGGAGGCCCAGCCACTCAGTAACTACATTACCAACAACATGCATTACAAGTAGCATGTATTACAAATAGAAAACATGACATATAAAATACATTACATACAGCAAGTAGTAAGATGTGGCTGTTGTGAAACATCTAGAAAAACTTGAAGACCTAACCTTATTTGCATTAGAAAACCCTATGCAACGCAAACAGTAAGCAATGGAAACCCTATGCAATACAAACCACAAGGAGTAAGTAGGGAGGTTGATTGTTGACTTGAGGGGGCTCATCATCAGCCAGAATGTGATATTTTTCACCCTCTCCAACCCTCTATAAACAAAAACATAAATATACATATACTCTAGCCTACTGCCATATCAGGTATTCAACATAAATATACATATACTCTAGCCTACTGCCATATCAGGTAGAGAGAGAGAGAGAGAGAGAGAGAGAGAGAGAGAGAGAGAGAGAGAGAGAGAGAGAGGGACAGAGAGAGGGACAGAGAGAGAGGGACAGAGAGAGAGAGAGAGAGAGAGAGAGAGAGAGAGAGAGAGAGAGAGAGAGAGAGAGGGCGAGAGAGAGGGACAGAGAGAGAGGGACAGAGAGAGAGAGAGAGAGAGAGAGAGAGAGAGAGAGAGAGAGAGAGAGCTAACACTTCTAGGGAGAGGGAATGTTTTGTTACAGGCAATGTTTCTCTAATGCTTAAGTGTGCAGTGTCTATATATGTTAGCAAAAACCTTCTGAGAACCCCTTTAGCATGTTTTAGACGTTAAAGTTAGGAGAACATTCCTTTAGGAGAACATTCCATTAACTTTCCACCAAACACACAACTGGACATATTAATGTTCTTGCAATGTCCCCAGGAAACATGTGTAGAACATTAATATCGTATATTCTGAGAACATGACATCACAGTTTTATTCCTGCCAGCATCACATCATTCACTGTCTGACATTATAAAATATAACCAACTCAAAAAGTATTGAAATAAATAAGCAGGCTCTGTCACTGCATTGAGACTCTAACTCATATTCTGTGTTCATCTCTGCCTTCGTTGAAGGTGTTTTTTCATATAAAACTTCATATCAAATGTTTGGTAGCAGCTTTGGGGGATTTGTGTTGGCTAAAGACTATAATTAGACTCCCAGATTAAAGGTTTCAGACCACCAGCCAGAGCTAGCGCCTCTTGACTCTATTTAAAAGAAAAAACTAAGTTTTAAGTCAGAAATAGGCATTGGTCTGAATCCGAAAAATGTAAATTAATTCACGAGCTCCACAATGCCTATTCCACCCATACTCTACCAAGGTTTTCCAGCAGACAGCTTTGACCTACTACAGTAGCTGTGTTGGTCTATTGTACTTTGTGCTTAGGATTCAAACCTTCTCAAACAGCCTAGTTCATACGATTGGAGGAGGTGTTCCCACAATAATGTGATTTGTACCGCATACAAGTTAAAGTATTGGATTCTTCCACTACCTTTTCAAGCTTGTTCTAATTACATGAAAACATGCTTTGCTTTTATAATTACAAGACCATCATGGGAGCTGTTTTGTCTTGTAATAATGTGGCGCCTGCCTGTATTTCCTTAAACCTTTTTAATTAATTGCAATTAATTGCAAACTTAATCCCCAAAAAACATTTCCACTGCATTTCAGCCCTGCCACAAAAGGACCAGCTGCCATCATGTCAGTGATTGTCTCGTTAACACAGGTGAGAGTGTTGACGAGGACAAGGCTGGAGATCACTCTGTCATGCTGATTGAGTCAGAATAACAGACTGGAAGCTTTAAAAGGAGGGTGGTGCTTGAAATCATTGTTCTTCCTCTGTCAACCATGGTTACCTGCAAGGAAACACATGCCGTCATCATTGCTTTGCACAAAAAGGGCTTCACAGGCAAGGTTTTTGCTGCTAGTAAGATTGCACCTAAATCAACCATTTATCGGATCATCAAGAACTTCAAGGAGAGAGGTTAAATTGTTGTGGAGAAGGCGTCAGGGCACCCAAGAAAGTCCAGCAAGTCTCCTAAAGTTGATCCAGCTGCGGGATCGGGGCACCACCAGTGCAGAGCTTGCTCAGGAATGGCAGCAGGCAGGTGTGAGTGCATCTGCACGCATAGTGAGGCGAAGACTTTTGGAGGATGGCCTGGTGTCAAGAAGGGCAGCAAAGAAGCCACTTCTCTCCAGGAAAAACATCAGGGACAGACTGATATTCTGCAAAAGGTAAAGGGATTGGACTGCTGAGGACTGGGGTAGAGTAATTTTCTCTGATGAATCCCCTTTCCGATTGTTTGGCCCATCTGGAAAACGCTACCATCAGTCCTGTGTCGTGCCAACAGTAAAGCATCCTGAGACCATTCATGTGTGGGGTTGCTTCTCAGCCAAGGGAGTGGGCTCCCTCACAATTTTGCCTAAGAACACAGCCATGAATAAAGAATGGTACCAATACATCCTCCGAGAGCAACTTCTCCCAATCATCCAAGAACAGTTTGATGACAACCAATGCCTTTTCCAGCATGATGGAGCACCTTGCCTAAGGCAAAAGTGATAACTAAATGGCTCGGGGAACACTTAGATATCACTTTTCCATGGCCAGGAAACTCCCTAGACCTTAATCCCATTGAGAACTTGTGGTCGATTCTCAAGAGGTGGGTGGACAAACAAAAACCCACAACTTCTGACAAACTCCAAGCATTGATTATGCAAGAATGGCCTGCCATCAGTCAGGATGTGGCCCAGAAGTTAATTGACAGCATGCCAGGGCGGATTGCAGAGGTCTTGAAAAAGAAGGGTCAACACTGCAAATGACTCTTTACGTAAACTGAAGGTCATTGTCAATGAAAGGCTTTGACACTTATGGAATACTTGTAATTATACTTCAGTGTACCATAGTAACTGCTGACATAAAGATCTAAGAACACTGAAGCAGGAAACTGTGTGGAGACCAATATTTGTGTCATTCTCAAAACGTTTGACCACGACTGTAGAGGTCTATAGAGCCTGTCTGCATTCCTGACTTCTATAACTGTTAGCTGACCTGTGTAATACTGACATAAGCTCAGAAACACTTGTTTTGCCTCCTCAGAAAGTAGAGTCGGCTCTGGCCCTTTTTGTACAGGGCCCCGGTGTTACCAGCCCATTCCAGCCTGCTGTCCATATGGACTCCCAGGAACTTGTATGACCCAACCATTTCCACATCCATCCCCTGTATAGGGACTGCAGTCAGTTGTGCCTTGGTTCTCCTGAAGTCCAGCACCATCTCCTTTGTTTTGCTGATGTTGAGCTGAAGGTGGTTCTGCTCAAACCACAACACAAAGTCACTGATTGTGCTCATGTACTTCTCCTCCTGCCCACCCCTGATGCACCCTACAATTGCAGAGTAATCCGAGAACTTCTGTAGGTGGCATGTTTCAGAGTTATATCTGAAGTCTAAGGTGTAGAGGGTGAACAGGAAGGGGAACAGGACCGTTCCCTGGGGGGCCCCTGTGTTGTTCACTGCCTGTTTTGACACACAGTTCTGTAGTCGCACAAATTGTGGCCTACCGGTCAGGTAGTCTGTGACCCAGGAGACTAAGGGTGCTTCCACTTTCGTCCTCTTCATCTTCTCACCCATTAGCAGGGGCTGAATGGTGTTGAAGGCACTGGAGAAGTCAAAAAACATAACCGTCACAGTGCAACCTGCGTTGTCCAGGTGAGAGTAGGCCCTCTGCAGAAGGTAGATGATTGCATCATCCAGCCCGATGTTGCGCTGATATGTGAACTGCAGGGGGTCCATTGATGTACACACCAGGGGTCTGAGGTGAGCGAGGACTAACCTTTCCAGGGTCTTCATGATGTGGGATGTTAGTGCTACAGGTCTGAAGTCATTCAGGACAGTGGGGTGCGCCTTCTTGGGCACTGGGACGAGGCAGGATGTTTTCCACAGCACAGGGACCCTTTCTAGGCTCAGGCTAAGGTTGAAGTGACGCTGGAGTATTCCACACAGTTGGTCAGCACAGACCCTAAGCACCCTTGGGTTGATGCCATCAGGGCCAGCCGCTTTCCACTGATGTAGTCTCTCCAGCTCTCTCTTCACTTGGTTGGTGGTGAAAGCCAGCTCAGTTGGGGAGGTGGGGGGAAGTGGGGTGTTGAGGATCAGTCCAGAGGGAGCAGGGGCGGAGGTGGGGTCGCTGATTGTCTCAACAGAGGTGTTGTCAGCAAAGTGAGGGTGGGACAGGCGTGAGGGTGTGTGGCCTGGGGAGCTGGAGTGGAGGTAGACAGGGCCAGCTCGTTGGCTCTGTCCTGGGTCCCCTCCGTCTGCCCACTGTTTGACTTTTTGAAGCCAGTGATATTTCTCATACCCTTCCACACCTCTCTCACCTGGCTCTGCCTCAGCTTGTCCTCCATCTTCTCCTTATACCCACTCTTCCCCTCAGCAATCCGCAATTTCAGCTCCCTCTGGACGCATCTCAATTTGTCCTTGTCCCTCTCCTTGAAGGCCCTCTTCTTCTCATTCAGCAGGGCCTTCAGGTCGCTGGTGACCCAGGGTTTATTATTTGGAAAACTGCGTACCTTCCTGGTGGGTACAGTGTTGTCTACACAAAAATGTATATAGTCCGTTATGCAGTCAGTAATACCATCGATGTCCTCGCCATGAGCCTCACAGAGCACATCCCAGTCTGTTGTTTCAAAGCAGTCCTGTAGGGCCTTATTCGCCTCCAGAGACCATCTCCTAATGGTCCTAGTGATCGCAGGCTGCTGTTGGACCATAGGCCTGTAGAGTGGGGTGAGGTGGACAAGGTTGTGATCCGATCTACCGAGGGGAGGGAGTGCAGTGGAGTTGTATTCATCCTTCACATTAGCATATAACAAGTCCAGAGTTGTATTATTCCTGGTTGGGCACTTCACAAACTGTTTGAACGTAGGCAGCGTTGAAGAGAGAGATGCATGGTTAAAATCCCCTGTATGCTGTGCAGACCAGGTGGGGCCCTTGGATACGTGCCGTGGAGTACTTGGCAGAGTACATGGATGTGCTCACCGACTTCACTACAACTTTACCAGGAACGGCAAAGTGTGTCCAGGACCTTTGTGAGCTGGTGACGGAGCACAAGCCCAAGCTGAAGGCCCAGGCAGTGTTCAATGTGGAGGATAGTGTGGAGATAGTGGCTAAGCAGACAAAGCCGGAAGATACCTTTGTGCCAACAGCCACAACATCGACAGCAAGCTGGAGGACCTGCAAATACAGTTTGAGTATGGCGCCCTCATACAACTGAGCTGCTGTGGCAGCTTCCAGAGGAAGACAGGCTCTCCTGGACTGATTTATCCAGTCTGCCATTGCAGCATGCTCCATCAAGCTGCAGACTGTGCTGGAGAAGCACCCCTGGAGAAGCATACCTGGAGAAGCATCCCTGGAGAAGCCTCCCTGGAGGATTAGGGATTAGCCTTGACACTCTAGAGGAGGTGGCGGAGAGACGGATCCTGGCCAAACTGCTGGCCATCATAGACAACGTCACCCACACTCTGCGTTTCATGGTTATGACGCAGAGGAGCACCTTCAGTCACAGACTGATCCCACCACAGTGTGCCAGAGAGCGCTACAGGAGGTCATTCCTGCCGGCGGCTATTAGACTATTTAATGCCTCACCCGGGTATTTGCACAAAGACACATGCCACCATCGGTTAGCTGGACCGGTTCCTTGGGGCAGATAGAACTTAGGCAAGATTTAGATTTAGACCCGTTCCTCAAAGTGGTGGTGGTTCAAATTATTACTAATTAGTCTCTCTACTGTCTCCCCTCGTTAGTTTGAAGTTACAATAAGCATATCTACTGTAGCTGACAGACAGCTTACGGCCCAAATGGCAACCTATTTCCTACATAGTACACTACTTTTGATCAGAGCCCGAGGGCTCAAGTCAAAAGTAGTGCACTATGTAGGGAACAGGGTGCCAATTGGGACACATCACAGTTCTATTCCTGCCAGCATCACATCATTCACTGTCTGACATTATAAAATATAACCAACTCAAAAAGTATTGAAATAAATAAGCAGGCTCTGTCACTGCATTGAGACTCTAACTCATATTCTGTGTTTATCTCTGCCTTCGTTGAAGGTGTTTTTTCATATAAAACTTCATATCAAATGTTTGGCAGCAGCCTTGGGGGATTTTGTGTGGGCTAAATACTATAATTAGACTCCCAGATTAAAGGTTTCAGACCACCAGCCAGAGCTAGCGCCTCTTGACTCTATTTAAAAAACGAAGTCAGAAATAGTCATTGGTCTGAATCCGAAAAAGAAAGGAAATTCACATGAGCTCCACAATGCCTATTCCACCCATACTCTACCAAGGATTTCCAGCAGACAGCTTTGACCTACTACAGTAGCTGTGTTGGTCTATTGTACTTGTGTATGCAGGTTGCTTAGGATTCAAACCTTCTCAAACAGCCTAGTTCATACTATTGGAGGAGGTGTTCCCAAAATAATTAAAGGTTTCAGACCACCAGCCAGAGCTAGCGCCTCTTGACTCTATTTAAAAAACGAAGTCAGAAATAGTCATTGGTCTGAATCCGAAAAAGAAAGGAAATTCACATGAGCTCCACAATGCCTATTCCACCCATACTCTACCAAGGATTTCCAGCAGACAGCTTTGACCTACTACAGTAGCTGTGTTGGTCTATTGTACTTGTGTATGCAGGTTGCTTAGGATTCAAACCTTCTCAAACAGCCTAGTTCATACTATTGGAGGAGGTGTTCCCAAAATAATGTGATTTCTACCTCATACAAGTTAAAGTATTGGATTCTTCACACACCACACTAATCCCATTCCACTTCCTTTTCGAATTATATGAAAATATGCTTTGCTTTTATACTTACAAGACCATCTTTTGTTGGTGAGTAGGTGGCCAACATAACACCAGGTGTTGGCGTTTTGGACACAGTCACTCATATGTAGAGGTCTATAGAGCCTGTCTGAATGACTTCTGTAACTGTTAGCTTACCTGTGTAATATTGACATAAGGTCAGAAACACTTGTTTTGCAAACATGGTTGTGTTTCATCAATTGCTGCGCAGTTTATAACCTTTGTCAAATTAATATGTTGCTTAAAGTTGGTTGTGTGTATTAGTATTTATTTTTGCAATAAAAATTGTTAAGCTACAATAATACACATTTACAATAGGCCTATACCTAAAAATACATACAGCCTAAAGATATCTTTTTTCAGAGTATATTTATACACACAGTATATAAAGCATTAGAAACAACTTCCTAATATTGAGTTGGACATCAGTTGGCCCTCAGAACAGCCTCAATTTGTCAGGGCATAGACTACAAGGTGCGGAAAAGCGTTCCACAGGGATGCTGGTCCATGTTGACTCCAATGCTTCCCATAATTATGTCAAGTTGGCTGGATGTCCTTTGAGTGGTGAACCATTCTTGATACACACGGGAAACTGCTGAGCGTGAAAAACCCTGCAGCGTTGCAGTTATTGACACACTTAAACCGGTGCACCTGGCACCTACTACCATACCCAGTTCAAAGGCACTTCAATATTTTGTCTTGCCCATTCACCCTCTGAATGGCACACATACACAATCCATGTCTCAATTGTCTCAAGGGTTAAATCTTTATTTAACCTGTCTCTTCCCCTTCATCTACACTGATTGAAGTGGATTTAACAAGTGACATCAATAAGGGATCATAGCTTTCACCTGGATTCACCTGGTCAGTATATGTCATGGAAACAGCAGGTGTTCCACTCTGTGTATATATGAGATAAGAGGTAGCTACAGGCCTTATACTTTTATTATCAACAACGGAGAAACTAAATTACATAATAAACATGAAGTGTGTGTGTGTCTGTGTGGGTGTGTGTGGGTGTGTGTTTGCATGTGTCTGCATAGCACCTTGAGAAGTCAGTAATGCACAGCGTGATAAATACAGACGTCGATAGTCTCCACAAAGACAGGCGTCAATACGTCTCCTAACTCTCACCTCTCCAATGTTTTGTGTCTGCTTGACACAAGCAGATATATTGATCCAGCCTTGATTCCCACTGGACTGGCCACATCAGTCCACCACACTGCATGGTGACAGCGACCAATAGAATACTGAAATGTAGCGGCCAAGGAACGTTCAATACTTCTGGAAGGAGGGGAGGGGGAGGTTGGGTTGTTTAACTGTTGATAGACTCAGAGAGTCTTCTTGGCTGGCTGTTGTTGCAATATCAGGTCGTTGATAGACTCAGAGAGTCTTCTTGGCTGGCTGTTGTTGCAATATCAGGTCGTTGATAGACTCAGAGAGGCTTCTTGGCTGGCTGTTGTTGCAATATCAGGTTGTTGATAGACTCAGAGAGGCTTCTTGGCTGGCTGTTGTTGCAATATCAGGTCGTTGATAGACTCAGAGAGTCTTCTTGGCTGGCTGTTGTTGCAATATCAGGTTGTTGATAGACTCAGAGAGTCTTCTTGGCTGGCTGTTGTTGCAATATCAGGTCGTTGATAGACTCAGAGAGTCTTCTTGGCTGGCTGTTGTTGCAATATCAGGTCGTTGATAGACTCAGAGAGGCTTCTTGGCTGGCTGTTGTTGCAATATCAGGTTGTTGATAGACTCAGAGAGTCTTCTTGGCTGGCTGTTGTTGCAATATCAGGTTGTTGATAGACTCAGATAAGAGTGTATCACCTTGTATCACCTTGTCCTCTCTATGCAACAGAAGCACTGGATGGGACACAACATCACTACCGTCACAATGAGTCGGCCCATGTCCTGCTACTATGTTCATATTAGGAGAACTTCATCAAGTGGTTGTAACTCTGAGGCTATGGAGGTATAGAGGGCTGAACAGCACAACACCAACAGTCTACCCATTTACTGGATATAGTCTTCAGTCTGGACTTGGTTTTCACTTCCAGCATTTAATCAATTTCTTAATTCCTGCATTAATGTGTTATCATTTACACACTGTGTCACGTTTATTTTGTCTTAGTATGCGTCTATTTAAAAGAAAAAACCCTTCCTAGACAGAATCATTATTCTCCTCTTTGACTGTGCATTTTCGGTAGTTCTTACTTTCGCCACTAGAGTTCTGTACTCCCGAAGTTGCCAGTTAGCAGTTGTCAGCTGTTAGCAGCCAATGGCTAGCAGTTTCTTCCTGGCGATAAAAACGGATGATTGCCATACTTTTTTCAGGTCATTACTGAATTATTTAATGTAACAAATCAAACATTAAAGCTTGTAAACAATTCATGGTAATTCATTGTAACCTCAAACAATTCATTTAGACCAGGCGTTTATTTGAAACAGATTTATTAAACAGTTTATTTGCTGAAATGTGTGCCATTGCCCAGCTATTAAAAGGAACAGGCTGCTGTTTGAGACTGTTTAATTTAAGTTTTATGTATGCAGACACATACAGATGTAGTATCTTAATTTGAGCCAGTTTGCTACAGCAGGAAATTAATCCTGCAGCAACAGAAAATGTAAATTATAATGTTGATTATAATTAATGGAGATTTTTGTAGGGGTTGATTGAGTCTGACATTTTAGTGGAAATGTCAAACTTCAGAAGCCTTTTCAAACCTCAAATGCACTACAAGTTAAAACAAGTTATTCTGCAACAGGGTGATCAAATTCAGATCCTACATCTAGTATTTAGTAGGGACTCCACTCACTCCAGCTTATGTGATGCTTCAGCTCCCACCCAGATGAATCTAAGATGGTGTAACAGTGCAGACATGCTTTTTTGTTTGTCCCGTCTCATGTCCTGTGTAAATAGTTTGTAATTAATTAGTCTATCTTTCCATATATTTTATTATTCCCTATATACTTCTCCTGCAACCCGCCTCACCCAACGTGAAACGGATCTAATATATTTATTTCTTTACTTTTTCATAATTTAACTGAACTGCCGTCAGAAGCTAGCCTGCTAGCTAGCTTGCTAACTAGCAACTAGCCATTGCTAACCACTGCTAGCGGTCCTCACCACTGCTCTGCCTGCATCAGCCAGCTTTTAGTTCGGACAATATCGGCCAGTCTGCACAGCGCACGACCAACCCAGCGCATATCGGATTGCGTTCCCTTCCACTTCACCGGATTTCTACTGAAATCGCAGGACCATCACACCAGATCATGACAGCTAGCTAGCTGCAATCGAGTGGCTGCTGTTGTTTTGGCTAACACCATTGTCCATATGCTACCTTGAGCTAGCCTCGAGCTAGGGCCATCTCCCGGCCAGCCGACGTATACTAGCTAATCTCCCTGGCTACAGTACCTTTGTCAGCCTGCCTGGACCTTCTACTGTCGACACGGAGCCCCGCCGAGCCACCACGACTGGTCTGCCGACGTAATTGTCCGACGTGGTCTCAACAGGCTTTTCCTCTGCGACATCGCCGAAGATCCATCTGCTATCCCCGGCCTGCTAGCACTCTGAACGCTGTGCCTCCTAGTGCAGCGCCCACTGAACTGCTCCCAGGCTCACCTCTTTGCTGCTCATCGGATCTTATGATTACTCGGCTACACAGCTGATGCCTGTGGGACTGTTCCGTTACATGGTACTTCATTCTCTTTATCTGCTAGGCCTCAGGTCCTGTGTGTAGCACAACAACAATTTCTCTATCTGACCCTTTTTGTCCATTCATCGCCATTACCCGCCGTTGTCTTAGCTCTCTTAATTAACTGTTTTATGCCTCTTTCTTATTTCAACATGCCTTGCCTGGTGCTGTTTAGGTTATCAATTATTATTTTATTTCACTGTAGAGCCCCAAGTCCCACTCAACATGCCTCAGATAGCTCCTTTGTCTCACCCCCCACACATGCGGAGAACTCACCTGGCTTAACTGATGTCTCCAGAGATGCAACCTCTCTCATCATTACCCAACGCCTAGGTTTACCTCCACTGAACGCACATCCTACCATACCCTTGTCTGTACATTATGCCCTCAATCTATTCCACCACGCCCAGAAATCTGCTCCTTTTATTCTCTGTACCCAATGCACTAGACGACCAGTTCTTAAAGTCTTTAGCCGTACCCTTATCCTACTCCTCCTCTGTTCCTCTGGTGATGTAGAGGTAAACCCAGGTCCTGTAGCCCCCAGTACTACACCTATTCCCCAGGCGCTCTCATTTTTTGACTTCTGTAACTGTAAAAGCCTTGGTTTCATGCATGTTAACATCAGAAGCCTCCTGCCTAAGTTTGATTTATTCACTGCTTTAGCACACTCCGCCAACCCGGATGTCCTAGCTGTGTCTGAATCCTGGCCAACTACAATATTTCCCGTCAAGATAGAATTGCCAAAGGAGGCTGAGTTGCAATCTACTGCAGAGATAACCTGCAGGGTTCTGTCAAACAATTTGAGCTTCTACTCTTAAAAATCCACCTTTCCAGAAATAAGTCTCTCATTGTTGCCGCCTGTTACAGACCCCCCTCAGCCCCCAGCTGTGCCCTGGACTCCATATGTGAATTGATTGCCCCCCATCTATCTTCAGAGTTTGTACTGTTAGGTGACTTAAACTGGGATATGCTTAACACCCCGGCTCTCCTTCAATCTAAGATAGATGCCCTCAATCTCATACAAATTATCAAGGAACCTACCAGGTACAACCCTAAATCCGTAACCATGGGTACCCTCATAGATATCATCCTGACTAACCTGCCCTCCAAATACACCTCCTCTGTTTTCAACCAGGATCTCAGCGATCACTGCTTCATTGCCTGCGTTCGTAATGGGTCCGCGGTCAATCGACCAACCCTTATCACTGTCAAACGCTCCCTAAAACACTTCTGCAAGCAGGCCTTTCTAATAGATCTGGCCCAGGTATCCTGGAAGTAGAGGATGCCTGGTTGTTCTTTAAAAGTGCTTTCCTCACCATCCTAAATAAGCATGCCCCTTTCAAAAAAATTTAAACTAAGAACAGATATAGCCCTTGGATCACCCCAGACTTGACTGCACTTGACCAACACAAAAACATCCTGTGGCGCACTGCATTAGCATCGAATAGCCCCCACGATATGCAACTTTTCAGGGAAGTCAGGGACCAATACACACAGTCAGTTAGAAAAGCAACGGCCAGCTTTTTCAAACAGAAATTTGCATCCTGTAGTACTAATTCCAAAACGTTCTGGGACACTGTAAAGTCCATGGAGAATAAGAGCACCTCCTCCCAGTTGCCCTCTGCATTGAGGCTAGGAAACACTGTCACCACCGATAAATTCACGATAATCGAAAATGTCAATAAGCATTTTGCTATGACTGGCCATGCTTTCCACCTGGCTACCCCTACCCCGGCCAACAGCTCTGTACCCCCCCCCCCCCTCTTCAAAGGGGGAGACACTCTAGACCCAAACTGTTATAGACCCATATCCACCCTGCCCTGCCTTTCTAAAGTCTTCGAAAGCCAAGTTAATAAACAGATCACTGACCACTTCGAATCCCACCGTATCAGGAGGCTAAAGAAATGTGGCTTACCAAACTGCACCGCCCATAACCACAAAGCTCTCCAGAGGGTGGTGCGGTCTGACCAATGCATTACTGGGGGAAAACCTCCGGCCCTCCTGGACACCTACAGCACCCGTTGCCACAGTAAGGCAAAAAAGATCATCAAAGACATCAACCACCCGAGCCACTGCCTGTTCAGCCTTTCATCATCCAGAAGGAGAGGTCAGTACAGGTGCATCAAAGCTGGGACCGAGAGACTGAAAAACAGCTTCTATTTCAAGGCCATTAGGCTGCTAAACAGCCACCACTAACACACCAGAGGTGGCTGCCTATAGACACTTATTAGAAATCACCGGCCACTTTAAGGAATAGAACACTAGCCACTTTAATAGTCTTCCATTGAAACCATAAGGCTCTGGTGTGGTGTGACTGTATGGTTTCAATGGAAGACTCTGATGTGATGAGACTGTATGGTGTAAATGAAACACTGGTGTGATGAGATGGTGTGAATGGAACACTCTGGTGTGATGAGATGGTGTGAATGGAACACTCTGGTGTGATGAGATGGTGTGAATGGAACACTGGTGTGATGAGATGGTGTGAATGGAACACTCTGGTGTGATGAGATGGTGTGAATGGAACACACTGGTGTGATGAGATGGTGTGAATGGAACACACTGGTGTGATGAGATGGTGTGAATGAACACTCTGGTGTGATGAGATGGTGTGAATGAACACTCTGGTGTGATGAGATGGTGTGAGTGGAACACTCTGGTGTGATGAGATGGTGTGAATGGAACACTCTGGTGTGATGAGATGGTGTGAATGAACACTCTGGTGTGATGAGATGGTGTGAATGGAACACTCTGGTGTGATGAGATGGTGTGAATGAACACTCTGGTGTGATGAGATGGTGTGAATGAACACTCTGGTGTGATGAGATGGTGTGAGTGGAACACTCTGGTGTGATGAGATGGTGAGAATGAACACTCTGGTGTGATGAGATGGTGTGAGTGGAACACTCTGGTGTGATGAGATGGTGTGAATGAACACTCTGGTGTGATGAGATGGTGTGAGTGGAACACTCTGGTGTGAATAAACAGAAGAAGAGAAACCATTGATTTGGAGAGATAGGGTACACACTAAAGACACACATTTGTTTTTGCTTAGTCTTTACATTTATTGAATTTAATGTACAGGACACACACACAATGGAACACAGACAGAATGGAACACACACACAATGGAACACAGACAGAATGGAACACACACACAATGGAACACAGACAGAATGGAACACAGACAGAATGGAACACAGACAGAATTTGATGTAAATGGAATGTGACATAGCGTTGTTGTACACTATACACACATTAATAAATAATTTAGTATATACTATGGTCTAAATACTGTAGTATTACTATAAGTACATACTATGGTATTCACTGTAGTGTTTTTGTGGACATGACTGTAGTAAACTATAGTATTCACTAATGTTTTTGCATACATTACCAGTATTCACTGTAGTGTTGTTGCGTACAGTGGTGTAAATTTAAAAAAACTTTAAAGTACTACTTAAGTCGTTTTTTGGGGTATGTGTACTTTACTTTACTATTTATATTTTTGACAACTTTTCCTTCACTACATTAAAGAAAATATTGTACTTTTTGCTCCATACATTTTTCCTGACAACCCAAAGTAATCGTTACATTTTGAATGCTTAGCAGGACAGGAAAATTGTGAAATTCACACACTTATCAAGATAACATGTGGTCATCCCTACATTACAACTGCCTCTGGCCTTTCAGACTCACTAAACACAAATGCATCTTTTGTAAATTATGTCTGAGTGTTGGATATTTTAGCAATTACATGTACTTTTGATACTTAAGTACATTTAAAACCAAATACTTTTAGACTTTTACCCAAGTTCTATTTTACTGGGTGACTTTTACTTGAGTAGCTTTCTATTAAGGTATCTATACTTTTACTAAAGTATGACAATTTGGTAGTTTTTCCACCACTGGTTGCGTACATGACTGTAGTATATTGTAGTAACACCTGCCGACTAGGGTTAGCTAAAATGGCACTACTACCAGACTACACCAGTTACTGTTTAATGAGGGGAACACCTCAACCAGAACATAAGACACCACAGTGAGGTGTTCCCCTCATTAAACAGTAACTGGTGTAGAGTGTTATGTTCTGGTTGAGGTGTTCCCCTCATTACTACAGTAACTGGTGTAGAGTGTTATGTTCTGGTTGAGGTGTTCCCCTCATTAAACAGTAACTTGTGTAGAGTGTTATGTTCTGGTTGAGGTGTTCCCCTCATTACTACAGTAACTGGTGTAGAGTGTTATGTTCTGGTTGAGGTGTTCCCCTCATTAAACAGTAACTTGTGTAGAGTGTTATGTTCTGGTTGAGGTGTTCCCCTCATTAAACAGTAACTGGTGTAGAGTGTTATGTTCTGGTTGAGGTGTTCCCCTCATTACTACAGTAACTGGTGTAGAGTGTTATGTTCTGGTTGAGGTGTTCCCCTCATTAAACAGTAACTTGTGTAGAGTGTTATGTTCTGGTTGAGGTGTTCCCCTCATTAAACAGTAACTGGTGTAGAGTGTTATGTTCTGGTTGAGGTGTTCCCCTCATTAAACAGTAACTGGTGTAGAGTGTTATGTTCTGGTTGAGGTGTTCCCCTCATTACTACAGTAACTGGTGTAGAGTGTTATGTTCTGGTTGAGGTGTTCCCCTCATTAAACAGTAACTGGTGTAGAGTGTTATGTTCTGGTTGAGGTGTTCCCCTCATTAAACAGTAACTGGTGTAGAGTGTTATGTTCTGGTTGAGGTGTTCCCCTCATTACTACAGTAACTGGTGTAGAGTGTTATGTTCTGGTTGAGGTGTTCCCCTCATTAAACAGTAACTGGTGTAGAGTGTTATGTTCTGGTTGAGGTGTTCCCCTCATTACTACAGTAACTGGTGTAGAGTGTTATGTTCTGGTTGAGGTGTTCCCCTCATTACTACAGTAACTGGTGTAGAGTGTTATGTTCTGGTTGAGGTGTTCCCCTCATTAAACAGTAACTGGTGTAGAGTGTTATGTTCTGGTTGAGGTGTTCCCCTCATTACTACAGTAACTGGTGTAGAGTGTTATGTTCTGGTTGAGGTGTTCCCCTCATTACTACAGTAACTGGTGTAGAGTGTTATGTTCTGGTTGAGGTGTTCCCCTCATTAAACAGTAACTGGTGTAGAGTGTTATGTTCTGGTTGAGGTGTTCCCCTCATTACTACAGTCATGTCTGTAAAAACACTACAGTGAATACTATTGTCACGATGCGGATTAATGGGACGATACACGGAGTGCTGGTGGAGCGTCATTCCTTCTTTATTTTGGAGTTGTTCTCACGAAGCACAAAATAACAAAAGGAGACGAATGAACTAAATACAAAACACTAACAAAGTAACTTACGTGCTGAAAACACAAGGCAGACACGAACAATGATCCACACACAGGTGGATGAGTGTGGGGCCTAAATACTATCCCCAATCAGAGACAAACTCTAGACAGCTGTCTCTGATTGGGGATCATTAATTTCCCCAGTTAGGGTGTGAGGACTTGATTGTGTGCCTCTCACTCCCCATGGTTGGAGTAAGAGGCCATCCACAACCAAGCCCTCACAACTATAGTATACTACAGTCATGTCCACAAAAACAGTACAGTGAATACTATAGTATACTACAGTCATGTCTGTAAAAACCCAACAATTAATACTATAGTATACTACAGGCATGTCCGCAAAAACAGTACAGTGAATATTATAGTATACTACAGTCATGTCTGTAAAAAACTACAGTGAATACTATAGTATACTACAGTCATGTCTGTAAAAACACTACAGTGAATATTATAGTATACTACTACAGTCATGTCTGTAAAAACACTACAGTGAATATTATAGTATACTATAGTCATGTCTGTAAAACACTACAGTGAATGCTGCTGTAAAGTCAACAAAAACACTACATTGAATACTTTAGTATATAAATATAGTAATACTACAGTATTTTGACCTTAGTATACTAAAATATTTTTTAATGTGGGTTAGCTGTAAACGTTCAAATCAAACCAGCATCGACAAAGCTAGCAGCTAGCAGTAAAGCTAGCTAGCAGTCCAATCGTGATCGAGGGACACTACAGTGTATAGAATTTAACACAGTATACAACAACCTTCTAAAGTAAGCACTACATGATCAAGGGATACTACGGTGTGTAGTATAGTATTTTAAAGTACACTACATATTATAAATATTATAGTAAGAACTGAACCAGTGGTCACCATCTCTAAGGCATTCCTAGTTGATCACCAAACATTTCAGTAAAAAACTGGTCAAGTTCCTATTTAATTTTTTTGGTGTGTGTTGGCGGTAGGAGCACTTGATTTAGCATGTTACAACCAGCACTGTAGCTGCAGAGTAGAGCAAAGAGTTCCTATAAGCTTACATTGTTATTATTAGAGGCTTGTCTTTTTTAGTATCAAGGAATATTTCACTTTCTCTGGTCATAGGAGTAATAACAGGAATTGGTGCATGAGGCTGAAGTAATGCAGTGAGACTTGAGTTTCACAAACAGCTGGAAGACTGTCCCCTTTTCTCACAGCTGCTCCCTCCCCTCAGATCTGATGCAGGCCATCAGTCACAAAAAAAATTAAAAAGCTAATTGTATTAATTATTTTGCTCACTCAGCTGTGTCTCAGAAGTAATACAACAAATGATCTGTTACCAGTGTGATCATAGACCTAAAAAATATAATTTTATAATGTTCTGAGAACTGTTAAATTATAATGTCTAAGTCTGAATTATCTATAGCCTCTGCATGACGAATCAATGCTCAGGGTTGGGACAGACAGCCCATCTGCATGTAGAGCTATCATCTCATCTTGGTAATTTATTTTATTGTGATGGGTAGGCCTGCATTTGCTGCAGCATAGCCTATGCTACAGTAACATAAAGACCGAATGTGCGTCTAATTTACACATCTCCATCTGGCTTTCAGAGGTCACCTTGTTTTTTAATAGCCTATCACTTGAATATCGAAAATCATTGCTCTAAATCCGTGCACGCGTGAGCACTCTCTTACAGTCTTTAAATCAGTGCAGAAGTGAGCACTCTCTCACAGTCTTTAAATCAGTGCAGAAGTGAGCACTCTCTCACAGTCTTTAAATCAGTGCAGAAGTGAGCACTCTCTCACAGTCTTTAAATCAGTGCAGAAGTGAGCACTCTCTCACAGTCTTTAAATCAGTGCAGAAGTGAGCACTCTCTCACAGTCTTTAAATCAGTGCAGAAGTGAGCACTCTCTCACAGTCTTTAAATCAGTGCAGAAGTGAGCACTCTCTCACAGTCGTTCTCTCTCTCCATCAACTCCATTCAAATTGCATCCAGAGAGACTCCTGTTCTAGATTGATATATAGCCCTATATATAGATGCCTACCTCTTTTAATACATTCAATGCAGTATTAGCAGTATATTTAGCTAATCAATGATGGGTTATGCATAATAAGCTTCTAACTTATAGCCTCTGTCTCTTGCGCAATACGCACCCACCTGTGCTCTGCTGGCCTCTCCTTAAAAAACGCCCTTTAGCTCTTGGAGTCTCATGCAGGAAAAGCTAGACTAGAATAGCTTGCTGGACATACTTTTTTTTGCATTTATTATACCAATAGACTATTCAAAGAGGGACGCAAGCTCTTTTTTGCTGAATATTAAATACAGCAGCCAATAGAACTCACAGGTAGTTTGAAAGAATAGCGAACGTGCGATGGTGGTAGGCTATAGCAGTTCTTTATTCTGACCCATAACCATTCAATCTTCCTGAAGTGAAGTGTAGCCTTATGCATCTAATTATAGTGCTCTATTATTCATGTGTCATTAGAACGATGAAAATAAGGACTCCTAAACGTATTTAGGAGTTTACTACAGTCATGGAGAGGAACTGTTGAAAGTGAGGAAGGACTTTTTTTATTTTTTATTTAACCTTTATTTAACCAGGAAGGGCTCATTGAGATTTGAAATCTCATTTTCAAGAGCGTCCTGGCCAAGATAGGCAGCATCAAGTCATTACAAAATTACAGACAGACAACATGAAGAACTACCAGTAATATAATAAAAACCATAGAAATCAAAGGGGTATAACGAAATCATAAAACAGCAAATTAAAAACATTGACAAGTCAAGGAATCAGCCTAAAAATCCTTCATCAATGATTTAAAAACACCAATCGGGACAAATTCTTCCAATTTAAAACTATTTTGTAAGGCGTTCCTAGCCGATGGCACAGAGTACATAAAAGCCCTTGTACCAAATTCATTCCGGACATTTGGAACAGTTAGCAGTATAAAGTCATATTTCTGAAGAATAAAAATGCCCAAATAAAATGTTAGTAAACCCAAAATGGCTTTGTAAATAAAATTATACCAGTGACTGAGCCTACGAGTGACTAGAGAAGGACAGTCAGCCCTGGTATATAAAGTGCAGTGGTTCGTAAGGGTTTTGCAGTTTAAAATAAATCTCAGTGCTCCATGGTATAGGGTGTTAGTTGATGTCAAACACTGAGTGGAAGCATTCATATATAAAATATCACCACAGTCTAGTGTAGGCATGAATGTAGCTGATACTAGCCTGATACTAGCCTCCTTCTAGCTTCAAAAGAAAAACAGGTTTTATTCTTATGTTTCTGTGTTGTGTTTACATATTGAATATGAAATTTAAAAGAGGCTGTCATCAATTAAAATTCAAAGATATTTCTTTGAGGCGTGAGAGTTCTGTGACCAGCCGGTGAGGGTGGCATGGACATCTGAAGCCGAGGGGCGTTCCTCCACCTCAAAGACACGCTGTGCTCGGAGCCGGTGTTGAGAGCCCCAGATTTCCAGCAGCCTTTCACTGTCCACACCGACGCCTACAGCACCGGCTTGGGGGCTGTTCTGTCCCAAGGGGATGGGGCGGAGGAACATCCCATCCTATACATAAGCCGCAAGCTGTCCGACAGGGAGAGGAAGTACGCAACGATAGAGAAGGAGGCACTGGCAATTAAGTCGGAAGTTTACATACACCTTAGCCACCTTAGCCAAATACATTTAAACTGAAATACATCCACAGGTACACCTCCGATTGACTCAAATTATGTCAATTAGCCTATCAGAAGCTTCTAATGCCATGACTTCATTTTCTGGAATTCCCCAAGCTGTTTAAAGGCACAGTCAACTTAGTGTATGTAAACTTCTGACCCACTGGAATTGTGATATAGTGAATAATCTGTCTCTAAACAATTGTTGGAAGAATTACTTGTGTCATGCACAAAGTAGATGTCCTAACCGACTTGCCAAAACTATAGTTTGTGAACATGAAATCTGTGGAGTGGTTGAAAAATGAGTTTTAATGGCTTCAACCTAAGTGTATGTAAACTTCCGACTTCAACTGTAGATACTCAGTGTAAAGCCAATTAGTACACAGCTGGGCCCATGACCACAACCACTGCCTCCGGTCGGATAAACCACAACCACTGCCTCCGATCGGTTAAACCACAACCACTGCCTCCGGTCAGTTAAAGCACAACCACTGCCTCCGGTCAGTTAAAGCACAACCACTGCCTCTGGTCTGTTCATTTCATGCCTCCCACCTGTATTTGTCACGAGTGGGTGTAGAGAGAGACCAAGGAGCAGCGCAGCGATAGTTCGACATGTTTATTTTAACCAGAAACTTGTAATGTCACGAACTATACAAAACAAAGAAACAGAACACACTTACTTGGCTGTGACTTGACGTACAAACATCTAACAATGACCCACACAACAGGTGTGGGGAAAGGCAACTTAAATAGAATCCCCAATCAGAGACAACGTCTCACAGCTGTCTCCAATTGGGGATTCAACACAAAATGAAAAACATAGATCTAGGTATCTAGATCTGTCAGGCTCTGACCATGGCCAAAAGGTACTCCCTATGGCCAGAGCCTGACAGTACCCCCCCTCTAAGGCGCGGACTCCCGGCCGCGATAATAACAAAAAAAAAAAAAAAAAAAAAAATTATGTGACATGGGGGGTGTGAGGAGGGACAATCCACTTCGGTGGCGGCTCAGGCCCCGGTGAAGTGGATAATTTCCTCCCTGACCTGAGTCTGATGACCAGTCCCGGAATGGGACCTAGCATGGCGAACGGCTCCGGCCCTGTAGCGGTACCGACGACCGGACCCGGACTGGGCACCGGTGTGGCAGGACGCTCCGGTTCTGGAGCTGAGCAGACGGCCGGCCCCGGACTGGGCACCGGTGGAGCGGACTGCTCCGGCGCTGGAGCGTAGCAGACGGCCGGCCCCGGACTGGGCACCGGTGGAGCGGACTGCTCCGGCGCTGTAGCGGAGCAGACTGCTGGACCCGGATTGGGCTCCGGGCGGCGGACCGTCGCTGGAGGCACCGGGCGGCTGACCGTCGCTGGAGGCACCGGGCTGCTGACCGTCGCTGGAGGCACCGGGCTGCTGACCGTCTCTGGAGGCACCGGGCTGCTGACCGTCTCTGGAGGCACCGGGCTGCTGACCGTCTCTGGAGGCACCGGGCTGCTGACCGTCTCTGGAGGCACCGGGCTGCTGACCGTCTCTGGAGGCACCGGGCTGCTGACCGTCTCTGGAGGCACCGGGCTGCTGACCGTCTCTGGAGGCACCGGGCTGCTGACCGTCTCTGGAGGCACCGAGTTGCTGACCTTGGCTGGAGGCTCAGAGTTGCTGACCTTGGCTGGAGGCTCAGAGTTGCTGACCTTGGCTGGAGGCTCAGAGTTGCTGACCTTGGCTGGAGGCTCAGAGTTGCTGACCTTGGCTGGAGGCTCAGAGTTGCTGACCTTGGCTGGAGGCTCAGAGTTGCTGACCTTGGCTGAAGGCTCAGAGTTGCTGACCTTGGCTGGAGGCTCAGAGTTGCTGACCTTGGCTGGAGGCTCAGAGTTGCTGACCTTGGCTGGAGGCTCAGAGTTGCTGACCTTGGCTGGAGGCTCAGAGTTGCTGACCTTGGCTGGAGGCTGAGAGTTGCTGACCTTGGCTGGAGGCTCAGAGTTGCTGACCTTGGCTGGAGGCTCAGAGTTGCTGACCTTGGCTGGAGGCTCAGAAGCCCGCTCCCGCATATTCATCAGCCTGCTAACTAGAGCGTATCGGCGCCCGAAGTCCTCCTCCTCCTCTATCTCTATAATGAGCGGATCAGTCGGCTTTTCAAAAGGAAGCGCAACCCAGGCTCTCCACCACTTCGTCTGTTCCTCCTTCGGGTATTCATAAAACCCCTCGGGTTTCTCGCGATCCTGGATCGTTGGCAGACGAAGTGGTGGGCGATCCTCTTCCTCCAGCCTCTCCGTGCCTTGGCTGCGCACCGATGGTGTGGTGCGCGAAGTCGGCACGGACCGTGCCGGGCTGTGGGTGAACGCCGATGGTGTGGTACACGGAGCAGGCACGGACCGTACCTGACTCTGGGCCGACGCTGGAGTTACCGGGTTGGGAACTGGCGTTGGAGGGCTGCGACTGCCCCGATCTTTCTCTCTCCATCGCCAATCCCCTTCCTGTGAGGTCTCCATCGGGAGCCCCCACAAGTGAGGGAACAAAGGCACATAGTCGTCGTCTTCCTCCGACTCCTCTCCGTACCTCTGCTCCCATGGCTGTGGGGGCTCCTCCTGGATCCCCCACGAGTGCAGTGGCCGGGGCTCTTCACCATCGATCCCCGACCACCCCCATAGCCCCCCCCCAAAAACAGTTTGGGGGTTCTTCTGGGTTCCAGGCTGTTTCCTTGCCCGTGTCTTGGTTTTTCCACTGCCTCTCTTGGTCTCGTTGTGGTGGGTCATTCTGTCACGAGTGGGTGTAGAGAGAGACCAAGGAGCAGCGCAGCGATAGTTCGACATGTTTATTTTAACCAGAAACTTGTAATGTCACGAACTATACAAAACAAAGAAACAGAACACACTTACTTGGCTGTGACTTGACGTACAAACATCTAACAATGACCCACACAACAGGTGTGGGGAAAGGCAACTTAAATAGAATCCCCAATCAGAGACAACGTCTCACAGCTGTCTCCAATTGGGGATTCAACACAAAATGAAAAACATAGATCTAGGTATCTAGATCTGTCAGGCTCTGACCATGGCCAAAAGGTACTCCCTATGGCCAGAGCCTGACAGTATTAGGGTGTTTCAGACAAGATTATCCATTCACAGAGGTTACAGCCTCAATCTCATTGCCCTGATAGGTAGTAATAGGTCAAAGGTTCAGTGGTCTATTGCTTGCTTTAGAAAACACCATTAGTTTAGTTTTGTCAGCATTGATGATAAGCTTCAACTGACACAAGGTATGTTGAAAAGTATAAAAATGGGTTTGCCAGTTCTGGAAAGCTTTTGTGAGAGACGAGGCACAACAATAAATAACAGTATCATCAGCATAACATTTCTGTCTAAATAATATATATAAATAGTGAATAAAAGGGGAACAGGAACAGAGCCCTGGGGCACACCATTACAGACAGACAATTTAACAGACATGAGCCCATCAAATTGAGTGCACTGAGTTCTAACAGACAGATAGTTAGCAAACAATGCAACTGCATTCTCCGAAAGACCTACGCTTGACAATCTCTGCCTCAGTATAGCATGATCAACTGTATCAAAAGCCTTTGAGAGATCAAAAGTGAGTTTTTTTGTCAAGGGCTTCAGTGATATAATTTAAAACCTTCATGGCTGCTGTAATTATGCTATTCTTCTTCCTGAAGCCCGATTGGTACATTGATAAAATAGAGTTAGTATATAAAACCTCTTTTAGCTGTTCACTGACAAGGGTTTCAAGTATTTTCCGCCAGGGGTGACAGCTTTGAGAGGCTACCTGCCTACCAGATGATACAAAGTGCTCATTGAAACAATTCAGCATTTCAGTTTTGTCATATACAGTGACGGTAATTCATTAACATTACTGTTAACAGACATAGACAAAACGTTCTAGGGTCATTCAACCATGCAAAATATTCACTTACCTGTTCATTTAACCAGTCTGTCTATTAGGTAAACTATTATTACCCTCGCTCATATCATATGCATTTTTAGCTACTGAAGTATTTCGACCTGTATAGTATAGTTAACCATCCAACATCCACCAATGTATAGTGTACATATTCAGCCAACCACCCATACTATGCAGTCTTTTTATTGCTTTTTTGCACTCGAGATATCTTGTATTTCTATACTTTTTCATACTGCCGCTCTATGTATCATGTACCGTGTATCTGTCTTTTGTGTATTTTCGTTCTGGCATTTTGCACCTGCCCTATGTTTTGTTGTAGCTGCTGGACAAAAAAATGTCCCCCTCGCGGATCAATAAAGTTAATCTATCTATCTATCTATCTATCTATCTATCTATCTATCTATCTATCTATCTATCTATCTATCTATCTATCTATCTATCTATCTATCTATCTATCTATCTATCTATCTATCTATCTATCTATCTATCTATCTATCTATCTATCTATCTATCTATCTATCATCTATCTATCTATCTATCTATCTATCTATCTATCTATCTATCTTTCTTATCAGTAGTAATAAAATATTCAGACTTGGCCTTCCTGAGAAGAGAAGAACACTTATTTGGTAGCTGCCTAAAAAGAAGCCAATCAGCATCAGAACATGATTTCCTTGCTTTAGCCCAGGTTAGATTACGTTTGTGAATAATGCAAGACAGCTCAGGAGAAAACCATGGATTATCCCTCCATTTAACTCTGTGTTGTAGATGTGGTAGTGGAGTAGGGGCCTGAGGGCACACACTTAGTGTGTTCTGAAATCTGTTATGAATGTATTGTAATGTTTTTATAATTGTATAACTTCCTTAATTTTTCTGGACCCCAGGAAGAGTAGCCTTATCAGCAGCTAATGGGGATCCATAATACATACAAATACAAAACCTGCAGAATGGGGCATGTTTGTTTATTATTTGGAAAAAAATATCATGAAATAATTTCCAGGCAGTTTCCACATCAGGAATAAACTCAATCTAACAAATCATTAAAAATCTTAACATTTCTCTTACGAATAATGCTTGGGTTTGTCTTAGGAACCTTAGTATTTCTAACAACAACAACAACAGTACAATGGTCACTTAAATCATTACAGAAAACACCTGCCGCAGAATATTTATGTGGAACATTTGTCAAAATCAAATTAATCAGGGTAGATTTCTCTGGGCATTTGACATTTGGGCGGGTGGGTGATTTAATCAATAAGATTCATAGAATTACAATATAATTTCAAGATCATTTCACGTTAAAGAAGTTTAGACATAAGGTGCATCAGAGAAGAAAATGCAACACAGAGAGCAGAGGAGGGTCTATAACAGCCAATCACAGTTATGGAGAGACCCGAGAGCAGAGGGGGGTCTATAACAGCCAATCACAGTTATGGAGAGACCCGAGAGCAGAGGGGGGTCTATAACAGCCAATCACAGTTATGGAGAGACCCGAGAGCAGAGGGGGGTCTATAACAGCCAATCACAGTTATGGAGAGACCCGAGAGCAGAGGGGGGTCTATAACAGCCAATCACAGTTATGGAGAGACCCGAGAGCAGAGGGGGATCTATAACAGCCAATCACAGTTATGGAGAGACAAAAGGTCAGAGGGGGATCTATAACAGCCAATCACCGTTATGGAGAGACCCGAGAGCAGAGGAGGGTCTATAACAGCCAATCACAGTTATGGAGAGACCCGAGAGCAGAGGGGGGTCTATAACAGCCAATCACAGTTATGGAGAGACCCGAGAGCAGAGGGGGATCTATAACAGCCAATCACAGTTATGGAGAGACCCAAGAGCAGAGGGGGATCTATAACAGCCAATCACAGTTATGGAGAGACCCGAGAGCAGAGGGGGATCTATAACAGCCAATCACAGTTATGGAGAGACCCGAGAGCAGAGGGGGATCTATAACAGCCAATCACAGTTATGGAGAGACCCAAGAGCAGAGGGGGGTCTATAACAGACAATCACCGTTATGGAGAGACCCGAGAGCAGAGGGGGGTCTATAACAGACAATCACCGTTATGGAGAGACCCAAGAGCAGAGGGGGATCTATAACAGCCAATCACAGTTATGGAGAGACCCGAGAGCAGAGGGGGATCTATAACAGCCAATCACAGTTATGGAGAGACCCTTTGAAACCTCAAGATTCAAAGCAAGAAATTCCAACTGTTTACAAATACAGTTGAAGTCGGACGTTTACATACACTTAGGTTGAAGTCATTAAAACTCATTTTTCAACCACTCCCCAGATTTCATGTTAACAAACTAAAGTTTTGTCAAGTCGGTTAGGACATCTACTTTGTGCATGACACAAGTAATTCTTCCAACAATTGTTTAGAGAAAGATTATTTCACTTATAATTCACTATATCACAATTCCAGTGGGTCAGAAGTTTACATACACTAAGTTGACTGTGCCTTTAAACAGCTTGGGGAATTCCAGAAAATAATGTAATGGATTTATAAGCTTCTGATAGGCTAATTGACATCATTTGAGTCAATTGGAGGTGTACCTGTGGATGTATTTCAAGGCCTACCTTCAAACTTAGTGCCTCTTTGCTCGACATTATGGGAAAATCAAAAGAAATCAGCCAAGACCTCAGAATCTTTTTTTTTTAGACCTCCACAAGTCTGGTTCATCCTTGGGAGCAATTTCCAAACGCCTGAAGGTAACACGTTCATCTGTACAAACAATAGTACACAAGTATAAACACCATGGGACCACGCAGCCGTCATATCGCTCAGGAAGGAGACGCGTTCTGTCTCCTACAGATGAACGTACTTTGGTGCGAAAAGTGCAAATCAATCCCAGAACAACAGCAAAGGACCTGGAGGAAACAGGTACAAAAGTATCTATATCCACAGTAAAATGCGTCCTATATCGACATAGCCTGAAAGACTGCTCAGCAAGGAAGAAGCCACTGCTCCAAAACCGCCTTAAAAAAGCCACACTACGGTTTGCAACTGCACATGGGGACAAAGATCGTACTTTTTGGAGAAATGTCCTCTGGTCTGATGAATCAAAAAAATAACTGTTTGGCCATAATGACCATCGTTATGTTTGGATGAAAAAGGGGGAGGCTTGCAAGCTGAAGAACAACATCCCAACTGTGAAGCATGGGGGTGGCAGCATCATGTTGTGGGGGTGCTTTGCTGCAGGAGGGACTGGTGCACTTCACAAAGTAGATGGCATCATGAGGAAGGAAAATTATGTGGATATATTGAAGCAACATCTCAAGACATCAGTCGCAAATGGGTCTTCCAAATGGACAATGACCCCAAGCATACTTGTGGCAAAATGGCTTAAGGACAACAAAGTCAAGGTATTGGAGTGGCCATCACAAAGCCCTGACCTCAATGCTATAGAAGATTTGAGGGCAGAACTGAAAAGGCGTGTGGGAGCAAGGAGGCCTATAAACCTGACTCAGTTACACCAGTTCTGTCAGGAGGAATGGGCCAAAATTCACCCAACTTATTGTGGGAAGCTTGTGGAAGGCTACCCAAAACATTTGACCCAAGTTAAACAATTTAAAGGCAATGCTACCAAATACTAATTGAGTGTATGTAAACTTCTGACCCACTGGGAATGTGATGAAAGCTGAAATAAATCATTCTCTCTACTATTATTCTGACATTTCACAATAAAGTGGTGATCCTAACCGACCTAAGACAGGGAATTTTTACTAGGATTAAATGTCAGGAATTGTGAAAAATTTAGTTTAAATGTATTTGGCTAAGGTGTACGTAAACTTCCGACTTCAACTGTAGTTTCAGACTTCGCCACACTTACAAGGAATTGAGTCTCTCCATATACGGCGGAAGGTAGCCTAGTGGATAGAGTGTTGGTCCTGTAACTGAAAGGTTGCAGGATTGAATCCCTGACCTAACAAGGTAAGAATCTGTTGTTCTGCCCCTGAACAAGGCAGTTAACCCACTGTTGCTAGGCTGACATTGTAAATAAGAATTTGTTCAAAACTGACTTACCTGGTAAATTAAAGTATAGCCACGCTGCCACCTTTCTTAACCTGATCAGTGTGATACACATTGTAACCATTTATACAAATATCCTTATCAACAACAGACTTGTTGAGCCAGCTTTCAGAAAACACAATTATATCAGCATCAGCTGATTCAGGCCAAATGATGAGGCTGTGTACATTTAAATGAGAAATACCAAGAACAGATATAGATTTAAAATCAGAGGGTTTATGGAGACTGTTAATATCAGGACCAGGGTTATGTTGTACTAATATCAGGACCAGGGATATGTTGTACTAATATCAGGACCAGGGTTATGTTGTACTAATATCAGGACCAGGGTTATGTTGTACTAATATCAGGACCAGGGTTATGTTGTACTAATATCAGGACCAGGGATATGTTGCACATTCATCTCAGGACCAGGGTTATGTTGCACATTCATCTCAGGACCAGGGTTATGTTGCACATTCATCTCAGGACCAGGATTATGTTGCACGTTAATATCAGGACCAGGGATATGTTGCACGTTAATATCAGGACCAGGGTTATGTTGCACATTAATATCAGGCCAGGGTTATGTTGTACTAATATCAGGACCAGGTTTATGTTGCACATTCATCTCAGGACCAGGGTTATGTTGTACTAATATCAGGACCAGGTTTATGTTGCACATTCATCTCAGGACCAGGGATATGTTGTACTAATATCAGGACCAGGGTTATGTTGCACGTTAATATCTGGACCAGGGTTATGTTGTACTAATATCAGGACCAGGGTTATGTTGTACGTTACCTGACATAAACAAAATAAGAATAACTAGGCACCTCTGTTTAATAAACTTGCACGGCTTCTCTTTTTTAGAGACCTACTGCAAGTGAATTCTACAAGTGAGTTTCCAAACAATACAAAAAAGTCATTTAAAACCATTAGACTTCGGTAGTGACACAAGTTCGTACTGTTCATATCATGACACAAATGAATCGGCACTTGGACTAGTGGACCGATTGAAAAAGAGCTCCTTCAGACACAATGCCTAATGGAGAGGAGAGCACATTGTCAGATGTACTCACCCAGCGACAATGTTTGTTTTCTCCAGAGTTCAGTAAAGTCAGTGCGCAAAGCAATACCATGAAAATTGTCATTTTCTCTGAGAGATGTAAGAAATAGAGGCCAAGGAAAGGTAAGTGGAGAGAGGGACTGTGTGTATGTATCAGTCTGTATCAGTCTGTATGTGAGTAGATTGGGAGTGGGGGTCGATTGAGGGAATGGGCTGGGGATTGTTGAGCTGCCGCTGACAGCCAGGTGGAAAGCGAAGAGGAGCAGTTTCGAAGAAACACTCCGCAGAGGGAAAGCAAAGCATTGAACCCAGGCGAGGGGTACTTCGAGTAGTGAAGTGCAAATAGCGATAAAAAAATTTACCGAATTGAGGGAGACCCGCAATCTTTACACCAGCAAAACTAAATAGTTTGCACTACACAACAAGGAAAGTGTAGATTGCTCCACCAAAAATGTATAGGTTAAAAACTACTAGTAACAGACAAACGACTTGACATGCTACGGCTAATAATATTAGGGGAAATATTATGAAAGGTACACTATATATACAAACAGGGCCGGCCCAGACCAAGTATGAACACAATATGCATAATGTAGCATTGTTCTACAGCCTTACTCGCTTTGCCTTTCTTGCAGCAAAGTCATATGATATCATAAGACAGCTGTTGGGAGACCACATGGTTTATACTAATGATGGAAAGTCCACTGAGACGTGCTTGCACCATAGTAGATCTCAGGTAGGTTTTAATCAGTTTGAGCTTAGAGAAGTTCCTTTCAGCAGCAGACACTGTAACAGGAAGAGTGGCAGTGATTCTCAGAGCTGCCCACATATTGGGGTAAATTTCTGTCGGCTTCTTCTTGTGCAGGAAGGTCAAGAGTTCCATGTTTGTCATGTTTTGTTATGGCAAAAGTTTTGCATTTCCACAGCAAGTTCCCTGCCATCAATATCTGTCTGTCCGTCATGGCTTAGAGCAGTGCTCAGGGTTTGACAGTGCTCTAGCAACTCGGCTTATGACATGTTGGGGAAGTTGAGGAGCACTCCAAATTTGTCATTCACGTCTCCAAGACTCTGAAATCTCTAATCAAGTGAAGAGAGGGGTGTATCCACTACCACATCAATAGGCTCATCTGGAGCCTCATAACCAAAGTGCCTTTTTGTGATTCTCAACTGCTTTTGTTTGAGTACAGCCTCCACGTTCATCTCCTTTGCAGTTGTCTGTGCATCAGAAAATCCAGTGTTTCTGTAGCAGGTAAGGTAATCTCTGGTTTTCTTCAGCAAGTCAACAGCCACATCTAGCTGCATAGAGGGTGACTGCATCAGTTTACTCACATGCTGGATCTTTTTGAGGATGTCATACCATATGACTGTGGAAATAGAAAAGCGGTAGGATCCAATCTCCTCAGCCAAAGGCTGGGCTTCAACTTTCACCACAGGGTCTTCCCTCACCTCCAGAAGACCCTCTCTGACTTGCCCAGCCTGGTACCTTACTGCCTGAATGCTGTTTATCCTGCTTTCCCACCTGGTCTCTGACCATGATTTCAGGGTGGTTTTGACATGTTTCAGGAGGATATCCCATCTATGGGTGGAGGCTGAGAAGAGTTTGAATAATTTAGCTAAATATTCAAAGTAGCCAATGGCATCTGGTGAGCTCTTAGCAGCATCAAGCCACTACCAGATTTAAAGTGTGGGCACCACATGGGACAAAAAAGGCTCTTGAGGTCTGTTGAAGCAGCCAAGCCTGAACACCTTTATTCTTTCCCTTCATGTTGGCGCCGTTGTCATAGGACTGTCCTCTACAGTCCTCAAAGGGGATGTTCAGCTCCTCCAGCCTTTTGAGGATGAGAGATGACAAACTTTCCCCTGTTGACTCCTCTGACACAAGAAAGCCCATGAAATGTTCTTTAATTTGTGGTTTGTCTTCCAGTAACACAATCCTGACAATGACAGAGAGCTGTTCCTTATGACTCAGATCAGGGCTGCAATCAGAAATAATGGAGAAATACTTTGATGTTTTGATCTCTTCCACTATTTTTTCCAGTATTTGTGCGCTGATGGAGTATCAGTTCATTTTGGATTCTTTTGCCCAGGTAATGTGTGTGACTGCCAGCTCCACTTTCCACCCTACCAAAATGCTGCTTCATAACTGGATCAAATTTGGCCATAAGCTCCACCTCATTATATTATACAAATAGCAAGAGTAATTACACCTAGCATTCATGCACAAAACATGTATTCAATGAGCACTTCTCTAGCATGCTGTTTGCTATAATACGTATAAGACTTATCAATAATGAAAATGCAAAGGCTTACAACTATTAATTACAAAAGGGGATGGGAAAGGAAAAGCATTTTCATTGACTTTTACAAGCAGGGTTAACGTTGGCTAACTAGACTAGCTAAGATGTCAATAAAATGTCGGCCAATGCCTGGTTTCTTGAGGCAGACAGTGGATGGTTCGTGCAGCACACTTGAAAGAAAAAGTGTATTTCTCAAAGTTATGTTATAGGTTAGGTTATTCCCCAAACACCTGAATAGTCTTTCCAACATTCCCTAATGAATTTAAGGTAAAAGTAACTGACATTAACTCTAGCTAGCTAGCTATTTAAATTGGCGAACGTTACTAGTATCATCCAAAGTAAACTAGCTAGTAGTAGGCTGGACACATTACATTTTTTACAATGCTTATTTCTGATAAAAACTAGTTCATTGCATCAGACGTGGAGCATAATATGACCATATTTCCCAGCTGCTTGCCGTAGTTTTGAAGTAATCACGAAAAAACAGGCCTTATTTTAGGGCATTTTTCACCCTGCCAGCTCCTATTCGTTTTATTGAGCACTGTGGCACGAACTCGCCTTCCAAACATTCTATTCCCTGTTTATAGTTCTACGTCACAATGCCTGCTTAGTTAAAATGTAAACAACAACATTAATTATGGAACTCTGAGGTCGTCCCATTGTTTCCTATAGGGAAATATAGCTATGTCTGTCTATTTCGCCAAATATTTCACAATGTGTATATTTAGATTTTTTCAAGTCGGGAACCATTTTAATCTTCTCTTCTTCTTTTTCCTCCCTGGGCACCAGAGGGCTTTGGTCTACATCGTTTGAAGTAGACTACTGATGCTAATTTATCATGTTTCACATTCAGTGTCACTCACCACTTCAGATAACTGAACTCGCCCATCCCCAACAATCAGGTAAGTCTAACTATGAGAGTGGTGGGGGCACGATTGATGCACCGGGCCAAGGGTGACTCTGCGGGCAACACAGAGAATTAATAGTATTAATAGTATTCATATTGTATTAGTAAAAAAAAAAAATAATAATCTTCACTCATTTGGGTGCCCCTATGGATATACGGCGCCCCTAGCATTTGCCTATTCCGCCTATGCCAAGGGCCGGCCCTGTATAGAAAAGTATGTGGACACCTCTTCAAATTAGTGGAGACAAGCCTAAGATCACCATGTGCAATGCCACCCGTCTACTGCTCGAGTGGTGTAAAGCTCGCCGCCATTGGACTCTGGAGCAGTGGAAATGTGTTCTCTGGAGTGATGAAACACACTTCACCATCTGGCAGTCTGACAGACAAATCTGGGATTGGTGGATGCCAGGAGAATGCTACCGTTCTGGGCCTCTTTTTCATGATTCAGGATCGGCCCTTTAGTTCCAGTGAAGTGAAATCTTAACGCTACAGCATACAATAACATTCTAGACGATTCTGTGCTTCCAACTTTGTGGCAACAGTTTGGGGAAGGCCCTTTCCTGTTTCAGCATGACAATGCCCCCGTGCATAAAGCGAGGTCCATACAGAAATGTTGGAAGAACTTGACTGGCCTGCCCAGAGCCCTGAACTAAAACCCATCGAACACCTTTGGGATGAATTGGAATGCCGACTGCGAGCCAGGCCTAATCGCCCAACATCAGCCTACTATAAATGTATTAGGCCCTAATCTATGGATTTCACATAACTGTAAATACAGATATAACTGTAAATACAGATATAACTGTAAATTGTAAGTTAGTTCTAGAGGAGGAATGAGGAGGGAGGGGGACCAGAACATGGGAACAACAGGGAGGTGTCAAGACCTTGAAGATATTATCTGTCAAGTCTACAACGGCTTCGTTCTACCACTTTCTCTTTCAAACACAAGCACAAAGTTACGGACGGACAGACTGCTAACCACTTCCCTCTCTCTCGCACCCTCTCAGTTTTTGTTGATTGCTTTGGTACTATTATCTCCAGTATGTGGTAAAACCTCACAACTCTTAGTACAGAACTCCAAACTCATCACACTTGTAACGCAGCCAGTCTTTCATTCAAAACTTGCCATTGTGCACTCATTTGGATTGTAAACATCTCTCACCACACAACCATTGATTCAAAATATACATTTCTCGTGAAAAAACACAACATAATGATATCTTTTAAGTTTAGTCGTTTTAACTACCAGTGAATCCAATAACAAACATGTCATGTTTCGAATCGCCCTTACAAGTACTGAAAGTAATATGCTACAGTACTGTAAAAGACAGATTACACAGTTTTCACATTAGGCAATACACTTATATTACCCAACATTTACACAATCTATAATTTCCATAATATCTATCGTATGTGTAATCAAGTTGTGATCAATGAAGACATCTTCTACAATCATTTGGGAAAATGTGGTTTTATTTTTCAGATGTTGTTTTTATAATTGTAACATAGTTATACTCTCTATAATCCAATGTACACAGTTAAATAAAACAAATTAACTAAATGAGAACAAAACATAACATTTAACATAACATGACATAACATAACATTTAGGACACATTACATTAATTTGGATCAAACCTGTCTTCAGCATTTTGGCCATAGATTCTCGTCCACATCACAATGACTGTCATCACTGATCATGCACCTTGGGAAAAACCTTCTGGCGTGGCGAATCCATGCTTGACATTGGTCTACACTGATGCATCACATGCATCATCCATGGCCTGAAGGAGGGTGGAGCGCTCAAGGGGTTGGCGATCATAGACCTTCCAACTCCATGCTGAAAACAGTTCCTCAATAGGGTTGAGGAAAGGAGAGTATGGGGGCAGGTAGAGGGTCATGAATCAGGGATGGGCCTGAAACCATGCCTGAACCACCTCTGCATGGTGGAACCTGACATTGTCCCACACAATTACCCCTTTACCTTGACAGGCCGGCTCAATTTCATTGAGAAACTCAATGAGATGTGCAGTGTTGTAGGAGCCAAGTAATGGCCTACGTCCTTACACACCATCTTCACAGATAGCTGCGCACATTGAGATGTTTCCTTCACGTTGTCCAGGCACTTGGACAGTGGCCCGTTGGCCGATGAGGTTCTGTCCACGGCAGATAGTTTTGGCCAGGTTAAAGCCCACTTCATCAACTAAAATGTACTTGTGAGGGTTCACATCAGCATCAAGCACCATCACCCTCTAAAAAATATGTTTTGGTACAGTATATAGTGCTATACCTGAACATACTCAGCCCTCAGTTCCATTTCCACCACTGCCCACTCCTGCTGGTCGGTCAGCACACAGCCACATCCACCACCATGTGGTATCCTGTCAATTCTAAGCAAAGAACAGAGTATGCTGTCAATTATCATACTGTAAGAATACTGTAACATGTTTGATGAATTTACATGCATTACAATTTACTGTAAATGTAATGGTAAAGCAAAGTATATATCCTCCAGACCGGTTTTCTTGGAGAAAAGTTCAGATGATAGAATTGACAGTTGATCTTTATGGATTTGGATCAACTAATCTGGAAGCCTCTGCCATAGTAAGGCCTCCATTCACCACACGATCAACAATGACGGCCCAGACTTCATTAGAGACAACAGTTCTGCATCTCGCTGACGACATTTACATTTTAGTGATTTAGCAGACACTCTTATCCAGAGCGACTTACAGTTATAGTTAGTACTGGTACTACTGGTACTGTTAGTACTGGTACTCCGTGGGAATCAAACCCACAAACCTGGCGTTGCAAGCTCCATGCTCTACCATCTGAGCTACACAGGACTACCAACCCTTCAACGGGCCCCATGCCCACCTCTCTGACCTCTCTGTTGGTGCCCATGCCCACCTCTCTGACCTCTCTTTTGGTGCCCATGGCCAACTCTCTGACCTCTCTGTTGGTGCCCATGGCCAACTCTCTGACCTCTCTGACAGATCCCTTGTCCAGAGCTCTTCCTATCCCTTAGTGTCTATCCTGCTCAATGTCGGTTTTTTCTTATTCCTTTCTGTCTATAGATAGATAGACAGATAGATAGATAGATAGATAGATAGATAGATAGATAGATAGATAGATAGATAGATAGATAGATAGATAGATAGATAGATAGATAGATAGATAGATAGATAGATAGATAGATAGATAGATAGATAGATAGATAGATAGATAGATAGATAGATAGATAGATAGATAGATAGATAGATAGATAGATAGATAGATAGATAGATAGATACTTTATTGATCCCCGAGGGGAAAATTCTTTGTCAAGCAGCTACGAAAAATACGCCGGTGAGGCATTAAATAAATAGTCTAATAGCCGGCGGCAGGAAGGACCTCCTGTAGCGCTCTCTGGCACAACGTGGTGGGATCAGTCTGTGACTGAAGGTGCTCCTCTGCGTCATAACCATGGCATGCAGAGGGTGGGTGACGTTGTCCATGATGGCCAGCAGTTTGGCCAGCATCCGTCTCTCAGCCACCTCCTCTAGAGTGTGAAGGCTAATCCCCAGAACAGAGCTAGCCTTCCTGATCAGCTTATTTACCCGAGAAGCATCACCAGCTTTTACGTTGGCGCCCCAGCACACCACTGCAAAAATGATGGCACTGGCCACCACAGACTGGTAGAAGGTATGCAGTAGTTTACTGCACACGTTGAAGGACCTGAGCCTCCTCAAAAAGCAGAGTCGGCTCTGGCCCTTTTTGTACAGAGCCCCGGTGTTACCAGCCCATTCCAGCCTGTTGTCCATAAGGACCCAACAATTTCCATATCCATCCTCTATATAGGGACTGCAGTCAGTTGTGCCTTGGTTCTCCTGAAGTCCACCACCATCTCCTTTGTTTTTTGATGATGTTGAGCTGAAGGTGGTTCTGCTCACACCACAACACAAAGTCATTGATTGTACTCCTGTACTCCTCCTCCTGCC
The DNA here is from genome assembly GCA_023634145.1 of Thymallus thymallus. Lineage (NCBI taxonomy): Eukaryota > Metazoa > Chordata > Actinopteri > Salmoniformes > Salmonidae > Thymallus > Thymallus thymallus. The sequence continues at coordinate 5,812,275 of CM042410.1, forward strand.
CACCCCTGATGCACCCTGCAAGAGTCATCCGAGAACGTCTGTAGGTGGCATGTTTCAGAGTTATATCTATCCTTGCTGTCTATCCTGCTCCATGTTGGTTTCTTCTTATTCCTTGCTGTCTGTCCTGCTCCATGTTGGTTTCTTCTTATTCCTTGCTGTCTGTCCTGCTCCATGTTGGTTTCTTCTTATTCCTTGCTGTCTGTCCTGCTCCATGTTGGTTTCTTCTTATTCCTTGCTGTCTATCCTGCTCCATGTTGGTTTCTTCTTATTCCTTGATGTCTATCCTGCTCCATGTTGGTTTCTTCTTATTCCTTGCTGTCTATCCTGCTCCATGTTGGTTTCTTCTTATTCCTTGCTGTCTATCCTGCTCCATGTTGGTTTCTTCTTATTCCTTGCTGTCTATCCTGCTCCATGTTGGTTTCTTCCTATTCCTTGCTGTCTATCCTGCTCCATGTTGGTTTCTTCTTATTCCTTGCTGTCTATCCCACTCCATAATGAAAGAAATTGCCAGTGATAACACCACCTTTTATATGGGGACCAATTGTGGTTCCACTATGTGAAATCAATTAACAATAACCAGTAGTCATTATGTGTGGTTATCATGTATCATATATAACCAGTAGTCATTATGTGTGGTTATCATGTATCATATATAACCAGTATTCATTATGTGTGGTTATCATGTATCATATATAACCAGTAGTCATTATGCGTGGTTATCATGTATCATATATAACCAGTAGTCATTATGTGTGGTTATCAATTATCATATATAACCAGTAGTCATTATGTGTGGTTATCATGTATCATATATAACCAGTAGTCATTATGTGTGGTTATCATGTATCATATATAACCAGTAGTCATTATGTGTGGTTATCATTTATCATATATAACCAGTAGTCATTATGTGTGGTTATCATGTATCATATATAACCAGTAGTCATTATGTGTGGTTATCATGTATCATATATAACCAGTAGTCATTATGTGTGGTTATCATGTATCATATATAACCAGTAGTCATTATGTGGTTATCATGTATCATATATAACCAGTAGTCATTATGTGGTTATCATGTATCATATATAACCAGTAGTCATTATGTGTGGTTATCATGTATCATATATAACCAGTAGTCATTATGTGTGGTTATCATGTATCATATATAACCAGTAGTCATTATGTGTGGTTATCATGTATCATATATAACCAGTAGTCATTATGTGTGGTTATCATGTATCATATATAACCAGTAGTCATTATGTGTGGTTATCATGTATCATATATAACCAGTAGTCATTATGTGTGGTTATCATGTATCATATATAACCAGTAGTCATTATGTGTGGTTATCATGTATCATATATAACCAGTAGTCATTATGTGTGGTTATCATGTATCATATATAACCAGTAGTCATTATGTGTGGTTATCATGTATCATACGTGTAATTTAGATGTTTATACTTTACAAACACACATTTTATTTCTGTAGTTCACTAAATCCATATACTGTATATAGCTGACAAAACAATTTAAATCTAAAGGTTTACCAAACGGTTCAGTTGGATTAAGTGTTGGTTAAAATGTATTTACGCAAATCAGAAGAGAAGCATTTCAAAAGTATTGTGAGCATTGCATTGTGAAAGACAATTACCTCATATGAAAGGTATTTCTTTGATGACACACTGATTAGGTTTGGTGAAAAAGTTACTATTTAATTTTGTGTTGTACTTAGTCAATTGAACATGTGATTACCTTTGAAAGAACAGCGTTTTTGATGATCTGCTTTGAGTTTTGTACGAAGAGTTGTGAGGTTTTACCACATACTTGCGATAATAGTACCAAAGCAATCAACAAAACTGTGAGACTACCCTAAGTCAAGGACATCTCAGTGTGACTGACTGACTGTTTCACTGACTGACTGACTGTTTCACTGACTGACTGACTGTTTCACTGACTGACTGACCGATTGTTTCACTGGCTGACTGACTGTTTCACTGACTGAATAACTGACTGACTGTTTCACTGACTGACTGTTTCACTGACTGACTGCACCATATTGTCCTTTATGAAAGCCAAGGTGAAACAGGATATGCTGAAAAGATCTGGAGAGATATCTTACGTTTTGAGCTCTGTCAATGACTTTCACTGTACACATCTACCAACCTCTGTATCCTATTCTGATGTTAAAGTAGCATGAAGGAAAGATATGAAAAGTGAAAATGTAATCTTTTTACATGCAAAATCATTTCTGTGCCTCTTCAAGCATAATAATCAGTCTGTGATGGGTGAGTGTGCGTGGTATGAGTGTGTGTCGTGCATGTGATGTGTATGTGTGTGTCAGCAAGGCAATAATAAATAACAAAATAAGGATTTGAAGTCGTCATCACCACAGACTAATATTGATAATTTAACATACAGTACCAGTCCAACGTTTGGACACACCTACTCTTCAAGGATTTTCTTTATTTTTTTTACTATTTTCTACATTGTACAATAATAGTGAAGACATCAAAACTATGAAATAACACATATGGAATCGTTTAGTAACCAAAAAAGTGTTAAACAAATCAAAATATATTTTATATTTGAGATTCTTCGAAGTAGCCACCCTTTGCCTTGATGACAGCTTTGCACACTCTTGGCATTCTCTCAACCAGCTTCACCTGGAATGTTTTTCCAACAGTCTTGGAGGAGTTCCCACATATGCTGAGCACTTGTTGGCTGCTTTCCCTTCACTCTGAAGCCAAACCGTCTCAATTGGGTTGAGGTCAGATGATTGTGGGGGCCAGGTCATCTGATGCAGCACTCCATCACTCTCCTTCTTGGTCAAATAGCCCTACCACATGCTTAAGTGTTTTGGGTCATTGTCCTTTTGGGTCAAATAATAGTCCCATTAAGCCCAAACCAGATGGGATGGCGTATCGCTGCAGAATGTTGTGATAGCCATGCTGGTAAGTGTGCCTTGAATTGTAAATATATCACTGACACCGTCACCAGCAAAGTAACCCACACCGTCACAACTCCTCCTCCATGCTTCATGGTAAGAACCACACATGCCGAGATCATCTGTTCACCTACTCTGCGTCTAACAAAGACACAACTGTTGGAACCAAAAATCTGCTTGCTGACTCATCAGACAGATTTCCACCGGTCTAATGTCCATTGCTGGTGTTTCTTGGCCCAAGCAAATCTCTTCTTCTTATTGGTGTCCTTTAGTAGTGGTTTCTTTGCAGCAATTTGACCTTGAAGGCCTGATTCACACAGTCTCCTCTGAACAGCTGATGTTTTTTATTTATTTAACTAGGCAAGTCAGTCAAGAACAAATTCTTATATACAATGCCGGCCAAACCCAGGCGTCACTGGCCGCTGCTCTATGGGACTTCCAATCACAGCCGGTTGTGATACAGCCTGGAATTGAACCAGGGTCTGTAGTGACGCCTCTAGCACTGAGATGCAGTGCCTTAGACCGCTGCACCACTCGGGAGCCCCTAAAAAAATATTGAGATGTGTCTGTTACTTGAACTCTGTGTGAAGAATTTATTTGGGCTGCAATCTGCGGTGCAGTTAACTCTAATGAACTTATCTTCTGCAGCAGAGGTAACTCTGGGTCTTCCTTTCTTGTGGCGGTCCTCATGAGAGACAGTTTCATCATAGCGCTTGATGGTTTTGCGACTGCACTTGAAGAAACTTTCACAGTTCTTTACAATTTCCGGATTGACTGACCTTCATGTCTGAAAGTAATGATAGACTGTCGTTTCTCTTTGCTTATTTGATCTGGTCTTGCCATAATATGGACTTGGTCTTATACCAAATAGGGCTATCTTCTGTATACCACCCCTACCTTGTAGGTTTGGAATATGATTAGCTCAAACACATTAAGAAGGAAATAAATTCAACAAATTAACAAGGCACACCTGTTAATTTAAATGCATTCCAGGTGACTACCTCATGAAGCTGGTTCAGAGAATGCCAAGAGTGTGCAAAGCCGTCATCAAGGCAAAGGGTGGCTACTTTGAAAAATGTCAAATTTGTTTAACACTTTGTTGGTTACTACATGATTATATATGTGTTATTTCATAATTTTGATGTCTTCACTATTATTCTACAATGTAGAAAATAGTACAAATAAAGAAAAACCTTGTAATGAGTAGGTGTGTCCTCATAATAATTCACATTTCCTGTTGCTGCAGGATTATTTTTCTGCTGTGGAAAACTGTCTCAAATTAATATTTGTAGGCTAGACCTACCTCTTAGACCCAAAGTGGGTTTGACTAGAGCATAGTAAACTAAAACTGTGAGGTGTGTGTTTGGTGTGTGTGTGAGTTTAAGGTGTGAATTAATGACACACATATAGCATCGTTACACTCCAGAGGACATCTTGTGTTCTCAGTCTATTCTGGGTTAATCATTTATGGCACCCTAGAACATGGGTTTGTAACAGAGTTTAAAGTATCCATGGCTAGTTCTAAATTAATCTTTCTCAGATTCCACACATCCCTGTCTCCCTCTCAAAAGTTATTGGAGAAGGTCAGAAGGGAGGGAAGGACCTTGGACCTTCTCCACCAATATGGTTGCGAATGAGACGAGGAGATGGGATGCAAGGAATCACGGAAAGACAAATTGATAGAGTCCATGTACTGTAGAATCTAAGAAAGTATTTCATGTTAGTTTACCACTCCAAGGGTAGAGAATAGTGTTGAAAAAGGACCACTCCAAGGGTAGAAAATAGTGTTGATAGGGGACCACTCCAAGGGTAGAGAATAGTGTTGATATGGGACCACTCCAAGGGTAGAGAATAGTGTTGATATGGGACCACTCAAAGGGTAGAGAATAGTGTTGAAAAAGGACCACTCCAAGGGTGGAGAATAGTGTTGATAGGGGACCACTCAAAGGGTAGAGAATAGTGTTGAAAAAGGACCACTCCAAGGGTAGAGAATAGTGTTGAAAGGGGACCACTCCAAGGGTAGAGAATAGTGTTGAAAAAGGACCACTCCAAGGGTAGAGAATAGTGTTGAAAAAGGACCACTCCAAGGGTAGAGAATAGTGTTGATAGGGGACCACTCCAAGGGTAGATAATAGTGTTGAAAGGGGACCACTCCAAGGGTAGATAATAGTGTTGATAGGGGACCACTCCAAGGGTAGAGAATAGTGTTGATAGGGGACCACTCCAAGGGTAGAGAATAGTGTTGAAAAAGGACCACTCCAAGGGTAGAGAATAGTGTTGATAGGGGACCACTCCAAGGGTAGATAATAGTGTTGAAAAAGGACCACTCCAAGGGTAGAGAATAGTGTTGAAAAAGGACCACTCCAAGGGTAGATAATAGTGTTGATAGGGGACCACTCCAAGGGAAGAGAATAGTGTTGATATGGGACCACTCCAAGGGTAGAGAATAGTGTTGATAGGGGACCACTCCAAGGGTAGAGAATAGTGTTGAAAAAGGACCACTCCAAGGGTAGAGAATAGTGTTGAAAGGGGACCACTCCAAGGGTAGAGAATAGTGTTGAAAAAGGACCACTCCAAGGGTAGAGAATAGTGTTGAAAGGGGACCACTCCAAGGGTAGAGAATAGTGTTGAAAGGGGACCACTCCAAGGGTAGAGAATAGTGTTGAAAGGGGACCACTCCAAGGGTAGAGAATAGTGTTGATAGGGGACCACTCAAGAGCAGAACAAACAACATTCTTAAAACATAACCATTATTCTATGCTGCTAGACAATGCTGTCAAACAGTCCAAATCAATGTCAAGTTTTTCTGTCAGTTAGAGACGGAGTAGCATGCAGCTTTTATCTTTCTCCATATCCCTGGTCTTTCAGTTGAAAGACACCGTCACCTTGCCAACACAACCCTCTCTGTAAGGGCCCAGACAAATCCTTGGAATTCAGAATATGGTAGCTATATGGTAGCTTGAGGGATGTCTGGACGAAACAAAAACAAGACACATACCGCTGCTTCTACAGTGTCTTGGGTTCAATATGGGTATTGGTTATTAAAGGCTACTTAGATCACAATAACACTGCTACCTGCTATCAAATAGGTAACGGAATGATAGTTCTGAGTATGAAATGCTTGAGAATGAAATGCTGAGTATGAAATGTTAAGATACTTGTCTAGTGAGCCTTGTACCGAAAGGCTCTTCAAAGAGTGTCTGTCAAGGACGAACCATTAGTGACGGTACAAGAGCAAACCAACAAGAGATGAAAGTCACAGTAATCATTAGGTGGAAACACTTTTTTAATACAACATTTCAACATACAGTGTCTAGTGGCATTAACAAAACAATGCTATTAAACACAGAATAATAAAAAAAACATTTTTACCATGCATTCTTTACTCAAGTATTCATACGTAAGTACGACCCTCTTTTCTAAGTTGTAAGTTCCCTGTGGTCAAGGACAATTGTCAGGCTTTCTGACCGAGATGTAAAACTCTCTCTGCATTTTATCTGTCAGGCTTTCTGACCGAGATGTAAACACTCTCTGCATTTTATCCATCTATGTATTTATTATTACTCCATATTCTCTCCTTCCTTCATGTTAATTGAATGTGTGTCTGATATATGCCAACCATTTTGTTTGCGAACCAGAGGCGTCCCATTGGTATTAAGAAGGTGGGACAACAAGTATTTTATTAACAAAATGACATCAAAATGATGGACAAACAGCACAGAATGTCTTCCTGAAACCATTTTGAAAAACATTATTATTGTCATAATTATACTCATCGTCAATACTATTAGTATTATCATTCCAGTTGTAAGGACTCATTTACTCATGAATGTAAAAACCAAATGAAAACTACAATCTCTTTATCAAACAACAACAGACAGAGTACAATCTGCTCCTCAGAGCATAGGAAGCTTTCAGTCAGTGCTGCTTGCTGCGTATGAATAAGAAACACATTTAAGGCTGATTTGATTTGACACACCCATTTCGAATTGGCAGAAATGGAAACGAATGAAAGAAGAACAACACAATGGTATAATACAGATGACGTTATGATATGATCATTCCCTTCTATGGTCCAAGATGCCATACCTAAACCGAAAGGCAGCTATCTGTAATTGTATAGAACCTAATGTCATGGAGTGTTCTACTCCCTCGGAACCCTCAGGACAGCTATCGGGTTCCAAACTAAATGAACAATGTGTTTTTGTTGAATCCATATCCTTTGCAATACTGTTACGAACATCTGAAATGTAATGATACAATGTAACAGAAATACTGAAATGTAACCGACAGTTTAAATATATTCTGTCAACAAGGCATTTGAACCAGTTGTAGGGAATGACTGCTATTTCACTTTTTTGTATCTTTGGTTTTTTTCTCCGTTAAGCTTTCACACAATCAGGCTATCATCTCCTGTTAATTGTGGAATAAAACTGAGATTTGCTCTTAATTGTGTTACAGATATGTAATTTAAGATTTGACTCAGTGTAACTAAACCTGATTCTTTGCTAGTCTAGTGAAGTGACCTCAATGCTGAAGGACTACACCACTTAAAATATATATAAACAAACAAAGGGCTAATGGAAATGTCCTTGTGGTGTCTACATATGAACCTCAATCAAACATCTTCATTATTCTCTGAAACAATCATCAGTAACAATGTCTTTCTCTCCTTTAGTAACTAACACCTCTAGTGTGCTGTATACACCTACCAGTGTCCTCTAGTGTGCTGTATACACCTACCAGTGTCCTCTAGTGTGCTGTATACACCTACCAGTGTCCTCTAGTGTGCTGTATACACCTACCAGTGTCCTCTAGTGTGCTGTATACACCTACCAGTGTCCTCTAGTGTGCTGTATACACCTACCAGTGTCCTCTAGTGTGCTGTATACACCTACCAGTGTCCTCTAGTGTGCTGTATAAAAGTTGATGATCTGCAGAGGAAGGGGGAAGATACATATGTTTTTCACGGTGCTGAGTATGATGGAAAGGAGATTTACAACATGGTTACAGATGTTGTTATCTAGTCAGATTCATAATACCAGTTTAGGATACTATTATCCAGCTATAGTGACAGGAGTCAGCGTCTCAAAGGGCTGACAGACAGACCCCATAGAGATTGTTAGAGAACTCATCATGGATCTAACCCCCTTTTGCATGAACATTGTGCTATCATAGACACCATATTTATAAAGATACAAACATGAGTCCTCTAACTAACTCTATGATGGATACACATTTTACTGAAACCTCTGTTGACATTGACATGTCGACTCATCAAGGGGTAAGTGAAAACATTAGAAAACCGATTATAACCAAAGCTCATCAACAAAAATAAAGCTATATATTATAATGTATGGCAGCAGCAGCGTAACACATCATTCCATTACTATTGGGACTTGGATTAGAATTTCAAACGTGTGAAGAAGGAAGAATTATCTGGACATACTGTAGACAGACGGAGGCTGGCTTTCATGATGAATGCCCACTAAAAAAGCAACACTTGGTATCTGGCAAAAACTACATGGGGGTATATCATCATCATTATGGGGGTATATCATCATCATTATGCGTGTACATCATCATCATTATGGGGGTATATCATCATCATTATGGGGGTATATCATCATAATTATGCGTGTACATCATCATCATTATGGGGGTATATCATCATCATTATGGGGGTATATCATCATCATTATGCGTGTACATCATTATCATTATGCGTGTACATCCTTATCATTATGGGGGTATATCATCATCATTATGCGTGTACATCCTTATCATTATGGGGGTATATCATCATCATCATTATGGGGGTATATCATCATCATTATGGGGGTATATCATCATCATTATGGGGGTATATCATTATGTTGGTACATCATCATCATTATGGGGGTACATCATCATCATTATGGGGGTACATCATCATCATTATGGGGGTATATCATTATGTTGGTACATCATCATCATTATGGGGGTACATCATCATCATTATGGGGGTATATCATCATCATTATGGGGGTATATCATTATGTTGGTACATCATCATCATTATGGGGGTATATCATCATCATTATGGGGGTATATCATCATCATTATGGGGGTATATCATTATGTTGGTACATCATCATCATTGTGGGTTTTCTCATCACCACTCATTTAACCTGCATTGACCACTCACCACCACTGGACAGCACCTTACATTATTGCAAAGGGTCACTTTCAAAGTAAAAACTCATTGGGGAAAAATATGATAATAGATTTGATAATATCCAACAACAAAAAAATCACTTGAAATAGGTGACCCATGAGAAAAGGTACATAAAGAAGAATCAATTCTCTACGCTAAGATTGAACAAATTGCAATACACTATTCATTTATTGATTTTTTAAAAACAATTTGAGGTTGTATAAAAAACTTTGTAAAAAAATTTGATATAGAGAATTTATCCACCATTTTTTCAGTGTTGTCTGGTGATCTTGTTCTTGAGATCTTTCTTTCTTTCTTTCTTTCTTTCTTTCTTTCTTTCTTTCTTTCTTTCTTTCTTTCTTTCTTTCTTTCTTTCTTTCTTTCTCTCTCCTCTCCTCTCCTCTCCTCTCCTCTCCTCTCCTCTCCTCTCCTCTCCTCTCCTCTCCTCTCCTCTCCTCTCCTCTCCTCTCCTCTCCATGGCCTTTGAGTTGTGAATAAAGATTGTATCCCTTTCAGGACGTTCTCAATCACTCTCAACAGCAATGAACTGTTTCCCGCATAAACTGTGAGAACAAGAGCATCATCATCACTACATAAAAAAATAATTACCCCTTGTCTAAAATAAACTGCAGGAGGATTTTTCCATATCTGATTTACACAAACATTTTTGAAGTATAAATACACTTAATATTATTTCAACAGGCCGATCGATAGCTATTTACAGAAGACACATCGCATCACCATAAAGGCAACATGGCATTCAAATTGTCAATGTTATGATCATATTCGGATAAGGGAGCCATTTTAATCAGAATAATAAAGGAGGACATTGTATTTCCCTCCTGAATGATTGTGGGTGGTTTTGGGAAACCCAGGCTAGGTCAAAATCCTTGAGCTTCAAGTCAAAACTATGAATCTGATAATAACTGGGCCAGGCTGTTGTAGAATCACAGTTGTCGTGGTTGCCCTACGTGCTAATATTAGCTAACGGTAAAGTTAGCTTGTTTAGCCCTCACGGGGCTACCTACTTGGTTTACTCTCTCTCTCTGTCTCTCTGTCTCTCTGTCTCTCTGTCTCTCTGTCTCTCTGTCTCTCTGTCTCTCTGTCTCTCTGTCTCTCTGTCTCTCTGTCTGTCTGTCTGTCTGTCTGTCTGTCTGTCTGTCTGTCTGTCTGTCTGTCTGTCTGTCTGTCTGTCTGTCTGTCTGTCTGTCTGTCTGTCTGTCTGTCTTAGTTTTCAGTCCTAGAACTCTCTCTCTACTAAAAACCTTTTTGCCTGCAGTGTGTTTGTTTATTTTCTTCTTGTATTATTCAAGATAAAATAACATTAAAGAGTTGAAGTCGCCCCCCCCCCCCCCAAAAAAAAAGCCCATTAAGTTTCAAACAGAGAAAAAAAAAAAGCTGGGACAAGAGGGGCATGTCTTCCCAAACTAGCTGTTCAGCTGGAGCCAATGACTGAATAGTGTCCTTGTTGTGGCTACTGTTGCCACGGCTACCACCTAGTTCTCCCTCCCTCCCTCCCCCCCTCCCTCCCATCTTTTCAACAACTTTGACTCAATCAGATCACCTCAAAACACTCCCAACCCAAAACCCAAGGTTTGTTCCCCCTTCGCCCTCCTTCTCCCACCCCTTATTTCCATTACAGACAACACTGGATTGAGACTGTCCCCCTGCTTCCCTCCTCCTTATCTGGAGGAGCCAGCTATCCTTATGGTGGCACGTAGGGTGGCGGGGATCTGTAGGGGGTCATGTTCTTTGGACGAGATCCTTTACCTTCCATGGGGGCAGTGAAGGGGGGCGGGGGCTGGTAGGGGGGCGCGTTGGGGTCCTCGTCCCTCAGAGCCGTGTACTCACCCAGAAGGTCCTGGTTCAGGGGGGTGGTCTCTGGACTGGCCATATTGGGGTACTCCGGCGGGGGCAGAGGGGGTTTCTCCTCCTGCAGGATGAGGGGCATGGAGGAGGACGGAGGGGGCTTGGAGTCGTCGAGCTCGTCTGCAAAGATTATGGGCACCCCCTTCTTGATGAAGGTAGCCTGATCCTCGATGGTCAGCTTGCCCTTGCGCTTCTTGCGGTAGCAGATCATGGCGATGATGCCGGCGATCAGCAAGATGGCCGCCACCACTACTGCTGGGATCACCGTGTGGAGGTAGACGTCGTCAGTGCTCTGGCGTCCGGTGCCCATTGCCGGCGTGACGGCCGGGGGGATAGGGATAGTGATTTCACCAGGCGGGACAAACATGTAGTTCCGGCAGGTGCCCGTTCCTTTGACCTTGATGCTGATGGGTATGAATTCAGGTTCCATGGCGGAGATGAAGGTCTGGGAGGGCCTACCCTGGGCATCGGAGATCCTCCTGGACATGGTCTGGATCTGCTCCTTCGGACAGGGGTTCTGCTGGAGGCTGTTGTTCGTCCACTCCACCACGATGGATCCCTTGGTGATATTCCTCAGTGTGACCGTGCTGCTGTTGCGGTCACCGAACGAGTATGCAAGCTTCTTGATGAGTAGGATCTTCTTGTGGATGTCATTCGTCACCAGGCGAGGTTCTCCGTGTAAGCGGGCCTGGAACAGGACCGGGGACTTATCGTTGGATGCCCAGCGGTTCACGCAGACCTCGAAGGCGTCGATCGCGTTCAGACCGCCCTTATCGGTGGCCTGCATGAAGTATTCATGCTTTCCAACGTGATTTGAGTCTGGAAGACCATACAGCAGCTGGCTTGTGCTATTAAACTGTATCCAGGAGTCGTCCCCGACAACTTCATTGTGGTTCATCCTCAAGGTCAACCTCAGTTTGTCTGTTGTACCGTCCTCCTTGTCAAAGAATGTATCGGATGGGATCTTCACTTCAAAGTATGTGCCCACAAAGGCATTGACCTGATCGATGGGGTTCCGGAGATCTGGTTTCTCGTTTCTTGGGTCAGGCACAATGGACGAAGGAGTGGTACGTCTGGCTGGTTTGGCTGTGGTGGTCTTGGGATCCCTTGGCATTGGAGTGGTCTTCGGTCTCTTTGGTTTCTTGGTTGGCTTTCTGGTGGCAACTGTGGTGGGTGGAGGGAGTGTCGGTGTGGCTTCCACAACGGTATGCCTGGTCATGGTGGGTTGAATGGAGATGGTACTAGTGGACTCCATCACTCTGGTTGGCAAGGGTGCACCCTGAGTGGGAGTGTGGACATAGGAGTCTCTGACACGGATCGTGGGCTTCATGGGCAAGGGCACAGGTCCTCTCATGGGTGGGGCAGAGCTGTCTGTGGTGGCAGCAATGGCAGGTGACGACAGGGCGGGTACAATGCGAACAGGGGGCTCGACAACAGACGTTGGGGGAAGAACAGTTAGAACAGGAGTAGGGGTATTGTTGAGCTGGCGCCTCACCCGTTTGGGAATATGAGGCTTCTTGTTGGCGATGTGCCAACCGACCACAGGGTATCCCAGCTGAGCAGACATAGTGCCTTCTTTCGCCGGCACCTGGACGCTGCTGATGTTAGGGACGTTACTCTGGTCCAGGGAACAGCCCAGCTTCCAGGATAACAGCGCTCCGTTCTCCACCACCTTCTTGGCATTTCCCGGTCCAGCCATGAAGGCGGACATGTCAAACAATCTGTTGTTGACTACGGGAAGTATCTTCATGTGCTGGAGCGCCACACCAGAGAACTTCTTCATCTTGGCCAGCAACTCCACCCTCTGCCTGGAGCTCATCTTGGTGAGGTCGGCGTCCAGAATCACCGTGAGCACCGTCACCGGTTCCTCTGTGCCGCAGACAAACGGCTGAACCTCATTGTTGGACGCTGACTGGATGGCTAGCTGGATCGGGTCGGTGTCGGCGTGTTCCTCTGGATGCACCTCGATGGAGAAGATGTCCTGGCTGTCGTTGGATGTGGAGATGGCTATGTAGTGGACACCCTTGTCCTCCTCCAGTGGTAGACCCTGTAGGACGTTGCTCTTCCAGTCCCATTGTAGCCATGCTGGTAGCGTCTCCTTGCCTGACTCCGTTATCTGGGAAAAACAAAGGTAAACAGAGTTGATAAGTCTCTCTTGTTTTGAGGAATAATTTAAGATAGAATACAAGAAAACAACAACAACATGCACAATAATAATTTTACGCCCACTACATTGACCATTTCTGTTCTACTCACAGCATGACTGTTTCTTTGATGATATAACTTGTTTACATTTCATCATGATACAGAAGAATAAAATAATAAGAGATCAAATCTTGGCTTGTTTTGATCTTTTTGGTAACTTGGATTACACTAAACTCTTTTTAAAACAGCTATTGCACAAAATAAATCTATAAATGTTGAGGCAATAACAATGTTGTACAACGCTGTTACTGGTGTTTTACTTCACACAACTTCAGCTTTCCAATAAGTGCAAAACTAGGTTTCTTGGCACTTTTAAAGGTGAGATAGAGTGCACGATTCAATATAAAACTGTACATCAAATCTCTTCCATATAACCAGTGTGATTACGACATCTAGTCTAACCTAGTTCTACTACTGGTTTAAGTCCCATTAACATTGACTGGTAAGAACACCAGATAGATAGATAGATAGATAGATAGATAGATAGATAGATAGATAGATAGATAGATAGATAGATAGATAGATAGATAGATAGATAGATAGATAGATAGATAGATAGATAGATAGATAGATAGATAGATAGATAGATAGATAGATAGATAGATAGATAGATAGATAGATAGATAGATAGATAGATAGATAGATAGATAGATAGATAGATAGATAGATAGATAGATAGATAGATAGATAGATAGATAGATAGATAGATAGATAGATAGATAGATAGATAGATAGATAGATAGATAGATAGATAGATAGATAGATAGATAGATAGATAGATAGATAGATAGATAGATAGATAGATAGATAGATAGATAGATAGATAGATAGATAGATAGATAGATAGATAGATAGATAGATAGATAGATAGATAGATAGATAGATAGATAGATAGATAGATAGATAGATAGATAGATAGATAGATAGATAGATAGATAGATAGATAGATAGATAGATAGATAGATAGATAGATAGATAGATAGATAGATAGATAGATAGATAGATAGATAGATAGATAGATAGATAGATAGATAGATAGATAGATAGATAGATAGATAGATAGATAGATAGATAGATAGATAGATAGATAGATAGATAGATAGATAGATAGATAGATAGATAGATAGATAGATAGATAGATAGATAGATAGATAGATAGATAGATAGATAGATAGATAGATAGATAGATAGATAGATAGATAGATAGATAGATAGATAGATAGATAGATAGATAGATAGATAGATAGATAGATAGATAGATAGATAGATAGATAGATAGATAGATAGATAGATAGATAGATAGATAGATAGATAGATAGATAGATAGATAGATAGATAGATAGATAGATAGATAGATAGATAGATAGATAGATAGATAGATAGATAGATAGATAGATAGATAGATAGATAGATAGATAGATAGATAGATAGATAGATAGATAGATAGATAGATAGATAGATACACGAAAAATACACAAAAGACAGATACACGAAACATGATACATAGAGCGGCAGTATGAAAAAGTATAAAAATACAACAAGTCTGTAGTGCAAAAAAGCTATAAAAAGACATTGCATAGTACACTGACTATGTACACTATACATTGTTGGATGGTGCATGGTTAACTATACAGGTCGATGACAGAGAAATACTTAAATAGCTAAAAGTGCGTATGATATAAGTGAGGGTAATAATAGTTTACTTAATATACAGACTGGTTAAATGAACAGTTAAGTGAATATTTGCATGGTTAAATTAACTGTACAGGTAAATATACAGTTACATTTACAGGTAAGTGAATATTTGCATGGGTAATAATAGTAATTCCCTTAAAATACAGTCCTTAGTGTGCAGGGTTTAATTACAGATGAATGCACGTATTGCACATTCAATATACTAAAAGCAATGAAAAATGATACAACTGACAGGATACTAATATGCAGTCCTGAGTGAACGACTACATAAGTTAAGTCCAAGAATGACTTACAATATTGCACGTGATATGATATAACAACTGTACATTAATATGTATATACAGACCTGAATTAATAAATAAGTCCTGTGTGAATGAGTGACTACAGACCAGAGTTACTCACGGATAGATGCATAATTGATAAACTAGGTCCTAACACCCCAACAGTTCCAGGTCTATGTCGACGACGGCACGGCACCCCTGTGAGGCATTAAATAGTCTAAGGACCTCCTGTAGCGCTCTCTGGCACACCGTGGTGGGATCAGTCTGTGACTGAAGGTGCTCCTCTGCGTGATAACCATGGCATGCAGAGGGTGGGTGACGTTGTCCATGATGGCCAGCAGTTTGGCCAGGAGGTGGCTGCCTAAAGTGGGCTCCTGAGTGGCGCAGCGGTCTAAGGCACTGCATCTCAGTGCAGGAGGTGTCACTGCAGTCCCTGGTTCGAATACAGGCTGCATCGCGATTGGTAGTCCCGTAGGGCGGTGCAGAATTGGCCCAGGGTAGGCCGTCATTTTAAATAAGAATTTGTTCTTAACTGACTTGCCTGGTTAAATAAATACAACTTCAATGGCTCATTTAAGGAATAGAACATTCCTTAGACCCGTGCCGGCTCCCTGCACCCGACCTCCAGTGCGTGCGCCTAGACAGGTGCTTCCTGAGCCCCCAGCGAAGGTCCGCAGCCCGGAACCCCCAGCGAAGGTCCGCAGCCCGGAACCCCCAGCGAAGGTCCGTAGCCCGAAGCCTATAGCGAAGGTCCGCAGCCCGGAACCTCCCACTGTCTGCTCCGCTCCAGAGCCTGAGCAGTCCACTCCACCGGTACCCATTCCGGGTTCAGCCGTCTGCTCCGCTCCAGAGTCAGAGCAGTCCGCTCCACCGGTGCCCATTCCGGGTCCAGCCGTCTGCTCCGCTCCAGTGCCAGAGTAGTCCGCCGTACCCGTGCCCAATCCGGGTCCAGCCGTCTGCTCCGCTCCAGTGCCAGAGGAGTCCGCTCCACCGGTGTCCATTCCGGGTTCAGCCGTCTGCTCCGCTCCAGAGTCTGAGCAGTCCACCCCACCGGTGCCCAGTCCGGGCCCGGTTAATTTCCCCGCTCCATGCCCGGAGCCGTTTGCCCCACCGGTGCCCAGTCCGGGCCCGGTCATAAGGAGGGGGCACGGGAGAAAACTGTCCACTTCGCCGGAGCCAGAGCCGCCCCGACGGACTAGTCTTCTCTCCCTATACCCCCCCCATGTATCTGTGTGTTTTCTTTGGCGTCCGGGAGTCCACACCTTGGGGAGGGGGGGGTGGGGGTACTGTCAGGCTCTTTGGGGTACTGAAGCCTATTTGCTTCTCTATGTAACCATGGTCAGAGTCTGACAGGTCTTTTCTTTCTGTTTCTGGTGGTGGTTTGTGTGGGTTCCCTAATTAGAGGCAGCTGTAGCGCATCGTCTCTAATTAGGGATCCTACATAGGTTTGTAGATTTTCACACTGGGTTGTGGGTCGTTGTCGATATATGTCGCAAGTCACCGTGAAAGTAAGTGTACACCTGTTGTTACGTCCGTTCATTATTCGTGTTTGATTTTGTATGTTTGACGTTTATTCGATCGTGTCTGTTTTTGTATGGTTCGTTCATTTGGCGTTTTATTTACTAGTATCAAATAAAACACAATGTCGAACTACTATCCCTGCGCTGCGTCTTGGTCTTTCACCGTCCCGACGCCTGACAATACTACGCCACTGACTGCTATAAACAGCCATCTCTGACACATCAGAGACTACTGCCTAGAAGCACAAGCATTTCGCTACACCCGCAATAACATCTGCTAACCACGTGTATGTGACCAATAACATTTGATTTGATTTGAATGATGTAGAGCTCAGTGTTCCCAAGATGGATCATTAAAGGTCTAACCAGTACACAACCGTCACCAGGGACAGGAAACAGCAGCTGGACTTTTTACAGGGTTCAGTCCCTCAGCCTCCTGCTTTTAGACACACACACACACACTGGCATACATACACTCACACACACACACACACACACACAGGTACAGACACAAGGAAGCAAGTACACTTGCACGAACATATGCACATGAACACATAGGCTTAAACACACACACACACACACTCCATCCCCCACTTCACCCATGAACCGTCCTCCACCTCCTACAGCTGCATCACAGAAACTTTGACAACTATGGTGATGGGTAATGTGGTGATGTATCCAAAAGCCTTTGGCTGATATCACCAGGAGATGATGAGATGAAGTGTCTGTGTGTGTGTGTGTGTGTGTGTGTGTGTGTGTGTGTGTGTGTGTGTGTGTGTGTGTGTGTGTGTGTGATGAGATGTGTGTGTGTGTGTGATGATGAGATGTGTGTGTGATGATGAGATGTCGTGTGTATGTCTCTCTGTGTGTGTGTGTGTGTGTGTGTGTGATGATGAGATGACGTGTGTGAGTGTGTCTCTGTGTGTGTGTGTGATGAGATAACGTGTTTGTGTGTCTCTGTGTGTGTGTGTGTGTCTGTGTGTGTGTGATGATGATGATGATGATGATGATGTCAGTCACTGCATTCTTATTGGCAGACTCAACAGCCTTGGTTTCTCAAGTGACTGCCTTGCCTGGTTCTCCAACTACTTCTCAGACAGAGTTCAGTGTGTCAAATCGGAGGGCCTGTTGTCCAGTCCTCTGGCAGTCTCTATGGGGGTCCCACAGGGTTCAATTCTTGGGCCAACCCTATTCTCTATATACATCAACGATGTCTCTCTCGCTGCTGGTGACTCTTTGATCCCTCTCTACGCAGACAACACCATTCTGTATACATCTGGCCCCTCGTTGGACACCTTCAAACAAGCTTCAATGCCATACAACACTCCTTCCGTGGCCTCCAACTGCTCTTAAATTCTAGTAAAACTAAATGCATGCTTTTCAATCGAACGCTGCCCGCACCCACCCATCGGACTATCATCACTACTCTCGATGGGTCTGACTTAGAATACGTGGACACCTACAAATACCTAGGCGTCTGGTTAGACTGTAAACTCTCCTTCCAGACTCACATTAATCATCTCCAACAAAGCCTCCTTCACTCATGCTGCCAAAAATGCCCTTGTAAAACTTACCATCCTACCGATCCTTGACTTCGGCGATGTAATTTACAAAATAGCCTCCAACACTCTACTCAGCAAATTGGATGTAATCTATCACAGTGCCATCCGTTTTGTTACCAAAGCCATCCGCTGGTCACCATAGCAACACCCACCCGTAGCATGCACTCCAGCAGGTATATCTCACTGGTCACCCCCAAAGCCAACACCTCCTTTGGCCGCCATTCCTTCCAGTTCTCTGCTGCCAATGACTGGAACGAATTGCAAAAATCCTTGAAGCTAGAGGTTCCTATCTCCCTCACTAACTTTAAGCATCAGCTGTCAGAGCTGCTTATCGATCACTGCACCTGTATATAGCCCTTCTGTAAATAGCCCACCCTACTACCTCATCCCCATATTTATTATTTTAGCTCATTTGCACTCCAGTATCTCTATTTGCACATCATCATCTGCACATCTATCATTCCAGTGTATGTATGTATGTATGTATGTATGTATGTATGTATGTATGTATGTATGTATGTATGTATGTATGTATGTATGTATGTATGTATGTATGTATGTATGTATGTATGTATGTATGTATGTATGTATGTATGTATGTGTGTGTGTGTGTGTGTGTGTGTGTGTGTGTGTGTGTGTGTGTGTGTGTGTGTGTGTGTGTGTGTGTGTGTGTGTGTGTGTGTGTATGTGTGTGATGATATGTCGTGTGTGTGATGATGAGATGTCGTGTGTGTGTGTGTGTGTGTGTGTGTTTGATGAGATGTCGTGTGTGTGTGTGTGTGTGTGTTTGATGATGAGATGACGTGTGTGTGTGATGATGATGAGATGACGTGTGTGTGTGATGATGATGAGATGACGTGTGTGTGTGATGATGATGAGATGACGTGTGTGTGTGTGTGTCTGTGTGTGATGATGATGATGAGTACACAGCAGTAGGCAGCTGCTCTGCCCTCTTTCTCCCCACTTTAATAGTGTACTTAATTAACCCAGGGGGTTGTTAATCTTATCAAAGACACTCACTACTGTGTCCCAAATGGCACCCTATTCCCTACTTTGACCACGGCCCATAGAGCCACTATATAGTGAATAGGGTGCCATTTGGGACTTCAACACTAACTCTTTGATGAATAGTGGACTGATTTCTGCTCATGGCCCCAAAACCCACTGTCAAACCTACTGTGACTATCAGCTTCTCTGACTGTCAGCTTCTCTGACTGTCAGCTTCTCTGATATCTAACACTGCATGGGGAGAAGAGGGATCTACGATGCGATGGAGGAAAAAGAGGGAGGGATGGAGGGATGAGAGTTAGACGAGTGAGAGGAGTCCAATCTCCACTAGGCATCGGGCCTTATCAACATCTAAGTATGTTAGACATCCTTTAAGTGTTTGCATAAATGAACTCCTCAGCCCTGGATCTATTCACACCACCAGACTTTAGGTATAACGGATTTGATATTCAGTATCATATCGACAGCCAAACAGACAACACTAATACAGAAGAGAGAAGGACAGAAGGAGTGACTGACTTGGCATGTCTTTGTGATATGTGGTAGGGATGTAGGGATGGAAGGAGGGAGGCCAGTTATTGGCACAGCTGATTCTTTCCAATGGAAAATGTGGAGGAGGTGAGTGGAGTGGAGTGGAGAGGAGAGGAGAGGAGGATGTTTATGAGAGACTAGTCACTCTTCAAATCAAGCCCATTTGAAACTGTTAAACATTTCTAACACTATTCTATTGCTGATTAACAGTAGAGAGATAGCATTATACCCCACTGTTCACTGGAATACACCCTTTCATGTTTACTTTCCACTGTGAGAAACTGTGGGTCATGGAAAATTAGAAATATCTAGTCTGTCTGGAAATGGTCTGATGATGTCAATTCTGCCATCGCAGAATAATAAAAACACCCAGTAACAGTAATTTAGCGCAATTTCAGGAAAAATATGGTTTGTCATTAAAATTGTAGTGATCTATTCACACACACAATGTGAACTATTAACACACACACACACACACATAATAGTGGGTTATAAGTGGTGTGTGTTCTGTTCTCTGCTAGCTGGCCCTGTCATTGTTCCAAACGGCACCCTGCTCCCATAGGGGCGGCAGGTAGCCCAGTGGTTAGAGTGTTGGGCCCGTAACCGAAAGGTTGCTGGATCAAATCCCCGAGCTGACAAGGTAAAAATCTGTCGTTCTGCCCCTGAACAAGGCAGTTAACCCACTGTTCCTAGGCCATCGTTGAAAATAAGAATATGTTCTTAACTGACTTGCCTAGTAAAATAAAGATAAAATAAATATGCTCTGGTCAAAGCAGTGCACTATATAGGGAATAGGGTGCCATTTGGGACACATCCACAGAGTGAACTAAGGTGACTGGAGTTCCCACCCTGTCAGACCCACAGACTAATGCAGCTTCGCCTTAGGAATGACTCACTGTCAGTGAAACTCTTTCAGTTCTGGTCTGTTGTGTTCTGTACAGTAAATGAAATACTTCTCTCTTAGAGTGATTGCGTCAATACAGATTGACAAATAGCTATGAAGCAGATAATTAACAAATTAATAAATAATTGAACCAGATGTACCTTACTTTGTGATGCGTGGAAGTAGGTGTACCACAAGAACACACACGTCACTCCATAACAAATCATATCACTCACTAGTGCCCTCTAGTGCAGGGTTCCAACAGGCCCATCGCAAGCTAGCAGTAACCCACTATGAGTAGCACCAAAGTTTTAGACACTAAACAGAAATGTAAATGTAACAATTTAAACGTTTTTACTGAGTTACAGTTCATAGAAGGAAATCAGTCAATTTAAATAAATTCATTAGGCCCTACTTTATGAATTTCACATGACTTGGCAGGGGTGCAGTCATGGGTGGGCCTGGGAGGGCATGGGCCCACCCACTGGGGAGCCAGGTCCAGCTAATCCTCCCCATTAAATGCCATAATGTTGCTCGGCCCCTTGGCAGCAGCAAATAGGTGGCAGGTAGCCGGGTGGTTAGAGCGTTGGGCCAGTAACCAAAAGATCGCTGGTTCGAATACCCGAGCCGACAATGTGAAAAAAACCTGTCAATGTGTCCTTGAGCAAGGCACTTAACCCTCATTTGTTCCAGGGGCTGACCCTGTAGGCAGGCTGTCAGTGTAAATAAGAATGTGTTCTTAACTGACTTGCCTAGTTAAATAAAAGGTTACACATAAAAATACAAATCAGAATGAGTTTTCAAAAGGGCTTTATTATAGACAGAAATACTCCTCAGGCCCCACCCCCTTTAGATGATCCTGCAGGTGAAGAAGCCGGACTGGGAGGTCCTGGGATTGGCGTGGTTATATGTGGTCTGCGGTTGTGAGGCCGGTTGGACGTATTGCCAAATTCTCTAAAACAACGTTGGAGGTGGCTTATGGTAGAGAAATTAACCTTCCATTCTCTGGCAACAGCGCTGGTGGACATTCCTGCAGTCAGCATGCCACATTGTGTTGTGACAAAACTGCACATTATAGTGGCCTTTTATTGTCCCCAGCACAAGGTACACCTGTGTAATGATCATGCTGTTTAATCAGCTTCTTGATATGCCACACCTGTCAGGTGGATGGATAATGTTGACAAAGGATAGAAATACTCACTAACAGGGATGTAAACACATTTATGCAAAAAATGTGAGTGTAGCCAGTTGATGTGATAATCATATTGTGGGTTTCCCCACATGGTTAATTAAATGTTAACTGCAAAGTTGGCTTACCAGACAGAAGTATATAATGAGGAAGTATATCATTTGTATCTATTATTTGGTATTTGCAAACTTTGCCATGAAATGAGCAGCAGCATCATTACAGAACCATCACTAGACCGGCACATTCCTCACTCACTAGATGCCCAATTAATTTGTTTGTTTTCTTACAGACCTAAAAAAAAAAAAGGTCTTCTGATGTGATTTAACTATTGACATGGACCCAGAACATCCATTTTCTTTGTTTGCCTATGAACAATTGTAATTTTGAGAAAAATCTAAAACCAGGAAAAATAAGACTGAGAAATCATAATTTGGGAAAATATAAAAGAGAATTTGGGACGAAATCTCAGATTTTATAGGGCCCCCTTAGAGTTGCTTATTAACCATTATTTGACCAGGTATATTGACAGAAGACATGACTTTCTCTTGTACACTGAGGACCTGGGGAAGAGTGGCAGGGAGAGGTGAAGAGAACAACGTGCCTTTTTGAAAGCTATAAAGAAATTAGTAGCTTGCGACTGCACTCTAAAGAGCCTCACCAAGACTGGCTAGAACTACATGACACCAGTGGTAGGTACCCTGCTTGGTTGCTATGCAGAGGGTAATCACAACCTAACAAATGAGAATGGATGGAGGGACGGAGGGAGGGACTCTATGACTGGTACGAGACACTCTGGATGGAATGATTTGGCAACATCTGACCAGAGAACTGAGAGACTCAAATCTTCTGCCCATTTTTATCTTGGGTCCTTCATCCATCCTACTAATACAAGTTTTCCACTGCCACACTGCCAAGCCTAACTGGGTTTGTGTGTCTCTGTGTGTCCGAACGGGAGGGGTTTCAGGGAAACAGAGGGGATGAGGAGGGGAACAGCAGTGGAATACACAGGGACAGGAAAACTCAAAGCTTTTTCACCACCGGGGAAGTCTAGACAACAGGGATATCTTTCTTCATTTATCAGAGACAGGCTGACTTCACTGTAACAGATTGACTGTCAAGCGAACTGAACATGTTTCTTTCTGCATCGTTCTGAGCAGTTGAAAAGGAGATTCAGAAATAGTTTGTATGTAGTGTTGCCATGGGGCTGAAAACAACAAGAACCTCACAACAAAGTTCCACTTATTTTTATCCCTTGCAATCTATAGAAGCACTGCAACAACCACACTCTAGTATACACTGAAGTAGCCTAGCCTTAGTAGCCTACATGTTCCTCAGAATCATCTAGAGACTTCTATAGAGCTTACAGTACATGTTCTTAGAATCATCTAGAGACTTCTATAGAGCTTACAGTACATGTTCTTAGAATCATCTAGAGACTTCTATAGAGCTTACAGTACATGTTCTTAGAATCATCTAGAGACTTCTATAGAGCTTACAGTACATGTTCTTAGAATCATCTAGAGACTTCTATAGAGCCTGCATTTCTTAGCTAGCGAGTTTCCTTATAATTCTTCTAAAAGCTGCAACATTTCTGAGAATGAAAGATGGGTGGGAGAAGCCAAAGTAATTATACCAGTAATTGTGAATAACTAGGCCACACTAGATGGCTATGAGCTTATCACTCAAGGCCAACGGAATTATAGTAACTGTTGTACATACAAAGGAGGCTACATAACTTCACTCTGTGAACTGTTATCCATTATATATTAACACTACATACTACATGACCAACAGTATGGGGACACCTGCTCGTCCAACATCTCATTCCAAAATCATGGGCATTACTATGGAGTTGGCCGCCCCTTTGCTGTTATAACAGTTTCCAATCTTCTAGGAAGGCTTTCCACTAGATGTTGGAACATTGCTTCCATTCAGCCACAAGAGCATTAGTGAGGTCGGGCACTGATGTTGGGCGATAAGGCCTGGCTCGCAGTCAGCGTTCCAATTCATCCCAAGGGTATTTGATGGGGTTAAGGTCAGGGCTATGTGCAGGCCAGTCAAGATCTTCCACACCAATCTCAACAAACCATTTCTGTATGGACCTCACTTTGTGCACAGGGGCATTGCCATGCTGAAACAGGAAAGCCCCTTCCCCAAACTGTTGCCATGAAGTTGGAAGCACAAAATTGTCTAGAATGTAATTGTATGCTGTAGCGTTAAGATTTTCCATCAATGGAACTAAGGGTCCTAGCCCAAATCATGAAAAACAGCCCCAGACCATTATTCCTCCTCCACCAAACTTTACAGTTGGCACTATGTATTCAGGCAGGTAGTGATCTCCTGGATCCACCAAACCCAGATTAGTCCGTCAGACTGCCAGATGGTGAAGCGTGATTCATCACTCCAGAGAACGTGTTTCCACTGCTCCAGAGTCCAATTGCGGTGAGCTTTACACCCCTCCAGCCGATGCTAGGCATTGCGCAGTGTGTGTGTGTGTATATGTGTGTGTGTGTGTGCGTGTAAGTGTGTATGTGTGTGTGTGTGTGTATGTATATGTTAATTCCTGTGAGCGGGTAGAGTGTGTGTGTGTGTGTGTGTATCTGTTCATTCCTGTGAGCGGGTAGAGTGTGTGTGTGTGTGTGTGTGTGTGTGTGTGTGTGAGAGTGTCTCTTCTTTCCAGAAAGTGCTTAATGGTAGCATTCTTTTAGCCCAGCTGTCAGGGTCGATTTTCCAATAAACGCAAAGGACTCATGGTCTGGTGTTTGGTACTGGGGACTTGCGTTTGACAGGGCAGAAGGATCCTGTGAATACAGGACTACCGCAGCAGCCTGAGAGACTCAGATGGCCACCCCCGGACCATCATGGACCAGCGTCTGTGGGGTGGCCACCCCCGGACCATCATGGACCAGCGTCTGTGGGGTGGCCACCCCCGGACCAGCTTGGACCAGCGTCTGTGGGGTGGCCACCCCCGGACCAGCTTGGACCAGCGTCTGTGGGGTGGCCACCCCCGGACCAGCGTCTGTGGGGTGGCCACCCCCGGACCAGCTTGGACCAGCGTCTGTGGGGTGGCCACCCCCGGACCAGCTTGGACCAGCATCTGTTGGGTGGCCACCCCCGGACCAGCTTGGACCAGCGTCTGTGGGGTGGCTGGGGCCCTCGTGGAAAGACATGGACAGATAAATAGCTACCTAGTAAGTGACTACAAGCTATGTCCTTAGTACAGGCACACACACCCTTAGAGGTGTCAGTAGTGATGGGTGAGTGCTCTGCTCACCTTTGCGTTGCTGGTGTAGTCCGTCTTCACCGGAACCTTCACCTGAAACAGCCGGCCCACCACAGCAGACGAGTCAGGGAATCCTGACACTCCCCCTGCTCCTACTGCAGCCTGATAGACTGCAGCCACCACTGGCTCCACCACCTGGAAGTCTGAGAGTATGGAGGAGTGCATGGAGGCTTCCAGATCCCCGGGTCCGTCCAGCAACATGTCCCCCAGAACCTCCACCTGTCCCTGGGCCTGGACCATAGCTACCAGGAGAGCCAGTAGCAGTACAACACTAGTTCTGCTCCCCAGACCAGGCATCCCCGCTCCACACTCTCCTGTCTGTTTACTGAGCATCCTTTGTCTTTTGTTAAGTCTCTCTCTCTCCACTGGAGAGGGACAGCATGCACCCCAACCCCACACCGACAGACATAAAACAGATCCTCCTTCTCTTTCTGACAATCCCCTCTCCTTTTGTTCTGTCTTTCTTCTTCTCCTTTCTCCTCTCCTTTCCTTCTGTTATTTTGTTCCTTCAGTGGTTTGTAGAGCCCATTGTCAAGTCAGCCTATAGAAAGAGAACAAACAGTGATTCATTAGGACATGCTTTAAAACTGCTAGACTGTTCAATATTTAGAATCATCAACTTTAAAACACCGTAATTCATCATTGTACTTTATGTAAACTACATACCCTGAGATCCGAAGATCTACCAACATATACAATGTAACACTCGCGCCGTTAAAATCCTCGACACTCAAACAGGAAGTACCCGTAATACGGACTATACAACGCTGACCAATCGGAATCCATACCCCAGGATTCTCTCTCTCTCTCTCTCCTCTCTCTCCCTCTCTCTCTCTCTCTCTCTCTCTCCTCTCTCTCTCTCTCTCTCTCTCTCTCTCTCTCTCTCTCTCTCTCTCTCTCTCTCTCTCTCTCTCTCTCTCTCTCTCTCTCTCTCTCTCTCTCCTCTCTCTCTCTCTCTCTCTCTCTCTCTCTCTCTCCTCTCTCTCTCTCTCTCTCTCTCTCTCTCTCTCTCTCTCTCTCTCTCTCTCTCTCTCTCTCTCTCTCTCTCTCTCTCTCTCTCTCTCTCTCTCTCTCTCTCTCTCTCTCTCTCTCTCTCTCTCTCTCTCTCTCTCTCGTGTGTAGAGAGAGGGGGGGGGGTGGAAGCTCCACATCTGTATATAATATAGATACTGGTTTCCCTGGAAAGGAGAGACAGAGAGACACCGAGTGAGACGCAGAGAGAGACACAGAGAGAGACAGGGATACACAGAGAGAAAGAGATGGACACAGAGAGAGACACAGAGAGAGACAAAAAGAGACACAGAGAGACAGGGATACACAGAGAGCGACACAGAGAGAGACACAGAGAGACACAGAGAGAAATAGAGAGAGACACAGAGAGAAATAGAGACACAGAGAGAGACAGGGATACACAGAGACACAGAGAGAGACAGGGATACACAGAGAGAGAGTCACATAGAGAGACAGGGATACACAGAGAGAGACAGAGAGAGAAAAATAGATTTTCCCTTTTGTACTTTAACCATTTGCACATCGTTACAACACTGTATATATACATAATATGACATTTGAAATGCCTTTATTCTTTTGTAACTTCTGTGAGTGTAATGTTAACTGTTCATTTTTAATGTTTATTTCACTTTTGGTTATTATCTACTTCACTTGCTTTGGTAATGTTAACATAGAGTTGAAGTCAGAAGTTTACATACACTTAGGTTGAAGTCATTAAAACTATTTTTTCAACCACTCCACAGATTTCATGTTAACAAACTATAGTTTTGGCAAGTCGGTTAGGACATCTACTTTGTGCATGACACAAATAATTCTTCCAACAATTGTTTACAGACAGATTATTTCACTTATAATTCACTATATCACAATTCCAGTGGGTCAGAAGTTTGCAAGCAAGTGGAAATCGGTAGGCCCCGATGGCATCAGCCCAAGAGTGCTTAGGGTCTGTGCTGACCAACTGTGTGGAATGCTCCAGCCCCCCTTCAACATTAGCCTGAGCCTGGAAAGGATCCCTGTGCTGTGGAAAACATCCTGCCTGGTCCCAGAGCCCAAGAAGGCGCACCCACTGTCCTGA
The DNA here is from genome assembly GCA_023634145.1 of Thymallus thymallus. Classification (NCBI taxonomy): domain Eukaryota; kingdom Metazoa; phylum Chordata; class Actinopteri; order Salmoniformes; family Salmonidae; genus Thymallus; species Thymallus thymallus. Next base: position 5,839,535 of record CM042410.1, read on the forward strand.
ATGACTTCAGACCTGTAGTGCTAACATCCCACTTCATAAAGACCCTGGAAAAGTTAGTCTCAGACCCATGGTGTGTATATCACTGGACCCCCTGCAGTTAGCATACCAGCGCAACATCAGGGTGGATGATGCAATCATCTACCTTCTGCAGAGGGCCTACTCTCACCTGGACAACGCAGGTTGCACTGTGAGGGTTATGTTTTTTGACTTCTCCAGTGCCTTCAACACCATTCAGCTCCTGCTACTGGGTGAGAAGATGAGGAGGATGAAAGTGGAAGCACCCTTAGTCTTCTGGGTCACGGACTACCTGACCGGTAGGCCACAATTTGTGCAGCTACAGAGTTGTGTGTCAGAACGGGCATTGAGCAACACAGGGACCCCCCAGGGAACGGTCCTGTCCCACTTCCTGTTCACCCTCTACACCTCAGACTTCAGAAATAACTCTGACACAGGGCAGGAGGAGGAGTTTTTTTTTTCTCACCTTTATTTAACCAGGTAGGCCAGTTGAGAACAAGTTCTCATTTACAACTGCGACCTGGCCAAGACAAAGCAAAGCAAAGCGACAAAAAACAACAACACAGAGTTACACATGAGAATAAACAAACATACAGTCAATAACACAATAGAGAATATACACTGCTCAAAAAAATAAAGGGAACACTTAAACAACACAATATAACTCATTCACACTTCTGTGAAATCAAACTGTCCACTTAGGAAGCAACACTGATTGACAATACATTTCACATGCTGTTGTGCAAATGGAATAGACAACAGGTGGAAATTATAGGCAATTAGCAAGACACCCCCAATAAAGGAGTGGTTCTGCAGGTGGTGACCACAGACCACTTCTCAGTTCCTATGCTTCCTGGCTGATGTTTTGGTCATTTTTGAATGCTGGCGGTGCTTTCACTCTAGTGGTAGCATGAGACGGAGTCTACAATCCAAACAAGTGGCTCAGGTAGTGCAGCTCATCCAGGATGGCACATCAATGCGAGCTGTGGCAAGAAGGTTTGCTGTGTCTGTCAGCGTAGTGTCCAGAGCATGGAGGCGCTACCAGGAGACAGGCCAGTACATCAGGAGACGTGGAGGAGGCCGTAGGAGGGCAACAACTCAGCAGCAGGACCGCTACCTCCACCTTTGTGCAAGGAGGAGCAGGAGGAGCACTGCCAGAGCCCTGCAAAATGACCTCCACAAATGTGCATGTGCCTTCTCAAACGGTCAGAAACAGACTCCATGAGGGTGGTATGAGGGTCCGACGTCCACAGGTGGGGGTTGTGCTTACAGCCCAACACCGTGCAGGACGTTTGGCATTTGCCAGAGAACACCAAGATTGGCAAATTCGCCAGGCTATTTACAGAAGGCCTATATACAGGTGCAGTGATCGATAAGCAGTTCTGACAGCTGATGCTTAAAGTTAGTGAGGGAGATAGGAACCTCTAGCTTCAAGGATTTTTGCAGTTCGTTCCAGTCATTGGCAGCAGAGAACTGGAAGGAATGGCACCCATTGGAGGTGTTGGCTTTGGGGGTGACCAGTGAAATATACCTGCTGGAGCGCATGTTACTGGTGGGTGTTGCTATGGTGACCAGCGAGCTGAGATAAGGCGGGGATTTACCTAGTAAAGACTTATAGATGACTTGGAGCCAGTGGGTTTGGCGACGAATATGTAGTGAGGGCCAGCCAACGAGAGAAGTATATGGGGCTTTGGTAACGAAACGGATGGCACTGTGATAGATCACATCCAATTTGCTGAGTAGAGTGTTGGAGGCTAAGTCAAGGATTGGTAGGATAGTTAGTTTTACAAGGGCATGTTTGGCAGCATGAGTGAAGGTGGCTTTGTTGCGAAATAGGAAGCCGATTCTAGATTTAATTTTGGATTGGATATGATTAATGTGAGTCTGGAAGGAGAGTCTAACCAGACGGAGTCTAACCAGACGCCTCGGTATTTGTAGGTGTCCACGTATTCTAAGTCAGACCCGTCCAGAGTAGTGATGATAGTCCAGTGGGCGGGTGCGGGCAGCGTTCGATTGAAAAGCATGCATTTAGTTTACTAGCATTTAAGAGCAGTTGGAGGCCACGGAAGGAGTGTTGTATGGCATTGAAGCTTGTTTGAAGGTTAGTTAACACAGTGTCCAAAGAGGGGCCAGATGTATACAGAATGGTGTCGTCTGCGTAAAGATGGATCTGAGAGTCACCAGCAGTGAAAGCAACATCGTTGATGTATATAGAGAATAGGGTTGGCCCAAGAATTGAACCCTGTGGCACCCCCATAGAGACTGCCAGAGGACCATCAGCAAAACAAAGGAGGTGGTGGTGGACTTCAGGTGAACCAAAGCCCAACCGACTACAGTCCCTATACAGGGTATGGATGTAGAAATGGTAGGGTCATACAAGTTCCTGGGAGTCCATATAGACAGCAGGCTAGAATGGGCTGGTAACACAGGGGCCCTGTACAAAATGGGCCAGAGTCGACTCTGCTTTCTGAAGAGGCTCAGGTCCTTCAACGTGTGCAGTAAACTACTGCATACTTTCTACCAGTCTGTGGTTTTGCAGTGGTGTGCTGTGGTGCCAACATAAAGGCCGGCGATGCTTTTCGGGTAAATAAGCTGATCAGGAAAGCTATCTCTGTTCTGGGGATTAACCTTGACACTCAAGAGTTGGAGGAGAGAAGGAACCTGGCATGCCATGGATCTGCATGACATGGTATGATGCAGAGGAGCATCTTCAGTCACAGACTGATCCCCCCACGGTGTGCAAAAGAGCGCTACAGGAGGTCCTTCCTGCCGGTGGCTATTAGACTATTTAATGACTCACTGGGGTGCAGAGCCATTGCCAACATAGACCAGGAACTGTTGGGGTGTTAGTACCTAGTTTAACAATTAGGCATCCATCCGTGAGTAACTCTGGTCTGTAATCACTCATTCACTCAGGACTTATTCATTCAGGACTGTACAGTCGTGGCCAAAAGTTGAGAATGACACAAGTAAGTGCTTCAGTGTTCTTAGATCTTTATGTCAGTAGTTACTATGGTACACTGAAGTATAATTACAAGTATTCCATAAGTGTCAAAGGCTTTCATTGACAATTACATTCAGTTCATGCAAAGAGTCAATATTTGCAGTGTTGACCCTTCTTTTTCAAGACCTCTGCAATCCGCCCTGGCATGCTGTCAATTAACTTCTGGGCCACATCCTGACTTATGGCAGGCCATTCTTGTATAATCAATGCTTGGAGTTTGTCAGAAGTTGTGGGTTTTTGTTTGTCCACCCGCCTCTTGAGGATCGACCACAAATTCTCAATGGAATTAAGGTCTGGGGAGTTTCCTGGCCATGGACCCAAAATGTCGATGTTTTGTTCCCCGAGCCACTTAGTTATCACTTTTGCCTTATGGCAAGATGCTCCATCATGCTGGAAAAGGCATTGGTCGTCACCAACTGTTCTTGGATGGTTGGGAGAAGTTGCTCTCAGAGGATGTGTTGGTACCATTCTTTATTCATGGCTGTGTTCTTAGGCAAAATTGTTAGTGAGCCCACTCCCTTGGCTGAGAAGCAACCCCACACATGAATGGTCTCAGGATGCTTTACTGTTGGCATGACACAGGACTGATGGTAGCGCTCACCTTGTCTTCTCCGGACAAGGTGTTTTCCGGACGGCCCAAACAATTAAAAATGACTCTACCCCAGTCCTCAGCAGTCCAATCCCTGTACCTTTTGCAGAATATCAGTTGTTGTTGTTCCTGGAGAGAAGTGGCTTCTTTGCTGCCCTTCTTGACACCAGGCCATCCTCCAAAAGTCTTCGCCTCACTGTGCGTGCAGATGCACTCACACCTGCCTGCTGCCAATCCTGAGCAAGCTCTGCACTGGTGGTGCCCCGATCCCGCAGCTGAATCAACTTTAGGAGACGGTCCTGGCGCTTGCTGGACTTTCTTGGGCGCCCTGACGCCTTCTTCACAACAATTGAACCTCTCTCCTTGACGTTCTTGATGATCCGATAAATGGTTGATTTAGGTGCAATCTTACTAGCAGCAGTATCCTTGCCTGTGAAGCCCTTTTTGTGCCAGGGCTGAAATGCAGTAGACATGTTTTTTGGGGATTAAGTACATTTTCATGGCAAAGAGAGACTTTGCAAATAATTGCAATTCATCTGATCACTCTTCATGACATTCTGGAGTATATGCAAATTGCCGTCATCAACACTGAGGCAGCAAACTTTGTGGAGACCAATACTTGTGTCATTCTTGAAACTTTTGGCCATGACTGTATATACATATTAATGTAAAGTTGTTATATCATATCACGTGCAATATTGTAAGTAATTATTCGACTGAACTTACATAGTCATTCACTCAGGAATGCTTTTAGTATATCAAATGTGCAATACGTGCATTTATTTGTAACTGGGGTAGAGACTTATGAAATTTCCCCCCCGGGGGATCAATAAAGTACCTATCTATCTATCTATCTATCTATCTATCTATCTATCTAATTAAACCCTGCACTAAGGACTATATTTTAAGGGAATTATTATTATTACCCTAAATTATATCATACGCACATTTAGATATTTAAGTATCTCTTCCTGTCATTTACCTGTACAGTTAATGTAACCATGCAAATATTCACTTACCTGTTCATTTAGCCAGACTGTATATTAAGTAAACTATTATTACCCTCACTTATATCATATGCACATTTAGCTATTTAAGTATTTATCTGCCATCGACCGGAATAGTATAGTTAACCATGCAAATATTCCTTATTTATATACTGTATATCAACTTGCAATATTTTTATCATTTCTTTTCACCTAACACTCTGTAACAATGTATAGTGTACATATTCAGCCATTCACCCATACTATGCAATGTCTTTTTATAGACTTCTTGTATTTTTATACTTTTTCATACTGCCGCACTATGTATCATGTGTATTTTCGTTCTGGCATTTTGTACCTGCCCTGTGTTTTTTGGTAGCTGCTTGGCGAAGAAATGTCCCCTCGGGATCAATAAAGTCTATCTATCTATCCATCCATCCATCCATCCATCCATCCATCCATCATCCATCCATCCATCCATCCATCCATCCATCCATCCATCCATCTATGTTGACTGTGCCTTTAAAGAGCTTGGAAAATTACAGAAAATGATGTCATGGTTTTAGAAGCTTCTGATAGGCTAATTGACATCACTTGAGTCAATTGGAGGTGTACCAGTGGCTGTATTTCAAGGCCTATCTTCAAACTCAGTGCCTCTTTGCTCAACATCATGGGAAAATAAAAAGAAATGAGCCAAGACCTCAGAAAAAAAAAAAAGAACTCCACAAGTCTGGTTCATCTTTGGGAGCAATTTCCAAACACCTGAAGGTACCACATTCATCTGTACAAACAATAGTACGCAAGTATAAACACCATGGGACCACGCAGCCATCTTACCGCTCAGGAAGAAGACGCGTTCTGTCTCCTTGAGATTAACGTACTTTGGTGCGAAAAGTGTAAATCAATCCCAGAACAACAGCAAAGGATCTTGTGAAGATGCTGGAGGAAACAGGTGCAAAAGTATCTATATCCACAGTAAAACAAGTCCTATATCAACGCTCAGCAAGGAAGAAGCCACTGCTCCAAAACCGCCATAAAAAAGCCAGACTACGGTATGCAACAGCACATGCGGACAAAGATTGTACTTTTTGGAGAAATGTCCTCTGGTCTGAATAAACAAAAATAGAACTGTTTGGCCATAATGACCATCATTATGTTTGGAGGAAAAAGGGGGAGGCTTGCAAGCTGAAGAACACCATCCCAACTGTGAAGCACGGGGGTGGCAGCATCATGTTGTGGGGGTGCTTGGCTGCAGGAGGGGCTGGTGCACTTCACAAAATAGATGGCATCATGAGGAAGAAATATTATGTGTATATATTGAAGCTACATCTCAAGACATCAGTCAGGAAGTTAAAGCTTGGTCGCAAATGGACAATGACCCCAAACATACTTCCAAAGTTGTGGCAAAATGGCTTAAGGACAACAAAGTCAAGGTATTAGAGTGGCCATCACAAAGCCCTGACCTCAATCCTATAGAACATTTGTGGGTAGAACTGAAAAAGCATGTGCGAGCAAGGAGGCCTACAAACCTGACTCAGAGGGGTGAGGGAGGAAGAGGGAGGGAGAGGGAGGGAGGGAGGGAGGGAGGGGTGGGGAGGGAGGTAGGGAGAGGGGTGGAGAGGGAGGTAGGGAGAGGGTTGGGGAGGGGTGGGGAGGGAGAGGGGTGGGGAGAGGGGTGGGGAGGGAGGGAGAGGGAGGTAGGGAGAGGGGTGGAGAGGGAGGGAGAGGGGTGGAGAGAGGGGTGGGGAGGGAGGTAGGGAGAGGGGTGGGGAGGGAGGTAGGGAGAGGGGTGGAGAGGTGTGGGGAGGGAGGGGTGGAGAGGGAGGGAGGGAGAGGGGTGGGGAGGGAGGGAGAGAGGTAGGGACCGGGGTGGAGAGGGAGGTAGGGAGAGGGGTGGAGAGGGAGGGAGAGAGGTAGGGAGAGGGGAGGGAGGGAGGTAGGGAGAGGGGTGGAGAGGGAGGTAGGGAGAGGGGTGGAGAGGTGTGGGGAGGGAGGGGTGGAGAGGGAGGGAGGGAGAGGGGTGGGGAGGTAGGGAGAGAGAGGGGTGGGGAGGGAGGTAGGGAGAGGGGTGGGGAGGGAGGTAGGGAGAGGGGTGGAGAGGTGTGGGGAGGGAGGGGTGGAGAGGGAGGGAGGGAGAGGGGTGGGGAGGTAGGGAGGGAGAGAGAGGGGTGGGGAGGGAGGGAGAGAGAGGGAGAGAGAGGGGTGGGGAGGTAGGGAGAGGGGTGGGGAGGGAGGTAGGGAGAGGGGTGGAGAGGTGTGGGGAGGGAGGGGTGGAGAGGGAGGGAGGGAGAGGGGTGGGGAGGTAGGGAGAGGGGTGGGGAGGGAGGGAGAGAGGTAGGGACAGGGGTGGAGAGGGAGGTAGGGAGAGGGGTGGAGAGAGGTAGGGAGAGGGGAGGGAGAGAGGTAGGGAGAGGGGTGGAGAGGGAGGTAGGGAGAGGGGTGGAGAGGTGTGGGGAGGGAGGGGTGGAGAGGGAGGGAGAGAGAGGGGTGGGGAGGGAGGTAGGGAGAGGGGTGGGGAGGGAGGTAGGGAGAGGGGTGGGGAGGGAGGTAGGGAGAGGGGTGGAGAGGTGTGGGGAGGGAGGGGTGGAGAGGGAGGGAGGGAGAGGGGTGGAGAGGTAGGGACCGGGGTGGAGAGGGAGGTAGGGAGAGGGGTGGAGAGAGGTAGGGAGAGGGGTGGAGAGGGAGGTAGGGAGAGGGGTGGGGAGGGAGGTAGGGAGAGGGGTGGAGAGGGACGGAGAGGGGTGGAGAGGGAGGGAGGGAGAGGGGTGGGGAGGGAGGTAGGGAGAGGGGTGGGGAGGGAGGTAGGGAGAGGGGTGGAGAGGGACGGAGAGGGGTGGAGAGGGAGGGAGGGAGAGGGGTGGGGAGGGAGGTAGGGAGAGGGGTGGAGAGGGACGGAGAGGGGTGGAGAGGGAGGGAGGGAGAGGGGTGGGGAGGGAGGTAGGGTGAGGGGTGGAGAGGGACGGAGGGAGAGGGGTGAGGAAGGGAGAGGAGTGGAGAGGCAGAGGGAGGAAGGGAGAGGGGTGGAGAGGGAGGGAGAGAGAGGGGTGGAGAGGGAGGGAGAGAGAGGGGTGGGGAGGGAGGTAGGGAGAGGGGTGGGGAGGGAGGTAGGGAGAGGGGTGGGGAGGGAGGTAGGGAGAGGGGTGGGGAGGGAGGTAGGGAGAGGGGTGGAGAGGGACGGAGAGGGGTGGAGAGGGAGGGAGGGAGAGGGGTGGGGAGGGAGGTAGGGTGAGGGGTGGAGAGGGACGGAGGGAGAGGGGTGAGGAAGGGAGAGGAGTGGAGAGGCAGAGGGAGGAAGGGAGAGGGGTGGAGAGGGAGGGAGAGGGGTGAGGAGGGAGGGAGAGGGGTGAGGAGGGAGGGAGGGAGGGAGAGGGGTGAGGAGGGAGGGAGAGGGGTGGTGAGGGAGGGCAGGAGAGGGAGGGGTGGAGACAGAGGGAACAAAAGATCATTCCCCAGAAAGAGTAGAAAGGAGAGGTCAGAGAGAGGGCCAGATGCTCTAGGGGGTTGATCATTCCCCAGAGAAGAGGAGAAAGTGATTCAGCCTTTCTAAACAATACGAAATGGTTGCTAAACCCCACTAGAATACCATGCTGTTTCCTAAGCACTGTATAGGCCACCAGTTTACTACTGGTAGCCACGTTTTCTAAGCTAATCAACAAACTGCAAATATGCAATTTTACATCAGGTTAGAAACAGTGCAGAGTCAAAGAAAATACTAGCAATTATTATTTTTTCAGCAGAAAGTGATACATACTAATGAATAATACCTATTCTCAAAGAAAAAAAGAAGAAGTAGCCTCTTCTGTGAAACAAATCGAGGTAGAGCCTATGTTACTGAGGTAGAGCCTATGTTACTGAGGTAGAGCCTATGTTACTGAGGTAGAGCCTATGTTACTGAGGTAGAGCCTATGTTACTGAGGTAGAGCCTATGTTACTGAGGTAGAGCCTATGTTACTGAGGTAGAGCCTATGTTACTGAGGTAGAGCCTATGTTATTGAGGTAGAGCCTATGTTACTGAGGTAGAGCCTATGTTACTGAGGTAGAGCCTATGTTACTGAGGTAGAGCCTATGTTACTGAGGTAGAGCCTATGTTACTGAGGTAGAGCCTATGTTACTGAGGTAGAGCCTATGTTACTGAGGTAGAGCCTATGTTATTGAGGTAGAGCCTATGTTATTGAGGTAGAGCCTATGCTTTGAAGTTGGAACTATACAGCATTCCACAATCAGAATCCCCTGTCGTTGTTGACTGACAAGCAGGCTACGGTAGTTATGAAGGTACAAACCCTTTCTCCTTCTTCAGAAAGCCCATCCAGTATTCAGCCTGATGGAACAGGGACTATTCAGAGAAGTGAGGAGGGCTATTCAGAGAAGTGAGGAGGGCTATTCAGAGAAGTGAGGAGGGCTATTCAGAGAAGTGAGGAGGGCTATTCAGAGAAGTGAGGAGGACTATTCAGAGAAGTGAGGAGGACTATTCAGAGGGCAAAAGGTCCGTCATCACATCGCTGCACTCCTCTCTTGATCAGCCAACCTGTCACCCAGGCACAAGGAGAGACCTGAGACCTTGTAGTCTAAACCGGCAGAAAAGACCCAGTCAGTCCGTCTGAGGCATCAATGATCACCCTCCCCCAAAACGTTTAAAATGTTTCAAAGGCTGCATCCCAAATGGTACCTTATTCCCTTTAAGGTATACTTTCTGAGCCCTAAAGTAGTGTAGTACACTGTATAGGAAATAAGGTGTCATTTGGGACGCAGTCAGCCAGAGCCTGAACGGTTAGTTATGTACTAGTGCAGGCCAGTGTAGGGGCATTTAGTGGGTCTGGACTGGATTGTAATGCATTGTCATCATGTCTATGACCCGTGACTGAAAGGGCATCCTGCTTGAGCTAAGTTAGTTTATTTAGATACCCATTAGTTCATCAAGGCTAATCTTCTTGGCTTCCTATGTATACGTTGGCGCTCTATTCATAGATTATAGAGGGTTATCAACAGTGTGTTAACCCAACATGGACTAGACTTAGCAGACCAGAAAAACAATTACCATTCCCAGAGTATTTCTTCTACACATCGGCTAGGTCTGTCTCCAAACTATTTCAGACAGAAAGAACAGCCTTGGTCCAGCCTATATAACAGAAGGAACATAGCCTTGGTCCAGCCTATATAACAGAAGGAACATAGCCTTGATCCAGCCTATATAACAGAAGGAATATAGCCTTGATCCAGCCTATATAACAGAAGGAACATAGCCTTGGTCCAGCCTATATAACAGAAGGAACATAGCCTTGATCCAGCCTATATAACAGAAGGAACATAGCCTTGATCCAGCCTATATAACAGAAGGAACATAGCCTTGGTTCAGCCTATATAACAGAAGGAACATAGCCTTGGTCCAGCCTATATAACAGAAGGAACATAGCCTTGGTCCAGCCTATATAACAGAAGGAACATAGCCTTGATCCAGCCTATATAACAGAAGGAATATAGCCTTGATCCAGCCTATATAACAGAAGGAACATAGCCTTGATCCAGCCTATATAACAGAAGGAACATAGCCTTGATCCAGCCTATATAACAGAAGGAACATAGCCTTGGTCCAGCCTATATAACAGAAGGAACATAGCCTTGGTCCAGCCTATATAACAGAAGGAACATAGCCTTGATCCAGCCTATATAACAGAAGGAACATAGCCTTGGTCCAGCCTATATAACAGAAGGAACATAGCCTTGATCCAGCCTATATAACAGAAGGAACATAGCCTTGATCCAGCCTATATAACAGAAGGAACATAGCCTTGATCCAGCCTATATAACAGAAGGAACATAGCCTTGATCCAGCCTATATAACAGGAACACAGGCTTTGGTTGAGTTGATGATATTAAAGTACTGTTCCTTTTCTCAGGCTACTTCAGACTTCATGTCTCCTCTATCCTAGATTAACACCCATCTTCATTGCTTGAATGAATGAGTGTAAACCCAGTAAAACAGACAGCCAAGCCCCAGTTGGTGCATAATGCAGCATTGTAATGCAGAGCTGCTGCTGCCCAAAGATGGAATACAGAGTGGTGAATAACAGTACCCTTAAAGGGACAGAGTAGTGAATAACAGTACCCTTAAAGGGACAGAGTAGTGAATAGCAGTACCCTTAAAGGGACAGAGTAGTGAATAACAGTACCCTTAAAGGGACAGAGTAGTGAATAACAGTACCCTTAAAGGGACAGAGTAGTGAATAACAGTACCCTTAAAGGGACAGAGTAGTGAATAACAGTACCCTTAAAGGGACAGAGTAGTGAATAACAGTACCCTTAAAGGGACAGAGTAGTGAATAACAGTACCCTTAAAGGGACAGTTCATCCTAAAACCAAAGTTGATCAGATATTTTTAGACTTCAATAGTGGTTTTATGTTTAAGGTAAGATAAGTCCACGTCCCAGGCCACCTGTGGTGCAGATCCACCCAGCTATGTTTTGGATCCTCTATCCAAAATCAATAGAAAACTATGAGCCTACTTCCCAGAACACTAACCAAACTGTTACTGTGAATGGTGTGAAGCCTGGGGGAAGCATACAGTCTGAGGTAATACATTAGAAACATGACCTCTAGCCATCTCTATGATTAAACCTAACATGACATCAACAGACTCCACCTCTAGCCATCTCTATGATTAAACCTAACATGACATCAACAGACTCCACCTCTAGCCATCTCTATGATTAAACCTAACATGACATCAACAGACTTCACCTCTAGCCATCTCTATGATTAAACCTAACATGACATCAACAGACTTCACCTCTAGCCATCTCTATCATTAAACCTAACATGACATCAACAGACTCCACCTCTAGCCATCTCTATCATTAAACCTAACATGACTTCTCTACATAGTCTATGCTGTTTCTGTAGACGCTCAGGGGAGGACACCACAGGCATATTTTGGCTAGCCACCCCGTGACCCATCTGCCATGGGATTTTCATAAACTACCCAAGGTTATCTATTTATGTAGATACCATGCTAATCTAAGCAGACTGACTGACAGTATGACTGGAGAATATCCGAATGCAAATATCATATAATTGTTGGAATTCCTCTACTAGCCAATGGGAAAGGGCCGCTGTTGGTGTAGCATGCTGGTCTGAGCAGACCGAAAGACTGACAGATGGATATGTGACTGAATGTAACATATCATAGGTGGAATTCCTCTACTATCCAATGGGAAAGGTCCCTCCTGTCCTGTAAGGGCCCGTTCGACACACTGCATGCCCTTCAACGTTCTCCACTAGACCCAGACACAGCTGATACCTCTCTTATTAACACTAGACCCAGACACAGCTGATAATAAAAAAAGTAACACTAGATCCAGACACAGCTGATACCTTTTTTATTATCACTAGACCCAGACACAGCTGATACTTTTTTTATTATCACTAGACCCAGACACAGCTGATACCTCTGCTATTAATGGCAGCAGGCAGGCAGGCTAGGGAGAGAAGCCAGAGGGTAGGGGCTGGGAGGAAGGGATGCAGGCTAGAACAGGACCACACACATTTAGCTATTAAAGTATCTCTTCCTGTCATTTACCTGTACAGTTTGTGTAAACATGCAAGTATTCACTTATCTGTAAATATAACTGTATACATAACTGTACAGCTAATTTAACCATGCAAAATTTTCACTTACCTGTTCATTTACCCATTCTGTCTATTAAGTAAACTATTATTACCCTCGCTCATATCATACGCATTAGCTACTGAAGTATTTCTCTGCCATCAACCTGTATAGTATAGTTAACCATCCAACATCCACCAATGTATAGTGTACATATTCAGCCAACCACTCATACTACGCAATGTCCTTTTATAGCTTTTTTTTGCACTCCAGATATCCTGTATTTCTATACTTTTTCATACTGCCGCTCATGTACCGTGTATCTGTCTTCTGTGTACTTTCGTTGTGGCATTTTGCACCTGCCCTGTGTTTTTGTTGTAGCTGCTTGATAATGAAATTTCCCCCCCGGGGGATCAATAAAGTACCTATCTATCTATCTATCTATCTATCTATCTATCTATCTATCTATCTATCTATCTATCTATCTATCTATCTATCATAGAGAGCACGTGGAAGACTGGGAGGGCCAAGCAGACTAGTGACAGGGCCAGGGAGGCTTGAAGCCACAAAAACACTACATTTAGGATTAGTTACCCATATCCTGATTGAGGCTAGTCCTGGACTAAAAAGCATGCTCAATGGAGAATCTCCATTTAAAATGGTTTTGTCCATAACTAGGTCTAAACTGAATCTGTGGCAGGGAAATCAGCTCTGAACTCTAGAGGCAACAAATGATTTTAGAACACAACAAACAGAGAAGGCTATATCATCCTCCTAGTTCTACGGAGCATACTGTAAGAGGGTAGGAGGAGAGCATCCTACCACCATATGTGTACACCATAATGTGGTGTGAATCTCCATGCCAAGAGACTTAATAATAAGCTATTCTTAGCAACATTCCAATGAGTCTGTGAATTATGAAGGAAGAAATGGGAGAGGATGGACCAGGCGGCGTATCTTGGAACTTGGAACACAAACACAATAAATTAACACAGTTGGTGGCAGAACTGTAGAACTGTAGAGTTGCAGAACTAGGCTATAGGAACAACAGAACTGTAGAACTGTAGAACTAGGCTATAGGAACAACAGAACTGTAGAACTGCAGAACTAGGCTATAGGAACAACAGAACTGTAGAACTGTAGAACTAGGCTATAGGAACAACAGAACTGTAGAACTGCAGAACTAGGCTATAGGAACAACAGAACTGTAGAACTGTAGAACTAGGCTATAGGAACAACAGAACTGTAGAACTGCAGAAATAGGCTATAGGAACAACAGAACTGCAGAACTAGGCTATAGGAACAACAGAACTGCAGAACTAGGCTATAGGAACAACAGAACTGTAGAACTGCAGAAATAGGCTATAGGAACAACAGAACTGCAGAACTAGGCTATAGGAACAACAGAACTGCAGAACTAGGCTATAGGAACAACAGAACTGCATAAATAGGCTATAGGAACAACAGAACTGCAGAACTAGGCTATAGGAACAACAGAACTGCAGAACTAGGCTATAGGAACAACAGAACTGCAGAACTAGGCTATAGGAACAACATAACTGCAGAACTAGGCTATAGGAACAACAGAACTGCAGAACTAGGCTATAGGAACAACAGAACTGCAGAACTAGGCTATAGGAACAACAGAACTAGGCTATAGGAACAACAGAACTGTAGAACTGTAGAACTAGGCTATAGGAACAACAGAACTGTAGAACTGCAGAACTAGGCTATAGGAACAACAGAACTGTAGAACTGTAGAACTAGGCTATAGGAACAACAGAACTGTAGAACTGCAGAAATAGGCTATAGGAACAACAGAACTGCAGAACTAGGCTATAGGAACAACAGAACTGCAGAACTAGGCTATAGGAACAACAGAACTGCAGAACTAGGCTATAGGAACAACAGAACTGCAGAACTAGGCTATAGGAACAACAGAACTGCAGAACTAGGCTATAGGAACAACAGAACTGCAGAACTAGGCTATAGGAACAACAGAACTGCAGAACTAGGCTATAGGAACAACAGACCTGTAGAACTAGGCTATAGGAACAACAGAACTGCAGAACTAGGCTATAGGAACAACAGAACTGTAGAACTGTAGAACTAGGCTATAGGAACAACAGAACTGCAGAACTAGGCTATAGGAACAACAGAACTGCAGAACTAGGCTATAGGAACAACAGAACTGCAGAACTAGGCTATAGGAACAACAGAACTGCAGAACAAGGCTATAGGAACAACAGAACTGTTGGAACAACAGAATCTGGTGGAAACTGCTGCTCATCTCCCTAAACTGTGATTCCAACCTGTTGGGGTGTGTTTGTGTGTCTTGGGGGGTTGGGTTAAAAAAGCAGAAGACACATTTCCGGGGACTGTACAGAAAATGGATAAATCAAGTATTATTTTTCTTATTGTAACAATGGCTTTGATATGAGAGATTCAACCTTCAATCTGCACTGGTCTGTAAACAAGCAGGCCCTTATTCAACCTGACCTGTACATGCCTAGGTCCCTGTGTCAATACCCCGGCCCCCTCATTCCTCCTGAGTTAAAACATAAAGACAGGTTACTACAGGTCCCTGTGTCAATACCCCGGCCCCCTCATTCCTCCTGAGTTAAAACATAAAGACAAGTTACTACAGGTCCCTGTGTCAATACCCCGGCCCCCTCATTCCTCCTGAGTTAAAACATAAAGACAGGTTACTACAGGTCCCTGTGTCAATACCCCGGCCCCCTCATTCCTCCTGAGTTAAAACATAAAGACAAGTTACTACAGGTCCCTGTGTCAATACCCCGGCCCCCTCATTCCTCCTGAGTTAAAACATAAAGACAAGTTACTACAGGTCCCTGTGTCAATACCCCGGCCCCCTCATTCCTCCTGAGTTAAAACATAAAGACAAGTTACTACAGGTCCATGTGTCAATACCCCGGCCCCCTCATTCCTCCTGAGTTAAAACATAAAGACAAGTTACTACAGGTCCCTGTGTCAATACCCCGGCCCCCTCATTCCTCCTGAGTTAAAACATAAAGACAAGTTACTACAGGTCCCTGTGTCAATACCCCGGCCCCCTCATTCCTCCTGAGTTAAAACATAAAGACAAGTTACTACAGGTCCATGTGTCAATACCCCGGCCCCCTCATTCCTCCTGAGTTAAAACATAAAGACAAGTTACTACAGGTCCATGTGTCAATACCCCGGCCCCCTCATTCCTCCTGAGTTAAAACATAAAGACAAGTTACTACAGGTCCATGTGTCAATACCCCGGCCCCCTCATTCCTCCTGAGTTAAAACATAAAGACAAGTTACTACAGGTCCATGTGTCAATACCCCGGCCCCCTCATCCCTTCTGGACTTAAAACCTGAAGACAGTGAACATGAAAATAAGGGTGATCATTGAGATGTGGGTGTGACAGCCATCTTGACCTTCAGACACAATAGGATGTGACAGCCATCTTGACGTCCAGACACAATAGGGTGTGACAGCCATCTTGACCTCCAGACACAACAGGGTGTGGCAGCCATCTTGACGTCCAGACACAATAGGATAGCAGTGGACATTTATTAAATAACTGTCTTAGAGAAGAGAAGGCATTGTGTTACCACTATGTAAACCCACAACTCATACCTTTCCCCTCTGACATTCACAAACACATATGCTTGTTTAAAACCCTTTGTTATTGGGTCATGTTATATGACAGGGTTATCAAATAAAACAAGCCGTTTCCTCCCAACAGTAAAAACATGCCTTCTTATTTGATCAAAATATCTACTTGTATTGAATCTAGGTCCTAGTAGGCCCAGTACATGTATTGGTATTGAATCTAGGTCCTAGTAGGCCCAGTACATGTATTGGTATTGAATCTAGGTCCTAGTAGGCCCAGTACATGTATTGGTATTGAATCTAGGTCCTAGTAGGCCCAGTACATGTATTGGTATTGAATCTAGGTCCTAGTAGGCCCAGTACATGTATTGGTATTGAATCTAGGTCCTAGTAGGCCCAGTACATGTATTGGTATTGAATCTAGGTCCTAGTAGGCCCAGTACATGTATTGGTATTGAATCTAGGTCCTAGTAGGCCCAGTACATGTATTGGTATTGAATCTAGTTCCTAGTAGGCCCAGTACATGTATTGGTATTGAATCTAGGTCCTAGTAGGCCCAGTACATGTATTGGTATTGAATCTAGGTCCTAGTAGGCCCAGTACATGTATTGGTATTGAATCTAGGTCCTAGTAGGCCCAGTACATGTATTGGTATTGAATCTAGTTCCTAGTAGGCCCAGTACATGTATTGGTATTGAATCTAGGTCCTAGTAGGCCCAGTACATGTATTGGTATTGAATCTAGGTCCTAGTAGGCCCAGTACATGTATTGGTGGTATTGAATCTAGTTCCTAGTAGGCCCAGTACATGTATTGGTGGTATTGAATCTAGGTCCTAGTAGGCCCAGTACATGTATTGGTATTGAATCTAGTTCCTAGTTAGCCCAGTACATGTTTGTTTGATTTCTTATAAACGAAACCTGGAGGTATTGAACATTGACATAAAAAGGCTACCCAGGAATGAAACATGCTGTTTCCAGCAATCAAAACATGTTTTCATTTTCGATCAAATAGTCCAACATGCTGAGGCCCTACTTCAAGTTTTGTTATATTTCTCATAGGCCCTCGATGAGCCTCCATTGGTGGTTTAGGCCATTGATATAAAAGAGTCTACCCAGGCCTTTCGCTTTAAGACACTCAAATTAGGTTTTAATTTGAGGCAAAGAAAAATGAACTGTGGGAAACAGTCTTGAGAATAAAGTTTCTGTACTGCGAACACAGCCAAACACGTGTCCACTTTGATTAAAGCTGGGGAAAACTAGCAGTCAGCTCTTTCACTCCTCTCTCTGGCACAGTTATAGGGCTCATGGGGAAATGTGAATTAGTGTGTGTTTCTCTCTCTGCTGATAATCACTCTCCTTTTCACATCTCTGTAATTATATCACTGCAACACTGCAGGAGAAACACATCTCTAAATATATCATTATATTATATGTTAGCTGATTAAAGCCCTCAGAATGGGAAGGTTGATGTGGATAATTATATTTAGCTGATTAAAGCCCTCAGAATGGGAAGGTTGCTGTGGATAATTATATTTAGCTGATTAAAGCCCTCAGAATGGGAAGGTTGCTGTGGATAATTACATTTAGCTGATTAAAGCCCTCAGAATGGGAAGGTTGCTGTGGATAATTACATTTAGCTGATTAAAGCCCTCAGAATGGGAAGGTTGATGTGGATAATTACATTTAGCTGATTAAAGCCCTCAGAATGGGAAGGTTGCTGTGGATAATTACATTTAGCTGATTAAAGCCCTCAGAATGGGAAGGTTGCTGTGGATAATTACATTTAGCTGATTAAAGCCCTCAGAATGGGAAGGTTGATGTGGATAATTACATTTAGCTGATTAAAGCCCTCAGAATGTGAAGGTTGATGTGGATAATTACATTTAGCTGATTAAAGCCCTCAGAATGGGAAGGTTGCTGTGGATAATTACATTTAGCTGATTAAAGCCCTCAGAATGGGAAGGTTGCTGTGGATAATTACATTTAGCTGATTAAAGCCCTCAGAATGGGAAGGTTGCTGTGGATAATTACATTTAGCTGATTAAAGCCCTCAGAATGGGAAGGTTGATGTGGATAATTACATTTAGCTGATTAAATCCCTCAGAATGGGAAGGTTGCTGTGGATAATTACATTTAGCTGATTAAAGCCCTCAGAATGGGAAGGTTGCTATTTTCAGGTCTATCCAGAGATGTTCATGTTCAAGTCCGGGCTCCGACTGGGCCATTCAAAGGCATTCAGAGACTTGTCCCAAAGCCACTCCTGCGTTGTCTTGGCTGTGTGCTTGGGGTCATTGTCCTGTTGGAAGGTGAACCTTCGCCCCAGTCTGAGGTACTGAGCGCTCTGGAGGAGGTTTTCATCAAGGATCTCTCTGTACTTTGCTCTGTTCATCTTTCCCTCGATCCTGACTAGTGTCCCAGTCCCTGCCGCTGAAAAAAATCCCCACATCTTGATACTGCCACCAACAGGCTTCACCGTTGGGATGGTGCCAGGTTTACTCCAGACGTGATGCTTGGCATTCTGGCCAAAGAGTTAAATCTTGGGTTCATCAGACCAGATCATCTTGTTTCTCATGGTCTGAGACCCTTTAGGTGCCTTTTAGCAAACTCCAAGCGGGCTGTCATGTACCTTTTACTGAGGAGTTGCTACCGTCTGGCCACTCTACCATAAAGGCCTGGTGGAGAGCTTCAGAGACGGTTGTCCTTCTGGAAGGTTCTCCCATCTCCACAGAGGAACTCTGCAGCTCTGCCAGAGTGACCATTGGGTTCTTGGTCACCTCCCTGACCAAGGCCATTCTTGCACGATTGCTCAGTTTGGCCGGGTGGCCAGCTCTAGGAAGATTCTTGGTGGTTCCAAATTTCTTCCATTTAAGAATGATGGAGGCCACTGTGTTCTTGGGAACCTTCAATGCTGCAGACATGTTTTGGTACCCTTCCCCAGATCTGTGCCTCCACACAATCCTGTCTCGGAGCTCAACGGAAAATTCCTTCGACCTCATAGTTTGGTTTTTTCTCTGACATGGGCTGTCAACTGTGGGATCTTATACAGACAGGTGTGTGCACCTTTCCAAATCATGTCCAATCAATTGAATTTACCACAGCTGGACTCCAACCAAGTTGTAGAAACATCTCAAGAAATGATGATCAATAGAAACAGGATGTACCGGAGCTCAATTTCGAGTCTCATAGGAAAGCCTCTGAATACTTATGTACATAAGGTATTTATGTTTTTAATATTTAATAAATTAGCACACATTTCTAAAAAACTGTTTTCACTCATATCATAATTGGGTATTGTGTGTAGATTGATGAGCAATGTGTTTTAAATGTGTCACGTTGGGGTGTGTAGAGAGTAGACCAAGGCGCTGCGTAGCGATAGTTCCACATCCTTTATTAGAATAAACTATACTAGATGTGGATAAACAGAAAGGAAACACACGTACTTACGACACGGGACAATAGACAATGAACCACGCCGTAGCAGTGGAACACACACATATAAGTAGGATCCCTAATTAGAGGTAATGCAATGCAGCTGCCTCTAATTAGGGATCCCACACACACAACACCACACAAAAGTAGAATAACTAGAACTGCCAGACTCTGACCATAGAAATATAGAGAAGCAAAGCTTCTCTATGGCCAGAGCCTGACAACCCTTTTTGGGGCTATATAGAACCCTTTTATGGTTCTTTATATAAACTTTGTAGAACCATACAAGGTTTTTTTATTCTGGTTTAATAGCCATATTATATAGTTAAAGTTCCCTAGGTTTTAATATTGTGTTTGTTAACAAGTTGAATCAGGAGAGAATTGAGAACTACTGACTCAACCATTCTCAATTGACACAAGGCCATAATGTTACATAACATGTAATAGCATAACACAATAGATTAGATAAACAGGAATGACACTCACACTGACAGTTGCACAAAAAAATCTCTGAGCAAACCAAGCCTCAAAATATGATATAATCCGCCCCTACATTTGAATTATCACTAAAAGAGGAAATAATCTTTTTTTGAACTGCAAAGAACCATTGAAGGGCTCAGAGGGTTCTTTGGGTCATTATGGTTACACATAGAAGCATCACCCTTCCAAAGAACCCTTGAGGAACCCTCATTTCTCTTTGTAATTGAAACATGTAGAAGGTTTAAATGAAACATGACGCTGCCCCACGGTCACGTTTCTGAAGATTACTGAACTAGGACCACTAGGGATATCCACTGAACTGCTTAGTTGTGGCTAATTTGTGACACAACCTAGAACAGGGCGGTGGGTCTAAGCAGGACCCGTTACTTAAATAATACACACAGACAACATTAGAATAGGCTAGGCTTGATCTCATCAATGTAATATTCTAGCAAGCAATGGAAAGAAAAACGCATTGTTCAAATGATTCCCTATTTCTACTCCTGGTTGAAAAAGGCTACAGTACATATCATATCATCAATGCACTATTCTACAGCACCAAGGCAATGGAAGACAAATGCCTCATTCAGCTGATTTGTTTCTCTATTGAGGCGATATGATGGCTGCCATGACTACAGACATACAGTAGTCTAGATCTCATCAATGTAAGATATGATGGCTGCCATGACTACAGACATACAGTAGTCTAGATCTCATCAATGTAAGATATGATGGCTGCCATGACTACAGACATACAGTAGTCTAGATCTCATCAATGTAAGATATGATGGCTGCCATGACTACAGACATACAGTAGTCTAGATCTCATCAATGTAATATTCTACTGAGGCAAGTAAAGAAAACAACGGATTTCTTTTCCTCCCTCCATTGAGGCTATATGATGTGACTGCTGCTGTGACTACAGAGGGTGTGAGGTGACTCATTAGGCTGAGAACATGGTGATCTGTTAATTTGTTTTTATTAAACATTTAAATTTACAAGGCATGTCAAAACAAATTCTTATTTACAATGACGGCCTACCCCAGCCAAACCTGGACAACGCTGGGCAAATTGTGCGGCGCCCTATAGGACTCCCAATCGCAGTCGGATGTAATACAGCCTGGATTCGAACCCGGGACTGTAGTGACACCTCTTGCACTGAGATGCAGTGCCTTAGACCAATGCACCACTGGGGAGTCCATAAAGTCATACTAATTACACACACTGACTTACTGACTGACTGCTGCTATCCATATACTGTAGCTGTGTTATAGTATCTAGGATCAGCTAGTTACAGTATCTAGGATCAGCTAGTTACAGTATCTAGGATCAGCTAGTTACAGTGTCTAGGATCCGATAGTTACAGTATCTAGGATCAGCTAGAGAGGATCTGCAGAGAAGAATGGGAGAAACTCCCCAAATACAGTGTCATACCCAAGAAGACTCGAGAAAGTAATCGCTGCCAAAAGTGCTTCAACAAAGTACTGAGTATGAATACTTATGTACTTTGCGACCAAGCTTAGCTTCCTGACTGATGTCTTGAGATGTTGCTTCAATATATACACATAATATTTCTTCTTCATGATGCCATCTATTTTGTAAAGTGCACCAGTCCCTCGTGCAACAAAGCACCCCCACATTATGCTGCCACCCCCGTGCTTCCCGGTAGGGATGGTGTTCTTCGGCTTGCAAGCCTCCCCCTTTTTCCTCCAAACATAACGATGGTCATTATGGCCAAACAGTTCTATTTTTGTTTCATCAGACCAGAGAACATTTCTCCAAAAAGTAAGATCTTTGTCCCCATGTGCAGTTGCAAACCGTAGTCTGGCTTGTTTATGGCGGTTTTGGAGCAGTGGCTTCTTCCTTGCTGAGCGGCCTTTCAGGTTATGTCGATATAGGACTAGTTTTACTGTTGATATAGATACTTTTGTACCTGTTTCATCCAGAATCTTCACAAGGTCTTTTGCTGTTGTTCTGGGATTGATTTGCACTTTTCGCACCAAAGTACATTCATCTCTAGGAGACAGAACGCGTCTCCTTCCTGAGCGGTATGACAGCTACGTGGCCCCATGGTGTTTATACTTGCGTATTATTGTTTGTACAGATGAACGTGGTACCTTCAGTTGTTTGGAAATTGCTCCCAAGGATGAACCAGACTTGTGGAGGTCTACAATTTTGGCTGATTTCTTTTGAAAAGACTCAAATCATGACTCAAATCATGTCAATTAGCCTATCAGAAGCTTCTAAAGTCATGACATCGTTTTCTGGAATTTTACAAGCTGTTTAAAGGCACAGTCAACTTAGTGTATGTAAACGTCTGACCCACTGGAATTGTGATATAGTGAATTCTAAGTGAAATAATCTGTCTGTAAACAATTGTTGGATGAATGACTTGTGTCATGCACAAAACTATAGTTTGTTAACATGAAATCTGTGGAGTGGTTGGAAAATTAGTTTTAATGACTTCAACCTAAGTCTATGTAAACATCCGACTTCAACTGTATCGTCGCTACACCACTATTTATGACTATAAGTTCACGATCTAAGATGTGCCAAATAAATTATATCCAGATAAGGGCTCCAGCTATGCATTTGGTTTGCTAACTTGCTAGCTAAGTGGTTAGCTTGTAAAATCAATCTTCTTGGCTACAGCAGAGACAATCAATCCCCTCCTGGATCAAGATCCCTGCTGCCTTTTTAATATTGCCCCTTGTGTGCACTTCCGGTAATACGGTTTACCCGCCTATGGTACAGAAACGGTATGACAGTATGAAGGTACAACAGTACAGCCCAACCCTACTCCTAACACATCCAATCAAGATGGCTCCCTTCCTCAGCTTTGTTCACACTTCTAGATCCAGGCGGTGTCCCAAACGGCACCCTATTCCCTCAACCTTTCATAGTTCTAATAGTTTCAGGTCGGGATTTGACGTAATCTGGATGAACGTCTAATTTTGACCAATTCATTTTGCATGGTTACAGGGTTCATTCCGCTTGCATACAAGGTTTAAACAGAAACAACTCCAAGGTTAACAGTTTAGGCATTAATTCAAAGTGGTTAAGGTTAGATCTATGGTTTGGGGAAGGCTTAAAACTGAATAATTTTAGTATTATCAAATACTCTCCCTACTTGCTGTATAATTGTGAACTGCCGTGGCGCAGTGGTCTAAACATCATGCTCTGAGTTTGAGCCCATTGCTGTGTGGGGGGGGAGTGACGAGAAAGGTATATATCGACGTCCTCAGAACCTTCTCCAAAGTCTGAAATCGAAGTGTGTTTCTAAACACTAAGTGTGCTCTTTGCATGACATAGGCTGACCAGGTGAATCCGGTGAAAGCTATGATCCCTTATTGTTAAATCCACTTCAATCAGTGTAGATGAAGGGGAGGAGACAGGTTAAAGAAGGATTTTTAAGCCTTGAAACAATTGAGACATGGATTGTGTATGTGTGCCTTTCAGAGGGTGATTGGGCAAGACAAAATATTTAAGTGTCTTTGAACAGGGTATGGTAGTAGGTGCCAGGCACACCGGTTTCAGTGTGTCAAGAACTGTAACGCTGCTGGGTTTTTCACGCTGTACAGTTTCCCATGTGAATCAAGAATTGGTCCACCACCCAAAGGACATCCAGCCAACTTGACACAACTGTGGGAAGCATTGGAGTCAACATGGGCCAGCATCCCTTGTAGAGTCCATGCCCTGATGATTTGAGGCTGTTCTGAAGGAAAAGGGGGGTGCAACTCAATATTAGGAAGGTGTTCCTTATGTTTTGAACACTCAGGAACTATTTCAAAAGCCCCAGTCAAAAGCAGTGCACTGCATAGGGAATAGGGTGCCATTTGAGATGCAGCACAATCTAATCATGCATTCCTAGGACCTTATCAAATGATCCATCTAATCAATAATCACATTCTGATAGCAGTATCAATGATGCAGTCCTAGGACCTAATTGGAAAAAATGCAATCTTGAAAGAGTGAACAAACTATTACATCCCCAAATATACAACACCAGTCAAAAGTTTGGACACACCTACTCATTCAAGGGTTTTTCTTAATTTTTAGAATTTTCTACATTGTAGAATATTCTTGAACACATCAAAACTATTAAATAACACATATGGAATCATGTAGTAACCAAAGAAAGTATTAAACAAATCAAAATATATTTATATTTGAGATTCTTCAAAGTAGTCACCCTTTGCCTTGATGACAGCTTTGCACACTCTTGGCATTATCAAAACAAATTAAATTGTATTGGTCACATACACGTGTTTAGCAGATGTTATTGCGGGTGTAGCGAAATGCTTGTAAATGCTCTCTAACAGCTTCATGAGGTGTTAGAGGAATGAGAAATGCATTTCAATTAACAGGTGTGCCATGTTAAAAGTTCATTTGTAGAATTTATTTCCTTAATGCGTTTGAGACAATCAGTTGTGTTGTGACAAGGTAGGGTTGGTATACAGAAAATAGCCCTGTTTGGTAAAAGACCAAGTCCATATTATGGCAAGAACAGCTCAAATAAGCAAAGAGAAACGACAGTCCGTCATTACTTTAAGACATGAAGGTCAGTCAATCCGGAAAATGTCAAGAACTTTGAAAGTTTCTTCAAGTGCAGTCGCAAAAACCATCAAGCGCTATGATGAAACTGGCTCTCATGAGGACCGCCACAGGAAACGAAAACCCAGAGTTACCTCTGCTGCAGAAATTGGCAATTAACTGCACCTCAGATTGTCACACCCTGATCTGTTTCACCTGTCCTTGTCCTTGTCTCCACCCCCTCCAGGTGTCACTCATCATCCCCTGTGTATTTATCCTGTGTCTTCTGTCTCTCTGTGCCAGTTTGTCTTGTCTTGCCAAGTCAACCAGCGTGTTTTTCCTTGCACCTTTCATTCCTAGTCTCTGTTGTTCTAGTCCTCCCGGTTCTGACCCTTTGCCTGCCCTGACAGAGCCCGTCTGTCTGACCATTCTGCCTGTCTGGACCTCGTCTTGTACCGTCTTGGACTCAGCCCTGGTGATTGAACTCTTGCTTACCCTGACCACTAGACTGCCTGTTCCACTGTACTGTTCAGACTCTGATCTGGTTGATTAACTATTTCCTGTCCCTGACCTGCCCATTGCATGTTCCCTTTATTATTATAAATATCAGAGCTCTAACCTTCTGCTTCCTGTGTCTGCATCTGGCTCTCACCTTGTATCGTTATACAGATTGCAGCCAAAATAAATACTTCACTGAGTTCAAGTAACAGACACATCTCAACAACAACTGTTCAGAGGAGACAGAGTGAATCAGGCCTTCATGGTCGAATTTCTGCAACGAAACCACTACTAAAGGACACCAATTGGAAGAAGAGACTTGCTTGGGCCAAGAAACACGAGCAATGGACATTAGACCGGTAGAAATCTGTCATTTGGTCTGATGAGTCCAAATCTGAGATTTTTGGTTTCAATCGCTGTGTCTTTGTGAGACACAGAGTAGGTGAACGGATGATCTCTGCATGTGTGGTTCCCACCGTGAAGCATGGAGGAGGTGTGATGGTGTGGGGTTGCTTTTCTGGTGACACAGTCTGTGATTTATTTAGAATAGAAGACACAGTTAACCAGCATGGCTACCACAGCATTTTGCAGCGATACGCCAAATCATCTGGTTTGCGCTTAGTGGGACCATCATGTGTTTTTCAACAGGACAACGACCCAACACACCTCAAGGCTGTGCAAAGGCTATTTGACCAAGAAGGAGAGTGATGGAGTGCTGCATCAGATGACCTGGCCTCCACAATCACCGACCTCAACCCAATTGAGATTTTGGGGTTTGGGATGAGTTGGACCACAGAGTGAAGGAAAATCAGCCAACAAGTCATCAGTATATGTGGGAACTCCTTCAAGACTGCTGGAAAAGCATTCCTCATGAATCTGGTTGAGAGAATGCCAAGAGAGTGCAAAGCTTTCATCATGGCAAAGGGTGGCTACTTTAAAGAATCTAAAATCTAAAATATATTTTGATTTGTTTAACACTACATGATTCCATATGTGTTATTTCATCGTTTTGATGTCTTTACTATTATTCTACAATGCAGAAAATAGTAAAGATAAAGAAAAACCCTTGAATGAGTAAGTGTGTCCAAACTTTTGACTGGTACTGTATGTTAAATATACAGTATATACTGTATGTGTGTGTGTGGTGTGTCTGCCCCCAGCTGTCTGTCTGTCTGTCTGTCTGAGCATGAAGTGCATGGCTGGTGGTCTTTTGACCACACACACACACACACACACACACACACGGTTGACAGCTGGCCTCTTCTGTCACAGCAGGCACAGCCTCCTGCCAAGCACCACTACCCCCCATCTAGAACACTGATACACCCTGCTAAACCCTAGCTAACCTCACATCTACAACACGGATACACCCTGCTAAACCCTAGCTAACCTCACATCTACAACACGGATACACCCTGCTAAACCCTAGCTAACCTCACATCTACAACACGGATACACCCTGCTAAACCCTAGCTAACCTCACATCTACAACACGGATACACCCTGCTAAACCCTAGCTAACCTCACATCTACAACACGGATACACCCTGCTAAACCCTAGCTAACCTCACATCTAGAACACTGATACACCCTGCTAAACCCTAGCTAACCTCACATCTACAACACTGATACACCCTGCTAAACCCTAGCTAACCTCACATCTACAACACGGATACACCCTGCTAAACCCTAGCTAACCTCACATCTACAACACGGATACACCCTGCTAAACCCTAGCTAACCTCACATCTACAACACGGATACACCCTGCTAAACCCTAGCTAACCTCACATCTACAACACGGATACACCCTGCTAAACCCTAGCTAACCTCACATCTACAACACGGATACACCCTGCTAAACCCTAGCTAACCTCACATCTAGAACACGGATACACCCTGCTAAACCCTAGCTAACCTCACATCTACAACACTGATACACCCTGCTAAACCCTAGCTAACCTCACATCTACAACACTGATACACCCTGCTAAACCCTAGCTAACCTCACATCTACAACACGGATACACCCTGCTAAACCCTAGCTAACCTCACATCTACAACACGGATACACCCTGCTAAACCCTAGCTAACCTCACATCTACAACACGGATACACCCTGCTAAACCCTAGCTAACCTCACATCTACAACACGGATACACCCTGCTAAACCCTAGCTAACCTCACATCTAGAACACGGATACACCCTGCTAAACCCTAGCTAACCTCACATCTACAACACTGATACACCCTGCTAAACCCTAGCTAACCTCACATCTACAACACTGATACACCCTGCTAAACCCTAGCTAACCTCACATCTACAACACTGATACACCCTGCTAAACCCTAGCTAACCTCACATCTACAACACGGATACACCCTGCTAAACCCTAGCTAACCTCACATCTAGAACACTGACACACCCTGCTAAACCCTAGCTAACCTCACATCTACAACACTGATACACACTGCTAAACCCTAGCTAACCTCGCATCTAGAACACGGACACACCCTGCTAAACCCTAGCTAACCTCGCATCTACAACACGGATACACCCTGCTAAACCCTAGCTAACCTCACATCTAGAACACGGATACACCCTGCTAAACCCTAGCTAACCTCACATCTAGAACACGGATACACCCTGCTAAACCCTAGCTAACCTCACATCTACAACACTGATACACCCTGCTAAACCCTAGCTAACCTCACATCTACAACACTGATACACCCTGCTAAACCCTAGCTAACCTCACATCTACAACACTGATACACCCTGCTAAACCCTAGCTAACCTCACATCTACAACACGGATACACCCTGCTAAACCCTAGCTAACCTCACATCTAGAACACTGACACACCCTGCTAAACCCTAGCTAACCTCACATCTACAACACTGATACACACTGCTAAACCCTAGCTAACCTCACATCTAGAACACGGACACACCCTGCTAAACCCTAGCTAACCTCGCATCTACAACACGGATACACCCTGCTAAACCCTAGCTAACCTCACATCTAGAACACTGACACACCCTGCTAAACCCTAGCTAAACTCACATCTACAACACTGATACACCCTGCTAAACCCTAGCTAACCTCACATCTAGAACACGGATACACCCTGCTAAACCCTAGCTAACCTCACATCTACAACACTGATACACCCTGCTAAACCCTAGCTAACCTCACATCTAGAACACTGACACACCCTGCTAAACCCTAGCTAACCTCACATCTACAACACTGATACACCCTGCTAAACCCTAGCTAACCTCACATCTACAACACTGATACACCCTGCTAAACCCTAGCTAACCTCACATCTACAACACTGATACACCCTGCTAAACCCTAGCTAACCTCACATCTACAACACTGATACACCCTGCTAAACCCTAGCTAACCTCACATCTACAACACTGATACACCCTGCTAAACTCTAGCTAATCTCACATCTAGAACACGGATACACCCTGCTAAACCCTAGCTAACCTCACATCTACAACACTGATACACCCTGCTAAACCCTAGCTTACCTCGCCGACAGGAATAAACATAATAATAATACATTTTATTTGGGGGATGCCTTTCAAAACACTCAAAGACATCTTACATTCTAGTGGTCCTAAAACGGTGAAGTAAATTAAGTACACAATACAAACAGTGCAGGTTAAAATAAGTCTAAAATAAGAAGACAAAACAAATTCACAGATGGATAAAAAGGTTAAACATTATAAGCATCACGGAAAATATGGGTTTGGAGAAGTTTTGTGAATGAGGTGACTGTGTCTGCATTTCGTATGTGAGGGGGGAGTGCATTCCATAGCCTGGGTGCCGAGCAACTAATGTCACGGGCTCCCATGGTGGAAAGGTGGAATGGAGGGTTGACAAGGAGACCAGCAGTGGAGGAGCGGAGGGAACGGGAGGGGGTATATACTGGGAGGAGGTCAGAGAGGAAGGTAGTGGAGGGCTATAAATGTGAGGAGGAGAGTCTTAAATGTAATCCGGTATTGCACAGGGAGCCAGAGAAGTTTGATAAGAGTTGATGTGATTATGTTCAGATGATCTGGTGGAGCTGAGGATTCCTGCTGCAGAGTTCTGAACCAGGAGTCCATTAATGAGTTTGGTGGGGATACCAGTGAGAAAGTGTTGCAGTAGTCTAGACGGGAAGGGACAAAGGCTTGGATGAGAGTTTCAGTGCTGGGGTGTGAAAGAGAGGGTCAGAGTCTTGAAATATTGTGGAGGTGAAAAAAGGCTGCCCGGGTGATGTTTTTTGTGGGATTCGAAGGAAAGGGTGTTGTCCAGGGTGACACCGAGACTTTTTGCTTTTGATGACAGAGTTACCGGGAAACCATCAATAGTAGGGATGCACCGATCGATCGGCAAGAGATCGTAATCGTCCGATTTCCACTCAAAATACGAGATCAGTGGTAGTCCGATTTTCCTTTCTAATGGCCGATACAGAAAACCGATCTTTGACGTAAAATGCGTGTGCAAAGAGTTCATTTGCGCCAGTAAAGCTCTCAACGTGTGGGCCGTGGCAATTTTACAACGTGTCGGAAACAGATGTAACTAATGCAATTTGCAATATATGTAAATCCATTGTATCTCGAGGTGGAAACAAGTCAAAAAATGTGAATACAACAAACTTAATAAGGCAATGTACGACGAAATATTGAGTGAAACTCCAGAGGCAAAATACATTTTATTGTAAATATTCAGATTTGGAAATAGGCCATAGGCGGTGACTGTTATGCTGAAAAATATTTTGATTAGCCTATTATATAAACTCTGTTTTGTTGCTAAAATAATACAGTTAGTGTCACTTTTTGTCAGGTTATAGCCTGCATTACTGCATTTGCTAGGGAGGGAGGCAGTGGGTTTGGTGGATAGGTAGAGCTGGGTGTCATCAGCATAACAGTGAAAGTTGATGTTGTGGCGTGGCATCATCCTCCCCAGGGGTAGGAGGTATATAATGAAGAGCAGTGGACCCAGCACTGGGTGAGAACCGCACACTTTGATTTGTGATTTTTGAGTTGGACAAATTGTTGACGGTCAGTGAGGTAGGAGGAGACCCAGGAGAGTGCAACACCTGTGACACCAACACCAGCCAGACGTTCCAGGAGGAGTAGATGGGAGATTGTGTCAAATGCTGCACTCAGGTCTAGGAGGATGAGGATGGATAGTAGGCCAGAGTCAGCTGCACGGAGTAGGTCGTTGGTGATTTTGATAATGGCTGTTTTCAGTGCTATGTTTGGACTGGAAACCGGACTGGAATGGTTCATGAAGGTTATCGGAGTTGAGATGGTTTTGTAGTTGAGTAGCCACTACCCTCTCCAATGTTTTGGAGAGGAAGGGAATGTTGGAGATGGATCGGTAATGGTTCAGGTCATCTGGGTCGACATTAGGTTTTTTCAGGGTGGGGGTCACAGCAGCAATCTTCAGAGAGGAGGGTACAATACCAGTGGTGAGTGAGGAGTTAATTATGCAGGTGAGTAGGGGTGAGATGGAAGGAAGGCATGCTTTAACCAGACTGGTGGGCAAGGGGTCAAGTTGGCAGGTGGAAGGTTTTGAATTACAGATTCTGTAATAGTGTTTTCAGTAGCCAGTATGAAGTCAAAGAGGCAAGTGGTGTAAATTGGTCCATCTGACATTTTCATCCATGACAGGGAAGCAGAAGGATGGAGGTATATGTTTTATGATTAACCATTTATGGTGTAACTGTGATAAAATACAGGAGCTCAAGTCCTTCTGTTCACTCGATTTAGAATATCTCACAATCAAATGCCGACTGTTCTATCTCACTAGGGAACATGTTAGCCTTCACTTAAAAAAAATAGCGGCGTGTGAGTGTGTCTAAGAAGTTAACCTGTAATCCTAGCTGGTGCTCCCCTCTCTAACCAGACACGGACCAAAAGGCTCCTTAACAGCTTCTGTCTCCAAGCCATAAGACTGCTGAACAATTAATCAAATGGCCACCCGGACTATTTACATTGTCACCTCATGCAACCTTTACTTTGACACCCCCCCGTAACCTGTATCCCCGCACATTGACTCAGTACCCTGTGTTAATTTATTTTTATTTAACTAGGCAAGTTAAGACAATGACGGCCTACCTCGGCCAAACCCTCCCCTAACCCAGACGACGCTGGGCCAATTGTGTGCCGCCCTATGGGACTCCCGATCACAGCCAATTGTGATACAGCCCGGGATCGAACCAGGGTCTGCAGTGACGCCTCTAGCACTGAGATGCAGTGCCTTAGACCGCTGTGCCACACAGGAGCCCAAATATAGCCACAGTTTTGCTATTTTATTGTCTTACTTTTTATTGTATTTTTTTTTTTTTACTTTAGTTTATTTAGTAAATATTTTCTTAACTCTTTCCTGAACTGCATTGTTGGTTAAGGACTTGTAAGTAAGCATTTCACGGTAACGTCTACATGTGACACATACCATTTGATTTGATAGAAATAGCTGTTTTCTGGATGGTCAATAAGCAATATGTTAGAAATAGTTATAAACATCACTCTATCTTTCTAACGCAAGCAAGGCAGGCCTTAACCTAACGCTGTGTGATGCCTTTGGGTGAGTCATCGCAGGCGGCATTGTGACTATTGATGTTCTGATTGAAGGAATGCGTGTTGTTGTTGGTGTTCAGTAAGGAGGGCTTCACAGTAAACACAGGGCCCATTCTGTCTGACCATCACTAGCTCTTTCAGCTGAGACAAAATGGGGCACACTGAGTCTCTGTGTGCTCCCAGTGCTTACATTCCTGCAGGCTTGTGAAATGTGTGACAGAAAGACTTTACTTAAAGGCTGTGTCTGTGTGTCTCTCTGTGTGTGTGTGTGTCTGTGTGTCTCTCTGTGTGTGTGTGTGTGTGTGTGTGTGTGTGTGTGTGTGTGTGTGCGCATGCCTGTCCATGCATGCATAGCCTACGTGTGTCTTGGGGGGGGTGACGATGAGTGAGTGAGTAAAGTAAAGCCCTCAAACCAAGAACAATGTCCTCTATTAAAGTGTGAAGACACTGGTCAGTGTCCTCTATTAAAGTGTGAAGACACTGGTCAGTGTCCTCTATTAAAGTGTGAAGACACTGGTCAGTGTCCTCTATTAAAGTGTGAAGACACTGGTCAGTGTCCTCTATTAAAGTGTGAAGACACTGGTCAGTGTCCTCTATTAAAGTGTGAAGACACTGGTCAGTGTCCTCTATTAAAGTGTGAAGACACTGGTCAGTGTCCTCTATTAAAGTGTAAAGACACTGGTCAGTGTCCTCTATTAAAGTGTGAAGACACTGGTCAGTGTCCTCTATTAAAGTGTGAAGACACTGGTCAGTGTCCTCTATTAAAGTGTGAAGACACTGGTCAGTGTCCTCTATTAAAGTGTGAAGACACTGGTCAGTGTGAGAAGTAGCATAGCCATGTTCTCTGCTGCCCCTCTCCACTCTGGCCCCTCTCTATTGACAGAGACTACATACCAAATGGCATAGCACACTACTTCCCTATGGGCCCTGGTCAAACGTAGTGCACTATATAGGGAATAGGGTGCCATTTAAGACACAGTGAGAAACTAACAATAGCCAGGTGGAAGATTTCATCGTTTGTCTCCATCAATGTTAGCTGTAGCTCAACTCCTGTCTTACAGCCTAACAGTGGTGTGCTGCTGGTATCCTGTAAATACCCAGCATGTGTCCTCCATACTTCATTTAACCTTTAGTTATACAGACTATTCTCATTGAGATCTAATTTATTTTGCCAGAAAAATACCTATATATAACCTACTACTCTACGTTAGCACCAAGGATAATAGAACAGAACAGAACTTTACTTCAACTTTTTCCTTGGCATTGCCGTACAAGAATGAAAAAGGATCACAGAAACATACAATACGTTACTGATAGTACCCACCTAAAACACAAAGGGAACCATGATGTTCAAATGGCTAACCATTAAAACCATTCAGGGTAATAAAGTTGTCCCAGTGATGTGTTGTTAATGTAGCTGAACTAATGATAGCCTCACCCAGAGTCATCCTGGCTGCATCCCAAATTGCATTTAGTGCATTTCTTTTGACCAGGGTCCATAGAGAAGTAGTGCACTACATAGGGCATAGGGTGCCAATTGGGATGCACACCCTACATGGCAGTCACCCTTTAATGTTGAACACAACAGGAAACAATCATCATCACCCAGGAAACAATATCTGACCTGGTATAGGCTACTATTAAAACTCTTTCATCTAGACCACAGGCTACTGGATGCACACCAT
Source organism: Thymallus thymallus (assembly GCA_023634145.1). Taxonomy (NCBI): domain Eukaryota; kingdom Metazoa; phylum Chordata; class Actinopteri; order Salmoniformes; family Salmonidae; genus Thymallus; species Thymallus thymallus. The sequence continues at coordinate 5,872,549 of CM042410.1, forward strand.
AGTTCATTATCAATGCTCTGTTGCATTTAGAACTATGCACTCTTAGAAAAAAAGGGTTATTTGGCTGTCCCCATAGTAGAACCCTTTAAATAACCCTTTTTGGTTCCAAGTAGAACCATTGTGGGTTCCATGTAGAACCCTCTGTGGAAATGGTTCTACATGGAACTCACAATGGTTCTACTTGGAACCAAAAAGGGTTCTACCTGGAACCAAAAAGGGTTCTCCAAAGGGTTCTCCTATGGGGACAGCCAAAGAACCCTTTTAGGTTCTAGATAGCACCGTTTGTTCTAAGAGTGTGTAAACAACTCAGTGCATATGGACAGATAATGATTGGATAACCCAGTGTGTTGTTACTCGATTGATTTATAACTAAGCCTAGCTTTACAATTGTAAAAATGTGCCATTCCCTTGGCTACCTTCACTAGCACACATACACATACACTTAAACAACGTGTTTCTTACAACATCAGGTTCAGAATCACTCACAGAACTTCCCTCTTGCTACCTGAACCCACTTCCTGTCACCTAGATCACAACACACACACACACACACTCCTCCACTTCCCCAGAAATTACCATTCACAGACATCAAAGAGCACCTCTATCCATTGACTGTGCAGTGCTGAAGAATGAAGCATCTCACTACACTACTCCTGTTGAGCACTGCATCCCACTGTGGGCAGCGGCTCGGGCTAAAACCTGCTCTCAGTTAAGAATATTAGTGATGGGGGATCATCTACATGATCTATAAACAGAATGATGAGATCACAAAATATAGGACAACATGATTCTAATGACTGATTAAAACACAATCCATCAGGACGTTACACACAGACACAACAACAGGACAATAACACAGACCCAGCAAAACGCTGCTCTAACAACTAGCCACATGTTAAGAGATACTATATGGAAGTTTAGTTGCTAGACTATGCCTAATTGTCTAATGGTGGCTTGAGTGTTGGCTGTATTGTGACTACATGGTCACAGTCTGGAGCTCGGGTTTCTTATTCTCTAAAGATGAAAACAAGAGAAAGCCAGAGCCAGTCTGAAAATGCTTCATCCACATGTTTGATCAGTGGGAGTGAAAGCATGGCCTCTGTCAGATGGAAGTCTCGACTGTGGTTCAGTAGCCCTACAGTACTTCTACGGTTACAATCAATACACTGTTTGGAAGTCTAGAGCAAATGCTAACTAATGCTGTTTCAGCCCATATCAATCCCGCCTTTGTGCCTAGCCTGCCTATATACAGCGGGTGAAATAAGTATTGAACACGTCACCATTTTTCTCAGTAAATATATTTCCAAAGGTGCTATTGACATGAAAGTTTCACCAGATGTTGGTAACAACCCAAGTAATCCATACATACAAAGAAACCAAAACAAATAAGTTCAGAAATTAAGTTGTGTAATAATGTGAAATGACACAGGGAAAAAGTATTGAACACATGAAGAAAGGGAGGTTCAAAAAGGCATGGAAAGCCAAGACAACAGCTGAAAACTATCAGTAATTAAAAAGCAATCCAGCCCCCTGTCAGTGCAAATTAATATCAGCTGGTTCAGTCCCAACTGATGGCCTACAAAAAGGTATCATTGCCAAGGTGTCACACAAGACACATCTCATGATGGGTAAAAGCAAAGAGCTGTCTCAAGACATTCGCAACCTAATTGTTGCAAAACATAATGATGGCATTGGTTATAGGCACATTTCTAAGCTTCTGAATGTTCCAGTGAGCACTGTTGGGGCCATAATACGGAAGTGGAAAGACTATAATTTCACCATAAATTTGCCTCGACCAGGTAAATTTGCCCATTCATCCTTCCTTCAATTATGTGAAGTTTGACAGTACCATTTGCTGAAAAGCAAGTCTTGCGTGGTGAGCGTGCATACAGGCCATGGCGGTGGAGTGCATTACTTAATGTTTTCTTTGAGACAACAGTACCTGCTAATTGCAGGTCTTTTTGAAGCTCTCCACAAGTGGTCCTAGGCTCTTGGACAACTCTTCTGATTATTATTTTCACTCCTCTGTCAGAAATCTTGAGAGGAGCACCTGGTCGAGGTAAATCTATGGTGAAATGATTGTCTTTCCACTTTCGCATTATGGCCCCAACAATGCTCACTGGAACATTCAGAAGCTTAGAAATGCGCCTATAACCAATGCCATCATTATGTTTTGCAACAATTAGGTTGCGAATATCTTGAGACAGCTCTTTGCTTTTACCCATCATGAGATGTGTCTTGTGTGACACCTTGGCAATGAGACCTTGTTGTAGGCCATCAGTTGGGACTGAACCAGCTGATATTAATTTGCACTGACAGGGGGCTGGATTGCTTTTTAATTACTGATAGTTTTCAGCTGTTGTCTTGGCTTTCCATGCCTTTTTGAATCTCCCTTTCTTCATGTGTTCAATACTTTTTCCCTGTGTCATTTCACATTATTACACATAACTTAATTTCTGAACTTATTTGTTTTGGTTTCTTTGTATGTAAGGATTACTTGGGTTGTTACCAACATCTGGTGAAACGTTCATGTCAATAGCACCTTTGGAAATATATTTACTGAGAAAAATGGTGACGTGTTCAATACTTATTTCACCCGCTGTAAGTACACTAACCATTAACATTTTTAAAGGTATTTAATAAGCTAAGGTAAAAAATATATAAATATTCCCCTTCAGAGGAATATCGATTAGTAAAAAGCCGACAGTAGAAACAAAGCAAACCACACAATGCTTACAAAAGTCTGTCTGTGCATCATTTGAGAACAAGCTTAGTTTCAACAGGGCTCCTCATCTCAGGAGTGAGACCTCCAAGGGAGTTGAATCAGAACATTCTTCAAAAGACACATTCTAACATTCCAGCATAGAACTTTAGATAGTCCTTTTGGACCCATACAAAAGGTAGGCCTACCAAGAACCATAAGGTTAGGTCTACCAAGAACCATAAGGTTAGGTCTACCAAGAACCATAAGGTTAGGTCTACCAAGAACCATAAGGTTAGGTCTACCAAGAACCATAAGGTTAGGTCTACCAAGAACCATAAAGGTAGGACTACCAAGAACCATAAAGTTAGGCCTACCAAGAACCATAAAGGTAGGACTACCAAGAACCATAAAGGTTAGGCCTACCAAGAACCATAAAGGTTAGGCCTACCAAGAACCATAAAGGTTCTTCAGCTTGTCCCTGTAGGTCAGAAAACCCTTTGTAGTTTCAGGTAGAACCATCTTTTCACCAAACAAAATAACCCCCAAAGAACCCTTCATTTAGGCCTAACCAGGAAGCCTAAGTCATTGAGAACATATATTTTACAATACAGACTTCAAACCTTTTAAAAACGTTTTCTTTAAAGAGTGTAGAGTCTCCGTTTGTTGCTTTCTAGTGCTTCACTGCAGCACCACGGACTGATCATCACGACTCCCTCCCAAACCTTCCTCTTACCCTTATTTACAAGCAGAGTAGGTTAGGCTCCAACGCTCCAGCTGAAGTGGGAACTATCACACAGTCTGGTGCTGCTGCTGCTGCAGACAGAGGACTGCGTCCAAATGGCACCCTGTTCCCTTTATAGTGCACTACTTTTGACCAGGGCCCTGAGAGTGATTGTAGTGTTTCTTTATGTGTATTCATCGTTACCCCCAGGACACACACACACACACAAACACACAGACACACACACACACACAGTTTAAACCCCTTATCATGTAACAGGTTCACATGAAAGTACTAGCATTATGAATCAACACTGAACTGAAGGGTCTATGGAAGAACTCTGTCATGTTCACACCATTATACTGATAAATACACTGCCTGGCCAAAAGAAAAGTCACCGTTTGGATTTAAATAAGCAAATACTTAAGAGCCTATGATTGAATAATTACTGCAGTGATTAATATGTTTCACATGGCAACAATTATTTTAACCCTAACTGATGCAGTGAGTAGCTTCTCATTTCTTAAACAACCATGTCGGTAGACATATCCCGTGGTCGGGGAAAATATGTTACTGTGTTTCAGAAAGGTGAAATTAGTGTAAACAACTAAGGAGATTGCTGAAATGACTGGAACTGGGTTAAGAACTGTCCAACGCATTATTAAAACCTGGAAGGATAGTGGTGTACTGTCAACTTCGAAGAAGAAATGTGGTCGGAAAAAAATATTGACTGACCGTGATAGGAGATCACTTAAATGCTTGGTGAAGTCGAATCGTAAAATAAAATCGACAGTAGAACTCACGGCCATGTTTAATAGAGAAAGTAAGAGCATTTCCACACACACAATGCGACGAGAACACCCAGGATTGGGACTACACAGCTGTGTGGCTGTGGTCAGCTTCAATTGGTCAGGTCTAGGCTCATCAACGTTATGTGGCAATAAAATGAAGTCTACTGAGTACCTGAACGTACTGAATGACCAGGTTATGACATCAATGGATTTTTTTCTTCCCTGATGGCACAGGTATATTCCAGGACGACAATGCCAGGATTCATCGGGCTCGAATTGTGCAAGAGTGGTTCAGGAAGCACAAAGAATCATTTTCACACATGAATTGGCCACCACAGATTCCTGAACTTGTGCTGGAGAAGACTTTACGGAGTGGTTCGAATCTCCCGTCGTAAATACAAGATATAGGCCAAAAAATAATGCAACTCTGGAAGGAAATAAATGTTGTGACGTTGCATAAGGTTGTCAAAACAACGCCACGGTGAATACGCGCCGTAATCAAAGCTAAAGGCGGTTCAACAAAATATTAGCGTGTGCAAATGTTTTGGGGACAGGCAGTGTACCTTCATGATGTATTAGGGTCAGGGAGAGGTAGTACTACTATATTACTACATGATGTATTAGGGTCAGGGAGAGGTAGTACTACTATATTACTACATGATGTATTAGGGTCAGGGAGAGGTAGTACTACTATATTACTACATGATGTATTAGGGTCAGGGAGAGGTAGTACTACTATATTACTACATGATGTATTAGGGTCAGGGAGAGGTAGTACTACTATATTACTACATGATGTATTAGGGTCAGGGAGAGGTAGTACTACTATATTACTACATGATGTATTAGGGTCAGGGAGAGGTAGTACTACTATATTACTACATGATGTATTAGGGTCAGGGAGAGGTAGTACTACTATATTACTACATGATGTATTAGGGTCATGGAGAGGTAGTACTACATGATGTATTAGGGTCATGGAGAGGTAGTACTACTATATTACTACATGATGTATTAGGGTCAGGGAGAGGTAGTACTACTATATTACTACATGATGTATTAGGGTCAGGGAGAGGTAGTACTACTATATTACTACATGATGTATTAGGGTCAGGGAGAGGTAGTACTACTATATTACTACATGATGTATTAGGGTCAGGGAGAGGTAGTACTACTATATTACTACATGATGTATTAGGGTCAGGGAGAGGTAGTACTACTATATTACTACATGATGTATTAGGGTCAGGGAGAGGTAGTACTACTATATTACTACATGATGTATTAGGGTCATGGAGAGGTAGTACTACATGATGTATTAGGGTCATGGAGAGGTAGTACTACTATATTACTACATGATGTATTAGGGTCAGGGAGAGGTAGTACTACTATATTACTACATGATGTATTAGGGTCAGGGAGAGGTAGTACTACTATATTACTACATGATGTATTAGGGTCAGGGAGAGGTAGTACTACTATATTACTACATGATGTATTAGGGTCAGGGAGAGGTAGTACTACTATATTACTACATGATGTATTAGGGTCAGGGAGAGGTAGTACTACTATATTACTACATGATGTATTAGGGTCAGGGAGAGGTAGTACTACTATATTACTACATGATGTATTAGGGTCAGGGAGAGGTAGTACTACTATATTACTACATGATGTATTAGGGTCAGGGAGAGGTAGTACTACTATATTACTACATGATGTATTAGGGTCAGGGAGAGGTAGTACTACTATATTACTACATGATGTATTAGGGTCAGGGAGAGGTAGTACTACTATATTACTACATGATGTATTAGGGTCAGGGAGAGGTAGTACTACTATATTACTACATGATGTATTAGGGTCAGGGAGAGGTAGTACTACTATATTACTACATGATGTATTAGGGTCAGGGAGAGGTAGTACTACTATATTACTACATGATGTATTAGGGTCAGGGAGAGGTAGTACTACTATATTACTACATGATGTATTAGGGTCAGGGAGAGGTAGTACTACTATATTACTACATGATGTATTAGGGTCAGGGAGAGGTAGTACTACTATATTACTACATGATGTATTAGGGTCATGGAGAGGTAGTACTACATGATGTATTAGGGTCATGGAGAGGTAGTACTACTATATTACTACATGATGTATTAGGGTCAGGGAGAGGTAGTACTACTATATTACTACATGATGTATTATGGTCAGGGAGAGGTAGTACTACTATATTACTACATGATGTATTAGGGTCAGGGAGAGGTAGTACTACTATATTACTACATGATGTATTAGGGTCAGGGAGAGGTAGTACTACTATAGTACTACATGATGTATTAGGGTCAGGGAGAGGTAGTACTACTATATTACTACATGATGTATTAGGGTCAGGGAGAGGTAGTACTACTATATTACTACATGATGTATTAGGGTCAGGGAGAGGTAGTACTACTATATTACTACATGATGTATTAGGGTCAGGGAGAGGTAGTACTACTATATTACTACATGATGTATTAGGGTCAGGGAGAGGTAGTACTACTATATTACTACATGATGTATTAGGGTCATGGAGAGGTAGTACTACTATATTACTACATGATGTATTAGGGTCATGGAGAGGTAGTACTACTATATTACTACATGATGTATTAGGGTCATGGAGAGGTAGTACTACTATATTACTACATGATGTATTAGGGTCATGGAGAGGTAGTACTACTATATTACTACATGATGTATTAGGGTCATGGAGAGGTAGTACTACTATATTACTACATGATGTATTAGGGTCATGGAGAGGTAGTACTACTATATTACTACATGATGTATTAGGGTCAGGGAGAGGTAGTACTACTATATTACTACATGATGTATTAGGGTCAGGGAGAGGTAGTACTACTATATTACTACATGATGTATTAGGGTCAGGGAGAGGTAGTACTACTATATTACTACATGATGTATTAGGGTCAGGGAGAGGTAGTACTACTATATTACTACATGATGTATTAGGGTCAGGGAGAGGTAGTACTACTATATTACTACATGATGTATTAGGGTCAGGGAGAGGTAGTACTACTATATTACTACATGATGTATTAGGGTCATGGAGAGGTAGTACTACATGATGTATTAGGGTCATGGAGAGGTAGTACTACTATATTACTACATGATGTATTAGGGTCAGGGAGAGGTAGTACTACTATATTACTACATGATGTATTAGGGTCAGGGAGAGGTAGTACTACTATATTACTACATGATGTATTAGGGTCAGGGAGAGGTAGTACTACTATATTACTACATGATGTATTAGGGTCAGGGAGAGGTAGTACTACTATATTACTACATGATGTATTAGGGTCATGGAGAGGTAGTACTACTATATTACTACATGATGTATTAGGGTCATGGAGAGGTAGTACTACTATATTACTACATGATGTATTAGGGTCAGGGAGAGGTAGTACTACTATATTACTACATGATGTATTAGGGTCAGGGAGAGGTAGTACTACTATATTACTACATGATGTATTAGGGTCAGGGAGAGGTAGTACTACTATATTACTACATGATGTATTAGGGTCAGGGAGAGGTAGTACTACTATATTACTACATGATGTATTAGGGTCAGGGAGAGGTAGTACTACTATATTACTACATGATGTATTAGGGTCAGGGAGAGGTAGTACTACTATATTACTACATGATGTATTAGGGTCATGGAGAGGTAGTACTACATGATGTATTAGGGTCATGGAGAGGTAGTACTACTATATTACTACATGATGTATTAGGGTCAGGGAGAGGTAGTACTACTATATTACTACATGATGTATTAGGGTCAGGGAGAGGTAGTACTACTATATTACTACATGATGTATTAGGGTCAGGGAGAGGTAGTACTACTATATTACTACATGATGTATTAGGGTCAGGGAGAGGTAGTACTACTATATTACTACATGATGTATTAGGGTCAGGGAGAGGTAGTACTACTATATTACTACATGATGTATTAGGGTCAGGGAGAGGTAGTACTACTATATTACTACATGATGTATTAGGGTCAGGGAGAGGTAGTACTACTATATTACTACATGATGTATTAGGGTCATGGAGAGGTAGTACTACTATATTACTACATGATGTATTAGGGTCATGGAGAGGTAGTACTACTATATTACTACATGATGTATTAGGGTCATGGAGAGGTAGTACTACTATATTACTACATGATGTATTAGGGTCATGGAGAGGTAGTACTACTATATTACTACATGATGTATTAGGGTCAGGGAGAGGTAGTACTACTATATTACTACATGATGTATTAGGGTCAGGGAGAGGTAGTACTACTATATTACTACATGATGTATTAGGGTCAGGGAGAGGTAGTACTACTATATTACTACATGATGTATTAGGGTCAGGGAGAGGTAGTACTACTATATTACTACATGATGTATTAGGGTCAGGGAGAGGTAGTACTACTATATTACTACATGATGTATTAGGGTCAGGGAGAGGTAGTACTACTATATTACTACATGATGTATTAGGGTCAGGGAGAGGTAGTACTACTATATTACTACATGATGTATTAGGGTCATGGAGAGGTAGTACTACTATATTACTACATGATGTATTAGGGTCATGGAGAGGTAGTACTACTATATTACTACATGATGTATTAGGGTCAGGGAGAGGTAGTACTACTATATTACTACATGATGTATTAGGGTCAGGGAGAGGTAGTACTACTATATTACTACATGATGTATTAGGGTCAGGGAGAGGTAGTACTACTATATTACTACATGATGTATTAGGGTCAGGGAGAGGTAGTACTACTATATTACTACATGATGTATTAGGGTCAGGGAGAGGTAGTACTACTATATTACTACATGATGTATTAGGGTCAGGGAGAGGTAGTACTACTATATTACTACATGATGTATTAGGGTCAGGGAGAGGTAGTACTACTATATTACTACATAATGTATTAGGGTCAGGGAGAGGTAGTACTACTATATTACTACATGATGTATTAGGGTCAGGGAGAGGTAGTACTACTATATTACTACATGATGTATTAGGGTCAGGGAGAGGTAGTACTACTATATTACTACATGATGTATTAGGGTCAGGGAGAGGTAGTACTACTATATTACTACATGATGTATTAGGGTCAGGAAGAGGTAGTACTACTATATTACTACATGATGTATTAGGGTCATGGAGAGGTAGTACTACTATATTACTACATGATGTATTAGGGTCAGGGAGAGGTAGTACTACTATATTACTACATGATGTATTAGGGTCAGGGAGAGGTAGTACTACTATATTACTACATGATGTATTAGGGTCAGGGAGAGGTAGTACTACTATATTACTACATAATGTATTAGGGTCAGGGAGAGGTAGTACTACTATATTACTACATGATGTATTAGGGTCAGGGAGAGGTAGTACTACTATATTACTACATGATGTATTAGGGTCAGGGAGAGGTAGTACTACTATATTACTACATGATGTATTAGGGTCAGGGAGAGGTAGTACTACTATATTACTACATGATGTATTAGGGTCAGGGAGAGGTAGTACTACTATATTACTACATGATGTATTAGGGTCAGGGAGAGGTAGTACTACTATATTACTACATGATGTATTAGGGTCAGGAAGAGGTAGTACTACTATATTACTACATGATGTATTAGGGTCAGGAAGAGGTAGTACTACTATATTACTACATGATGTATTAGGGTCAGGGAGAGGTAGTACTACTATATTACTACATGATGTAGTAATATAGTATTACTACTGGAGTATTGCTATATTACTAGTCTATGCTTTGTGCAAGCAAGCATGTTTATTGCGTCCCAAATGGCAACCTATTTCCTAATACGTAGTGCACAACTTTTGACCAGAGCCCCTTATGGGTCCTGGTCAAAAGTATACTCTTAGAAAAAACGGTTCCAAAAGGGTTCTTCGGCTATCCCCATAGGATAACCCTTTTGTTTCCAGGTAGAACCCCTTTGGGTTCCATGTAGAAGCCTCTGTGAAAAGGGTTTAACATTGAACCCAAAAGGGTTCAACCTGGAACAAAAAAAGCTTCATCAAAGGTTTCCCCTATGAAGACAGCCGAAGAAGCCTTTTAGGTTCTAGATAGCACCTCTTTATCTAAGGGTGTAGTGCAATAAAAAGGTAACAGGGTGCCATTAGGGACGCAGCCATTGTTTTCAGTTTCCCGAAGGTATTCCATGGTTCTACTATAAGCATAATTACAGAGCAGCAGCTCTTTTGTACCCAGACTGTCCAATTCCCCAATGAATCAGAACACTAAACAAACACACACACTGATCTATTGGGTGTCTACTGGGTGTCTTTTGGGTGTCTACTGGGTGTCTACTGGGTGTCTTTTGGGTGTCTACTGGGTGTCTTTTGGGTGTCTATTGGGTGTTTATTGGGTGTCTATTGGGTGCAGTGAAAACACAAATCAATTGCTCTTCCTAAGTGTTTAAGTGCACCATGGGGGGAAACAGTGCTGAGAAGGATCCTAAGAATAGTAGCCTAGGCTCCCACACCAATGCATCGAAGGTCAAACTAATTATAGGTTATCCACTTACAACAGGGTGAGGTTATCAAGAAAATATTAAACAAGAATCCAAGTGTATTGGTGGCCTCCATAAAGACAATACTAAACAAGAATCAAAGTGTATTGGTGGCCTCCATAAAGACAATACTAAACAAGAATCCAAGTGTATTGGTGGCCTCCATAAAGACAATACTAAACAAGAATCAAAGTGTATTGGTGGCCTCCATAAAGACAATACTAAACAAGAATCCAAGTGTATTGGTGGCCTCCATAAAGACAATACTAAACAAGAATCCAAGTGTATTGGTGGCCTCCATAAAGACAATACTAAACAAGAATCCAAGTGTATTGGTGGCCTCCATAAAGACAATACTAAACAAGAATCAAAGTGTATTGGTGGCCTCCATAAAGACAATACTAAACAAGAATCCAAGTGTATTGGTGGCCTCCATAAATGTTTCCCTGCTGTGAGTTCAGCCTCAGACTGAGAGAAAGTTTGTTCCGTTCGGTCAATAGAGATAATAGAGTTATGCCTCGACTGGAAGGTTTCAAACGTCGCCATGGAGAACTTGTACGTGAGTCAAATATTAAAACACATCCCCGGTAACATTACAACACACTTTAACCATTGAATCAATTGTACACCAGTGTTATTTTTCCTGTAAATCAAACAGTAGCCTAGCTGTAGAGAGATAATTGTGTTACATTGTAAATATGCGGTATGATGTTACAGAGCGGTGACGAACGTAGTAATACGAAGTATTCTCATTTTTTGATAAAATGTTACAAAGTCGGATGGTTTCAAAAGGGGATCGCATGAAGCAGCTGTAATTCACATGAAAGACATACCTACAGGCTTCCAGTAGCATGGCATCATGTGGAACTGGATCTAGCTAGATAATCATGTTTTCAGCAAGTCAGTGGCTATAGTGTAACAACATCGGGTAACATCAACTAGTAGGCTTTGTTCAACAACAACAAAACACATCTAGAAGAGAAAACAAGCAATACGTGTACAGACCCAGCCAATCCAACTTTAGATAACTTATTGTTACTGTAATGTGATCTAATGAACTATTAAACTGTAAACAACAACACAACTCAGAGAATGTAATAATGTTGACATAACACAGTTATCGTTATAGCCAGCTCTTCAGTAACTTCACCTTGCAGATGCAAGTGATATCAATAGTTTTAACACATCACCCACCAAACCACTGCTTGACTTGGACTGAAACAGGTTCCGGTACTGGTTATATTTAGGTCCAGTTGCTCCACAATACTTCAGAGCTACTATTCTAGAACAGTAGAACATGTTCGGTGCCGGTGTGAGCTCCTGTCCAATAAATAAAGAACGTAAATTGGTGTTATTAACTAGGGAATACCATCTCGAACAGTCCCCGCATATCTACTTGCAATGCACCTGTTTTTTTTTTTTAGCCCAATTTGAAAGCCAGGAAACGAGCAGCAGCGACTTGACTAACACCAGCAGCTGCAAAAGGGCAAAAACAAGTGTGAAATAGAAGCTAGGTGGGCAGCAGGCAGAGTGATCTGGGTTATGATCCATCTGCAGCGGAGGAGCTGGGTAGTTAGTCAGACCATGGCTCTGCCAAGTTTACCGTCCTGGAGCTAATGGCACGAAGGAGCTAGCTACACTGATACACTTACCCGAGCCATGCACCGAATTCACATAGCTAATTTGAGCTAGTTCTGTGAGGTAAATGGTTCATATATACCTCAAACGCAAGTGTGTGTTGCCCGTCCCCTCATAAGAATTCTCGCTCTCTCTCCATGAATGTTCTCCTTCTCCAGAACCACTTCCACTGACAGAGCCGGCAGACTCGACCAGTAGATCCAATAATGGACCGCCACATAGAAGACAGGAGTCGATATTTTATCAATATAAAGCCCTTATATCGGGAACTGACCTTTTAATCTGTGCATATCTTATATTCCTTGAAATCCTCTTCTTTGTAGCGGGATTAAAAAGATCACTACGGGAACAGCTCGATGTTGGAGAGAGACACTCCTTCTCGGGACGTCTCCGACAAATGAAGGTGTCAGGTCTACTAGCGGTCGGTCGGCTCTGCCTTGTTCGCCAGACGTAGAGTTAAAGTGACAGTCTCTACGTGAAGCTTGTGTCGGGTCCAACAACCCTGATCTACAAAACACGCACCACTGGTATTTGATTACACGTCCTACTTGGCTTCTCTGCGATGGTAGGTAGGCTACTGCTGGGCTGGAAATCAAGTTAACAAAAATGTTAACGAAAAACCTAAGGATATAAAGCCAAGGGCAATCACATGACGGGCTAGGTGGCAAAAACAACCTTCCGGTCAGCTAGAGAGGTATAACTACACCCATTTAGCCAGCTCTCCCTCCCCTCCCCTCTCTCTCTCTCTCTCTCTCTCTCCTCTCTCTCTCTCTCTCTCTCTCTCTCTCTCTCCCCAATGCGCACACAAAGTGTCTGCCAGCTACGGCTTTGAGCTCTGAGTGAGAAGGGAGCGCTGGAGGACTGGTCTGAAGAGGGCGGGAGGAATGGTCTGGTCTGAAGAGGGCGGGAGGATTGGTCTGGTCTGAAGAGGGCGGGAGGATTGGTCTGGTCTGAAGAGGGCGGGAGGATTGGTCTGGTCTGAAGAGGGCGGGAGGATTGGTCTGGTCTGAAGAGGGCGCCTCGAATTACTCCGCCCCGAATTGGCTCTATCCATTTATTTCCACCGTTCTCAAATTCAGTGTATTTATCATGTAGCCTAGTGGAAAATAATCATTGAGGAATATGCATACAATTCCAGAAAGCTACCACACTGACCGACACACATGAACATGATTAGAATAGAATAGACCTGGCATAACATCTGCAAATCTGTGTACTGACCAATTAAATTAGATTGGATCTTCTGTCTTTGTTTTTGTGCTGTGATTTGTTTCTTGCTAGCTAGGCTGTGGTATTACTGTGCAGTCAGTAGACATTGATTAGCGCATGTGAGGACAAGATAATCACAATGTCTGTTGGGAATTATTTGAGTGTCTAGAACACGCCTTTGTGGTTAAAAATTATGCAATGCATTATGTAATAATTTATCATGTTCTCTGAGCTAGATTGTCATAGTGTGATGCATGCCATACAGCTGGAGGCTGCCTGTAGTTTGACATAGGCTACTGGGTCTGCTATATCATAGTGATGCACTATGATAATACATTTTCTTCTACTAGATTACATTATAATGTTATGTAACTGAAGGTAGAGCACTGCCTGTATATTTTAACGTACTGGTTACAGTATTGGTCATATACAATCAGGGGCCTTTCTGTTCATATCATCTAGGTCAGGGATGGGCGACTGGCTGGTCTCATGCCCCCCTTTTGTAGGCCTGCACACCAGTAATAAAAAAAAAAAGCCAGCGAGCCACGTTTTTTGTCCCCCCCCCACCCCCATCAAAGTTGCCTATCCCTTATCTAGGTATAGGGATAATTCCAGGTCTTTCAGTATGACACTGTGAATGTCGGGGGCAATCCATCTGAATGTGTCTATTAACAAGAGACCAGGGAGACTCCCAGAGAGCATTCCAGTTTGCCAGGCTTCAAATTCTATTGGCTTATTTTAGTATTTTTAAATTGCAGGTATTAAGGAAAAAACAATGTATTTGTCCCAAATAGCACCCTATTCCCCATGTAGTGCATTACATTTGACCAGGGTTCGTTGGGCTCTGGTCAAAAGTAGTGCCCTATATAGGGTATAGGGTACCATTTGGGCACCCTATACCCTATTCTGCCTCTAGAGAATGTATTGTAGCATGAAAATGTATTCTATTTTGTCATTCCCAATAGGGAAAAGGTCTGCTATTCTGTCATTCCCAATAGGGAAAAGGTCTGCTATTCTGTCATTCCCAATAGGGAAAAGGTCTGCTATTCTGTCATTCCCAATAGGGAAAAGTGGGCTTATAACATTGTATTGGAAGAAATTACAGATAAAATGAGGCCTTCTTGGATGGAAGTTATTCTAAGCATGTAGTGGAGTTATCAATTCTCACTATATGACTATACACATGTACATACTCAGACAGAGCTATAGGTTCAGTATATTAGGACAGAAATAGGCTATGGACATCTGATTATTTGTTTTAATTTGCGCAAATCTCTTGCCATTGCAGATTATCGCCACATGTTATACATTAAGGCTACATTTAATATCTGATCATCAACCCAATGTAACTTAATGTGTTTGAGGGGTTCTGGTGTAAATTATAATGTATAACAAATATACAGTATGTACAGGGTCAAAATGTGTGTGTGTGTTTTCCGCTTCAAAGCATTATTAACCAATCAGTAGTAAAAAAAAAAGCCTCCCCAGGATATCTCAGTAAAGATGCTGTCCCTCTTATTAATATTTCATCATGACCTCATAAAAATGGAACACAAAACACTGAAGGGAGGTGGGGAACTGGAAGCACAGAGAGGAGGATGGAGAGAGGGGGATGGAGGGAGCAGGGAGAGGGGGTGGAGGGAGCAGGGAGAGAGCGGGATGGAGGGAGCAGGGAGAGAGGGGGTGGAGGGGAGTAGAGGCAGGGAGAGAGAGAGGGCAGAGAGAGGAGAGAAAGAAAGCAGAGAGAGGGAGAGAGAGAGAGGGAGAGAAAGAGGGAGAGAGAGAGAGAGAGAGAGAGAGAGAGAGAGAGAGAGAGAAAGATGGAGAGAGAAGGAGGTGCTTATAAAGGAAGCAATCTGTGCCCAGAATGAAATGATGCAGTATTCCATGTGTAGGCAGTAGACACATGGTCACATGGTCTATGGTGGTCACAGTGGCTAATGGTTCATCAATATGCATAGAAAGCTGACAGATTACAGTGCCAAGCAGGCAGGTTATTGGATAGAAGACTTCTCATCGTAATTTCTTGTTGGCATGCAGGCTTATTTCTGCAGGTAAAGGAAAGTAGACTGTAAATGTTGAATATCAACCGTTTGTTCATGGATCATCATGTAGAGCTGCCAGATTACAGTGGTAGTAGACAGGTTATTGGCGATATTAAAGAAAGTCAGTGGTCTGATGTCGAACACATAGAGAAAAGGATCCTTTCACATGCTTCCGTCCGGAGATTAAAGGTGCCACTCGCACTGAGAAATGGTTATAAAAAAATCATTCATCCTCTCTGCAGTGACCATCCTTAATAAGACAATGGTGTGCTGACATATAAATGCCTAATGTATGTTTTTATGTAATTCTTAATAAGTCTATGGTGAACTGACATATAAATGCTAAATGTATGTTTTTATGTCATCCTTAATATGACTATGGTGAACTGACATATAAATGCTCAATGTACATTTTTATGTAGGGCGTTGGGTAGTCTAATGGTAAAGCGTTGGGCCAGTAATCGAAAAGGTCGCTCGTTCGAATACCTGAGCCGACAAGGTGAACATCCTGTTGGTGTGTCCTTGAGCAAGGCACTTAACCCTCATTTTCAAAATGTAATCTTTAATAAGACTATGGTGATCTGACATATAAATGCTCAATGTATGTTTTTATGTCATCCTTAATAAGACTATGTGAACTGACATATAAATGCTACATGTATGTTTTTATGTAATGTGTATGTGTTTTATGTCTGCCAAGAGAGCCAAAGACAACTTCCCATGTTGTGCAAACTAATGAACAATAAAGTTGTTTTATTCAAACTAATGAACAATAAAGTTGTTTTATTCTATTCTATTATACTGTTTTGCAGCTCCCAAACATAATAATTTAACAAACTTAGGTAATACGATCACAACATTTCGACCAAGATGATGCTCATCAGGTAACTTCACCCGACTTGACCCACAACCATATAAAGTGCATTCGGAAAGTATTCAGACCCCTTGAAGTTTTCCACATTTTGTTAAGTTACAGCCTTATTTTAAAATTGATGAATAGCTTATTTTCCTCATCAATCTACACACAACACTCTTTAATGACAAAGCGAAAACAGTTTTTTAGAAACGTTTACAAATGTATACGTTTTTTAAACAGAAATACCTTATTTCAAAAGTATTCAGACCTTTTGCTATGACACTCGAAATTGAGTACATTCTGTTTCCATTGATCATCCTTGAGATGTTTCTACAACTTGATTGGAGTCCACCTGTTGTAAATCCAATTGATTGGACATGATTTGGAAAGGCACACACCTGTCTATATAAGGTCCCACAGTTGACAGTGCATGACAGAGCAAAAACCAAGCCATGAGGTCGAAATAATTTTCTGTAGAGCTCCGATACAGGATTGTGTCGAGGCAGAGATCTGGGGATGGGTACCAAAACATGTCTGCAGCATTGAAGGTTCCCAAGAACACAGTGGCCTCCATCATTCTTAAATGGAAGAAATTTGGAACCACCAAGAATCTTCCTAGAGCTGGCAGCCTGGCCAAACTGAGAAATTGGGAGAGAGAGAGGTGACCAGGGAGGTTACCAAGAACCCGATGGTCACTCTGTAGGAGCTCCAGAGTTCCTCTGTGGAGATGGTAGAACCTTCCAGAATGACAACGATCTCTGCAACACTCCACCAATAAGGCATTTATGGTAGAGTGGCCACTCCTCAGTAAAAGGCACATGACAGCCCCCTTGGAGTTTTCCAAAAAGCACCAAAAGACTCTCAGACCATGTGAAACAAGATTCTCTGGTTTGATGAAACCAAGATTGAACTCTTTTGCCTGAATGCCAAGCGTCACGTTTGGTGGAAACCTGTCACCATCCCTACGGTGATGCATGGTGTTGGGAGCATCATGCTGTGGGGATGTTTTTCAGCGGCAGGGACTGGGAGACTAGTCAGGATCAAGGGAAAGATGGATGTAGCAAAGTATGAAAACCTGCGCGCTCAGGACCTCAGACTGGGGCGAAGGTTCACGTTCCAACAGGACAACAACCCTAAGCACACAGCCAAGAAAACACAGGAGTCTCTGAATGTCCTTGAGTGGTCCAACCAGTGCCCGGACTTGAACCCAATCGAACATCTCTGGAGAGACCTGAAAATAGCTGTGCAGCAACGCTTCCCATCCAACCTGACAGAGCTTGAGAGGATCTGCACAGAAGAATGGGAGAAACTCCCCAAATACAGGTGTACCAAGCTTGTATCTTCTTACCCAAGAAGACTTGAGTCTGTAATCACTGCCAAATGTGCTTCAACAAAGTACTGAGTAAAGGGTCTGAATGCTCATGTAAATGTGATATTTCAGCTTTTTATTTTTAATACATTTGCAAAAATGTCTAAAAAACTGTTTTTGCTATTTCGTTATGCGGTGTTGTGTGTAGATTGATGAGGAAAAAGAACAATTTCATCCATTTTATAATAAGGCTGTAATGTAAAAAAAATGTGGAAACGTCTGGGGGTCTGAATACTTTCCGAAATCACTGTATATATACGCAATATTAACATGCGTACACGTCTTTGTTGATGTTTCCCAGTCAAAATTCCATAGGGAAATCAATAGGGAATTGCATTATGATGTCATGTTATATTTAGCATTATGATGTTGTGTTATATTTAACATTATGATGTCGTGTTATATTTAGCATTATGATGTTGTGTTATATTTAGCATTATGATGTCGTGTTATATTTAGCATTATGATGTCGTGTTATATTTAGCGTTATGATGTCGTGTTATATTTAGCGTTATGATGGCGTGTTATATTTAGCATTATGATGTCGTGTTATATTTAGCATTATGATGTTGTGTTATATTTAGCATTATGATGTCGTGTTATATTTAGCGTTATGATGTCGTGTTATATTTAGCGTTATGATGTCGTGTTATATTTAGCATTATGATGTTGTGTTATATTTAGCACTATGATGTTGTGTTATATTTAGCATTATGATGTCGTGTTATATTTAGCATTATGATGTTGTGTTATATTTAGCACTATGATGTTGTGTTATATTTAGCATTATGATGTTGTGTTATATTTAGCATTATGATATTGTGTTATATTTAGTATTATGATGTTGTGTTATATTTAACATTATGATGTCGTGTTATATTTAGCATTATGATATTGTGTTATATTTAGCATTATGATGTTGTGCTACAGTGGGGAGAACAAGTATTTGATACACTGCCGATTTTGCAGGTTTTCCTACTTACAAAGCATGTAGAGGTCTGTAATTTTTTATCATAGGTACACTTCAACTGTGAGAGACGGAATCTAAAACAAAAATCCAGAACATTCCATTATGATTTTTTAATAATTAATTTGCATTTTATTGCATGACATAAGTATTTGATCACCTACCAACCAGTAAGAATTCCGGCTCTCACAGACCTGTTATTTTTTCTTTAAGAAGCCCTCCTGTTCTCCACTCATTACCTGTATTAACTGCACCTGTTTGAACTCATTACCTGTATAAAAGACACCTGTCCACACACTCAATCAAACAGACTCCAACCTCTCCACAATGGCCAAGACCAGAGAGCTGTGTAAGGACATCAGGGATTAAATTGTAGACCTGCACAAGGATGGGATGGGCTACAGGACAATAGGCAAGCAGCTTGGTGAGAAGGCAACAACTGTTGGCGCAATTATTAGAAAATGGAAGTTCAAGATGACGGTCAATCTCCCTCGGTCTGGGGCACCATGCAAGATCTCACCTCGTGGGGCATCAATGATCATGAGGAAGGTGAGGGATCAGCCCAGAACTACACGGCAGGACCTGGTCAATGATCTGAAGAGAGCTGGGACCACAGTCTCAAAGAAAACCATTAGTAACACACTACGCCGTCATGGATTAAAATCCTGCAGCGCACGCAAGGTCCCCCTGCTCAAGCCAGCGCATGTCCAGGCCCGTCTGAAGTTTGCCAATGACCATCTGGATGATCCAGAGGAGGAATGGGAGAAGGTCATGTGGTCTGATGAGACAAAAATAGAGCTTTTTGGTCTAAACTCCACTCGCCGTGTTTGGAGGAAGAAGAAGGATGCGTACAACCCCAAGAACACCATCCCAACCGTGAAGCATGGAGGTGGAAACATCATTCTTTGGGGATGCTTTTCAGCAAAGGGGACAGGACGACTGCACCGTATGGAGTGGAGGAAGGTTGGGGCCATGTATCGCGAGATCTCTGCCAACAACCTCCTTCCCTCAGTAAGAGCATTGAAGATGGGTCGTGGCTGGGTCTTCCAGCATGACAACGACCCGAAACACACAGCCAGGGCAACTAAGGAGTGGCTCCGTAAGAAGCATCTCAAGGTCCTGGAGTGGCCTAGCCAGTCTCCAGACCTGAACCCAATAGAAAATCTTTGGAGGGAGCTGAAAGTCTGTATTGCCCAGCGACAGCCCCGAAACCTGAAGGATCTGGAGAAGGTCTGTATGGAGGAGTGGGCCAAAATCCCTGCTGCAGTGTGTGCAAACCTGGTCAAGAACTACAGGAAACGTATGATCTCTGTAATTGCAAACAAAGGTTTCTGTACCAAATATTAAGTTCTGCTTTTCTGATGTATCAAATACTTATGTCATGCAATAAAATGCAAATTAATTACTTAAAAATCATATAATGTGATTTTCTGGATTTTTGTTTTAGATTCCGTCACTCACAGTTGAAGAGTACCTATGATAAAAATTACAGACTTCTACATGCTTTGTAAGTGGGAAAACCTGCAAAATCGGCAGTGTATCAAATAATTGTTCTCCCCACTGTATATTTAGCATTATGATAGGTTAGCATGTCTTACTCTCTCTTTACTGGCACAATTCAGCTATATAACAGCTTCTACTTCCACTGTAATAATTACTGTGAACCTTAATCCACACCTTTCTTCAGGTGTCGAGTTTTCCTAGATTACCACAGGTATTAATGGCAGGATTATCTTTCAATAATCACCATAACTCTCTACAGATCAACTTTACATAAAGACCTCAATAAATCCTTCACCCCTCACTCTGCCTATCTATCTAAGTGTGATTCTAGTCTTGAAAAATGACATTACACAGCATTTAACTCATCCAAGATTAGATTTGTAACACAAGCCAGACGAACTACCAGGACTCCTACTCGGAGCATGCGCTGACCAGCTGGCATGTGTCTTCACTGATATTTTCAACCTCCCCCTGACCCAGTCTGTAATATCTCAATGTTTCAAGCAAACCACCGTTGTCGCTGTGCCAAAGAACACCAAGGTAACCTGTCTAAATTACTATCGCCCCGTAGCACTCACATTTGTAGCTATGAAATGCTTTGAAAGTCTGGTCATGACTCACATCAACACCATTATCCCAGAAACCCTAGACCCACTCCAATTCGCATACCGCCCCAACAGATCCACAGATGACACAATCTCTATTGCACTCCACACTGCCCTTTCCCACCTGGACAAAAGGAACACCTACGTGTGGTAAGGGTAGGCAACAACACATCTGCCCGCTGATCCCCAACACGGGCCCCTCAGGGGTGCATGCTTAGTCCCCTCCTGTAATCCCTGTTCACCCACAACTATGTGGCCGCGCACAACTCCAAAACCATCATTAAGTTTGATGACAACACGGTGGTGGTAGGCCTGATCACCGACGACGATGAGACAGTCTATAGAGAGGAGGTCAGAGACCTGGCAGTGTGGTTCCAGGACAACAACCTCTCCTTCAATGTCAGCAAGACAAAGGAGCTAATCGTGGACTGCAGGAAACAGAGGGCTGAGCACGCCCCCATTCACATCGATGGGGCTGAAGTGGAGTGAGTAGAGAGCTTCAAGTTCCTCGGTGTCCACATCACCAAGGATCTATCATGGTCTAAACACACCATGACAGTCGTGAAGAGAGGACAACAACACCTCTTCCCTCTGAAACGTTTTGGGATGGGTCCTCAGATCCTCAAAAAGCTCTACAGCTTCACCATTGAGAGCATCTTGACTAGCTGCATCACCACTTGGTATGGCAGCTGCTTGACATCTGACCGCAAGAAGCTACAGAGGGTGGTGACCACGGCCCAGTACATCACTGGGGCCAAGCTCCCTGTCATCCAGGACCTCTATACCAGGCGGTGTCAGAGGACCCCAGCCAACAGGACCCTGAACAGCTTCTAACCCCAAGCCATAAGACTGATAGTTAATCAACAGCTACCCAGACTATCTGTAGTGACCCTTTTTACACTAACGTCTCTTTAATCCTAGTTACAGTATATACTGCATCTACCTCAATCACTTTGTACACCGACTTGAACTCCGACTTGGTACCCATTTAATATAGCCAAGTTATCCTTACTCATTGTGTATCTATTATTACTTTTATTATTACACATTCTACATATATCCAAGTGGTTCAGTGGTCTAAAACACTGCATTTCAGTGCTAGAGGCGTCACCTTTCGCGTCACCGTTCGAATCCAGACTGTATCACAACCGGCTGTAATTTCAACAGCATTTCACTGTTAATCAACACCTGTTGTTAACAAAGCATGTGATGAATAAAATGTGATTGAGTTAGTTGTTAATGACACATTGAATGGTGTTAAGAGTGTCATCATGTCAATACACAGTCATGCTCTGTTTGTATTTTATTGAAACATTATTTTAACAGGTTGTCCCATTGAGAACATAAGATTTGTATTTTATTGAAACATTATTTTAACAGGTTGTCCCATTGAGAACATAATATTTTCAAGCGAGACCTGACCTGAAATATTGGAGGTATATCTATCCCATCTGGTTCAGTTGTAATAAGTGTGATTTATTACCTTATAAATACTATTCAATATGATTCACTCTCTTCAGGCTAAGTCCCTCACCCAGTGGAGAGTACAGTTTTACAGGTAACAATGGGCGATTGAAAGACTGAGTCAAAGATTATTTGTAGTGCAGGGACCAGGCACCGTGCAATGTCAATGAATGTAATTGGCTTTTAAAACAGATCTATTCAACAGGTTAAAGACAGAAGAGAGAAGAGAGTGCTTTCTAATTTGCAAATGAAAGGTGCCAGGGGTAGAAGGGTTGGAGGTAGGAGGAGCCTGCAGGAAATAGGCCCCACCCCATGTCATGTCCTGTCACTCCATAGAGATGCATCACAGCACCTGCTGCCCTGTAAACAAGACCTGCCAAGACCCACCCTAACCATCTCTAGGGCAGTCCCATTCCCCAGAAATAATCCTGCAGCAACAGGTAATGTGAATTGTTATGTGGATTATAATTAATTTACTTTTTTGTAGGGCAAATCAAATGACGATCATGTAGCTGTAGGGATATAGGAAACTTAGTGAGAAGAAGCATATTACTGTCCCACCCTAATAGACACCTGGCTGTCCCGATAGGGTCACCCCATCCAATGGGGTGACCCGATAGGCAAACCCAAATCAACCCATCAAGGGTTTGACCAGTTGATTTGGTTTGTAGGAAAGTTAATGAGAGGAAGCACATTACTGTGCCACCCCAACAGTCATCTATACTAGTCCTAGGGCAGTGTTTGCCTAATCTGGGTTCCAGTCTTATTTGCTAACATTCCACTCCTTTCCACTCCTTGTCAATGCCAAAGACATAAAGGCCAGTCTCTTTGGCACATGGCATGGAGTACAGCGAGTGGATTAGCTAAAGAGACTGGTAGCCAGGCTAGTGTTTGACATGGAGTACAGCGAGTGGATTAGCTAAAGAGACTGGTACCCAGGCTAGTGTTTGACATGGAGTACAGCGAGTGGATCAGCTAAAGAGACTGGTACCCAGGCTAGTGTTTGACATGGAGTACAGCGAGTGGATTAGCTAAAGAGACTGGTACCCAGGCTAGTGTTTGACATGGAGTACAGCGAGTGGATCAGCTAAAGAGACTGGTACCCAGGCTAGTGTTTGACATGGAGTACAGCGAGTGGATTAGCTAAAGAGACTGGTAGCCAGGCTAGTGTTTGACATGGAGTACAGCGAGTGGATTAGCTAAAGAGACTGGTACCCAGGCTAGTGTTTGACATGGAGTACAGCGAGTGGATTAGCTAAAGAGACTGGTACCCAGGCTAGTGTTTGCCATCCATTCCACCTAATTTGTTCTATTCCACCAATAATATGCCTGATAAAATTCAAAGCCTAATGCTTTGGCTGATCTTTACCAAATACAGCTGTTGAATCTAAATTTGATCACCCTATTTTTGCAGGAAATTTCATTCAATGTTTAAAAAGGCTTCTAAAGTTTATAATTTCCACTTTAAAATGTCTTTAAGACTTGATTTGCCAAAACAAAAAATGTATCAAACCCTACAAAAAACACAAAAAGTTAAATTCATTAATTATAATCCACACAATAATTCACATTTCCTGTTGCTGCAGGATAATTTTCCTGCTGTGAGAAACTGGTCAAATTAAGATCCTAAATCCTTCATCTGTATGTTGAGGACTGGATTGGAAACTAACCCAGGTTTCATGGGCATCTATAGCCAGGCGGCAGAACCACCCTACCCTAAGAGCAGTCCCCTAGACCCAGGGGCTTTAGGAAAGTTAAGGAGAAACCCATAACTATTCCAGTAACCACCACCTCTCTATCTCCACCTGTGTCTTCCTAATGGCCCCTGGGGCCCTGGACTTCAGAACAGGTCACTAAAGTCTCTCCGCGGAGAACCAACGTGTAAAGTCAAGTCATTTATCTTTTGCCTTGTTAATTTACAAAAGACTCCTATCTCCAGAATCAGTGCTTTAGGCCATATTGGCTTGTAATCTCACATCACAGGCGTCTATACAGCTACCTGGGACTGCCTATTGCCTTGTAATCTCACATCACAGGTGTCTATCCAGCTACCTGGGACTGCCTATTGCCTTGTAATCTCACATCACAGGCGTCTATCCAGCTACCTGGGACTGCCTATTGCCTTGTAATCTCACATCACAGGCGTCTATCCAGCTACCTGGGACTGCCTATTGCCTTGTAATCTCACATCACAGGCGTCATTTAGATGTTGGCCAGGTACAAAGCCAAGGAAGATGAAGACACACACACACACACGTACACGCACACGCACACGCACACGCACACACACACGGACACACACACACACACGCACACACACACACAGACACACACACACACGCACACACACACACACACACACACACACACACAGAAAACACACACACACACACGCACACACACACACAGACACACACACACACACACACACACACACACACACACACACACACACACACACACACACACACACACACACACACACACACACACACACACAGACACACAAAGGGAACATCTCATCTTACTGATCTCACATGCTTTCATTAAGAGGTCTGTTTTTTCCTTAACAAAACAGGTCGACAGGGTCAGCTAGTTAGAAGTTGTCTTAAAGGAGAAATAAGAATTGTGCAGATGTTTAAGGGCAATGTTTGGGCTCCCAAGTGGCGCAGTGGTGTTACTACAGACAACCTGGTTTGAATCCAGACTGTATCACAACCGGCTGTGATTGGAGTGCCATAGGGCGGCGCATTATTGGCCCAGCATCGTCCACATTTGGCCGGTGTAGGCCGTTATTGTGAATTTGATCTTAACCGATTTGCCTAGTACTTTTTTATTTTTTTATATTTTGCTTATGGACAATGTTATTGTAGATCTGAATATACATTGTAGACAGAATAACATGCAACACAGAAGGATACATAAAAAACTGTTGCCTAAGGCTCATTGCTGCTATGGTGTTGATGTGTAATATTATATCAAGAAACTATGAGGGGAAGAAATACGGCCCCCTATCTCAACTTGATCTGACGAGCTCAGGCAGCTTATTTTATAGAATTATCAGGAAGAGGAGCTTGGCTTCATCTAGAGAAAACTCAGCCATGTTATCATCCATTTGTTGGTGTGGTGTTTATCCTGTTGGTGTGGTGTTTATCCTGTTGGTGTGGTGTTTATCCTGTTGGTGTGGTGTTTATCCTGTTGGTGTGGTGTTTATCCTGTTGGTGCGGTGTTTATCCTGTTGGTGTGGTGTTTATCCTGTTGGTGCGGTGTTTATCCTGTGTATCCTGTTGGTGTCGTGTTCATACAGTTTATCCTGTTGGTGTGGTGTTCATCCTGTTGATGTGGTGTTAATCCTGTTGGTGTGGTGTTCATCCTGTTGGTATGGTGTTTATCCTGTGTATCCTGTTGGTGTGGTGTTCATCCGGTTGGTGTGGTGTTAATCCTGTTGGTATGGTGTTTATCCTGTGTATCCTGTTGGTGTGGTGTTCATCCTGTTGGTATGGTGTTTATCCTGTTGTGTGGTGTTAATCCGGTTGGTGTGGTGTTAATCCTGTTGGTGTGGTGTTAATCAGGTTGGTGTGGTGTTAATCCTGTTGGTATGGTGTTAATCCTGTTGGTGTGGTGTTAATCCGGTTGGTGTGGTGTGTTTATTCTGTTGGTGTGGTGTTTATCCTGTTGTGTGGTGTTAATCCTGTTGGTATGGTGTTTATCCTGTTGGTATGGTGTTAACCCTGTTGGTGTGGTGTTCATCCTGTTGGTATGGTGTTTATCCTGTTGGTGTGGTATGTTTATCCGGTTGGTGTGGTGTGT
The DNA here is from genome assembly GCA_023634145.1 of Thymallus thymallus. NCBI lineage: Eukaryota > Metazoa > Chordata > Actinopteri > Salmoniformes > Salmonidae > Thymallus > Thymallus thymallus. Next base: position 5,898,869 of record CM042410.1, read on the forward strand.
TTATCCTGTTGGTATGGTGTTTATCCTGTTGGTGTGGTGTTTATCCTGTTGGTGTGGTGTTAATCCGGTTGGTGTGGTGTGTTTATCCTGTTGGTGTGGTGTTCATCCTGTTGGTATGGTGTTTATCCTGTTGGTGTGGTGTTAATCCGGTTGGTGTGGTGTTAATCCTGTTGGTATGGTGTTTATCCTGTTGGTGTGGTGTTCATCCTGTTGGTGTGTTGTTCATCCTGTTGGTATGGTGTTTATCCTGTTGGTGTGGTGTTCATCCTGTTGGTGTGGTGTTCATCCTGTTGGTATGGTGTTTATCCTGTTGGTGTGGTGTTAATCCGGTTGGTGTGGTGTTAATCCTGTTGGTATGGTGTTTATCCTGTTGGTGTGGTGTTCATCCTGTTGGTGTGGTGTTCATCCTGTTGGTGTGGTGTTCATCCTGTTGGTGTGGTGTTCATCCTGTTGGTATGGTATTTATCCTGTTGGTGTGGTGTTCATCCTGTTGGTGTGGTGTTCATCCTGTTGGTGTGGTGTTCATCCTGTTGGTGTGGTGTTCATCCTGTTGGTATGGTATTTATCCTGTTGGTGTGGTGTTAATCCGGTTGTGTGGTGTTAATCCGGTTGGTATGGTGTTCATCCTGTTGGTATGGTGTTCATCCTGTTGGTGTGGTGTTCATCCTGTTGGTGTGGTGTTCATCCTCTTGGTATGGTCTCTCTCTCTCTCTCTCTCTCTCTCTCTCTCTCTCTGTCTCTCTCTCTCTCTCTCTCTCTCTGTCTGTCTGTCTGTCTGTCTGTCTGTCTGTCTGTCTGTCTGTCTGTCTGTCTGTCTGTCTGTCTGTCTGTCTGTCTGTCTGTCTGTCTGTCTGTCTGTCTGTCTGTCTGTCTGTCTGTCTGTCAATTAAATTCAAAGGGCTTTATTGGCATGAGAAACATGCTTACATTGCCAAAGCGAGTGGAATAGATAGTAAACAAAAGTGAAATATATAATCTTTAATGAACAGTAAGCATTACACTCACAAAAGTTTCAAAATAATAGAGACATTTCAAATTACTGGCATTACAGTGTCATAACAATGTGCAAATAGTTGGAGTACAAAAGGGAATATTAATAGACAGATAACATAGTTTGTATTTAAAATGATGTTTGTTCTTCACTGGTTGCCCTTTTCTTGTGGCAACAGATCACACACCTTGTGATGCACACTATGGTATTTCACCTAATAGATATGGGAGTTTATCTGAAGGAAATGTAATCTGAGGGAAATATTTGTCTATAATATGGTCATACCAGGGTTTCGGTTAGCCAGCTGTTGGCTGTTAAGAAAATAGAAAAGCCAATAAATAAAATTGTCATCGGCCAATTGTCTGGGAGAAGAAAAAAAAAAACATTGCAAAATAATGCTTTTTAGCCTATTCACTGATGGAAATACCAGTCGATGTAAATACATTTGACTGGTCATTCATATTGGTCTATAGGTTAATTTGCATAATTTAGTGGGATTCGATTGTCTGTGTGTATATTGGTTATGTATCTTATTTATGGGATGTGTGCAGCATACAGATACAGAGCCTTGGAGCAGAAAATCTGCCAGACAGCACTTTTATAAGACCAATCATTGCACAACAATTCTAAACGCAATCATGTGTTAAAAATAGTGTTTGGGCCATGATTAAAAAGAGCACATTTTTATTTCTCAACTGGTAATTGAAGTGCGCTTCCCATTTGCCATTCAAATGCCTAGGCAACTGAACTGAAGGCAGTGTTCATCAGAACGTCACACACCCCTTTGCAACAAGCCAGAGGCAGTATGCGTTTACAAAACATACAGCAACTTCATTGTTTGAAACCTGAATCTGTTACTACATATTGCATGTTTTTTTGACCTTGCTTCAAAGCAGCCTAGGCAAAATATGACCATATCTGTGGAAACAATTATTTTATGAAGACTTCCATATGCCATTGAAACCGCTAGCCTATTTATCTCATGTTCTATTGCTTTTATATTGTCTGGTAGCCAAATGCACATTCACACGTAGCCTAGTTGCCCTAATATTGTTAAGAAATAATAGCATACCAACATTTTAAGCTAAAAGTTCTGATCTGTTGCATCAGATTCATTGCTTTTTAACCTTTTTTTATGTAGCCTAGTCCTACTGGTTGTATGATTTTGGGATCTATCGTCCCGCAACTGTCCCAGAGTCTGTTTGGCCTCTTTCTTTCTCAACTATCTGACCAATAGAATAGGTCAACTTTTCTACTATGGGGGATAGTAGATAGACATAGGCTCATCGGCAGCACGTCCATAAGGCTAGGTGGAGCTAAGCTTTCCCTACACTAAATTCAATTAAGTTGCCAGAATTGAGTAGCCTATTTAGGCTATTCCTGCCTATACATAAATACATACAATCATTCAAATAAGCTACTAAAGCATGATCTGGAAGGAAGGAAAGGCACCATGTGCTGTAAATGTTTTATATGGCATTGCCTACAGAAGGAAGGAAAGGAAGCACTGGATGAGGAGGAGGAGGAGGAGGAGGAGGAAGAGGACATCAAATGTGTATTATATCTATTAAGCTAAGATGACCTGTCTATTTATATTGAGCTGAGATAAGAGGCAGCTGCTATGCGTTGTCTCTAATTGGGGACCCTATTTAAGTTGTATCCATTTCCACCTGTGTTGTGGGTTATTGTCTGTGTTATGTGCCTGTGTGACGACACTCAGTTACAGTAGTGCACCTGGTTCATTTGTTGTTTTGTGAAGTTCATATTTAATAAATATATGTCGAACTACTTCAGTGCTGCGCCTTGGTCTGTCTAAACACCACACTGTGGCACTCTCTCTCCCTCTCTCTCTTTCAATTTCAATTTATGGGCTTTATTGACATGGGAAACATATGTTTAGAAATTGATGATAAACAAAAGTTAAATAAACAATAAAACAGTAACAGTAAACATTACAGTCAATGTCCCAAAAGAATAAAGACATATCAAGTGTCATATTATGTATATATAAAGTGTTATAATGATGTGCAAATAGTTAAAGTACAAAAAGGAAAATAATAAACATAAATATAGGTTGTATTTACAATGGTGTGTGTTCTTCACTGGTTGCCCTTTTCTTGTGGCAACAGGTCACATATTTTGTTTTCAAATTCTTTGTGGGTCTCTCTGTCTCTGTCTCTGTCTCTGTCTCTGTCTCTGTCTCTGTCTCTGTCTCTCTGTTTGGAAGGTTTTGAGTTTCTCTCAAAGAACTAAATGAGCCATAAAGTAAAAACAGGAATTATATTGGCTCCTCTTTATGGGACTTTCTGGTGATAACAATCATTCTGAGAGTCGACCTGATTTGGCCAGATAGATAGATAGATAGATAGATAGATCTTCTTAGTGGGACTATGCAATGTCTTTGCCTATCCATCAGTAACAGATAGATTGTGAAAGGACCAATACAGAGGGATTTGTTAAAATGTTAAACCACAGATAGATTGTGAAAGATTGTTGTTCAGAACAGGGAGGAAGAAGATCAGAGGGACTCCCTCCCTCCCTCCCTTTTTCTCTCCCTCCCTCCCTCCCTCCCTCCCTCCCTCCCTCCCTCCCTCCCTCTATCCCCAAAGTGGATCAATGTTGTTGGGGCTGAGTTGGTGACTAGATCAATGTTGATTATCCGGAACCCTCTGCTCTTTGTAATTGCAAAGTGAGGAGAGATGGGCTGCATGGACGCCACAGGGCCAGGGCAGGCAGGCAGACAGGCAGGTGGAGCACCATCAAGCTTCTGTTCTGTGTGGGGGGTCTATTGTTATTGAGATGTGGTGACAGGTCATGCTATATAGACCCTCCCCCGAACACAAGCAGACAGACAGGCAGGCCGAAAGTAAGGCAAAGAGACAGGCAGACAGATAGGCAAGACACACACACACACACACACACACACACACACACACACACACACACACACACACACACACACACACACACACACACACCACTCTGGTCCTATAGTAGATGAAGATGTGTAGACAGACACACCACTCTGGTCCTATAGCAGATGAAGATGTCTAGACAGACACACCACTCTGGTCCTATAGCAGATGAAGATGTCTAGACAGACACACCACTCTGGTCCTATAGCAGATGAAGATGTGTAGACAGACACATAATGCTCAGTTTATCAATGGGTCCATTATTTCTGCTCTATTCTCTAGCAACGCCAATCAATGATTGCATACATCAATTGATCTTATTCAATAAAAGCATAAGATCTAGAATAATAAATGGCGCTGGAGTGGATGGCTGCCATTCTACGGGCTCCTAACCAACTGTGCTATTTTGTGTGTTTTTTCACATTGTTTGTAAGTTATTTTGTATATAATGTTGATGCTACTGTCTCTTATGACCGAAAATAGCTTCTTGATATCAGAAGAGCGAATACTCACCTCGAACTGGACGAAGATGTTTTATTTAATGAGTCTGACACGAAGGATATAATGCTGCTCCCGGACAAGGCCCAAATCTCCATCATTCACATGAAGAAAATAAGAAAATACAGGGTTGCAGATCAGAGTGCCTTGTCAGAATTTGTTGGTGAGTGGGTCACCCACCTGTACGATCCGTTCTATTGGCCAACGTGCAATCACTGGAGAACAAACTGGATGATCTCCGCTCGTCCTATCCTACCAACGGGACATTAAAAACTGTAATATCTTATGTTTCACCGAGTCGTGGCTGAACGACAGCACGGATAATATACAGTTGGCTGGGTTTTCCCAGCATCGGCAGGGGTATGGGTGTGTGTCTATTTGTCAATAACAGCTGGTGCGTGATGTCTAATATTAAGGTAGTCTTGAGGTATTGCTTGCCTGAGGTAGAGTACCTCATGACGAGCTGTAGACCACACCATCTACCAAGAGAGTTTTCATCTATATTTTTCGTAGCCGTCTATTTACCACCACAAACTGACGCTGGCACTAATACCACACTAAAGGAGCTGTATAAGGCCATAAGGAAACAAAAAATGCTCATCCAGAAGCTCCTAATGCCCGGGGACTTTAATGCAGGCAAACTTACTGTCACAGTTTGTAGTAATGGGACGGTAAATGGAGCGTTGGTGAAGTGTCATCCTTGTTTATTTAAATGAGGTGTTCTCACAAAGCATTAAATAAACAGGAGAGTATAACAAATATAGTGACTTACTGTCTTGTGACGTAGTGTAGACAGGCACAAACAATGATCCACACACAGGTGGATGTGTAGGGAGCCTAAATACAATCCCCAATCAGAGACAACCCTGTACAGCTGTCTCTAATTGAGGATAATTACTCCCCTAGTTAGGGTGTTAGGGCTTGATTGTGGTCCTACCACTCCCCCTGGTGGGAGTCAGAGGCCTAACCACAATCAAACCCTCACAGTACCCCCCCCCCCCCCCTAAGGTGCGGGCTCTGGTGTGGGAGCCCCCGACCCTGGAGAGGGGCTGATGTCTTTCCCCGGCTCGGACCCCGGTGGAGCGGACAGCACCGGCATGGGGGCGGGGCGGATGACCGGACCCGGACTGGGCCCCGGTGGAGCGGACTGCTCTTTCACTGGAGTGAAGCAGACAGCCGGCCCCGGACTGGGCACCGGTGGAGCGGACTGCTCTGGCACTGGAATGAAGCAGACGACCGGCCCCGGACTAGGCACCGGTGGAGCGGACTGCACTGGCACTGGAGTGAAGCAGACGACCGGCCCCGGACTGGGCACCGGTGGAGCGGACTGCTCTGGCACTGGAATGAAGCAGACGACCGGCCCCGGACTAGGCACCGGTGGAGCGGACTGCACTGGCACTGGAGTGAAGCAGACGACCGGCCCCGGACTGGGCACCGGTGGAGTGGACTGCTCTGGCACTGGAGTGAAGCAGACGACCGGCCCTTGACTGGGCACCGGTGGAGCAGACTTCTCTGGCACTGGAGTGAAGCAGACGACCGGCCCCGGACTGGGTACCGGTGGAGCGAACTGCTCTGGCACTGGAGAGAAGCAGACGACCGGCCCCGGACTGGGCACCAGTGGAGGTTCCGGGCTGCGGACATTAGCTGGAGGCCCCGGGCTGCAGACCTTCACTGGAGGCTCCGAGCTGCTGACCTTCTCTGGAGGCTACGGGCTGCTGACCTTCTCTGGAGGCTCTGGGCTGCGGACCTTCGCTGTAGGCTCCGGGCTGCAGACCTTCGATGGAGGTTCCGAGCTGCTGACCTTCGCTGGAGGTTCCGGGCTGCGGACCTTCGCTTGCTCAGAAGCCCTCTCCCGCATATCCATCAGCTTGTTCACGAGAGCATATCCGCGCCCAAAGTCCTCCTCCTCCTCTATCTGTATAATGAGCGGGTCCGTCTGCTTCTCAAGAGGAAGAGAAACCCAGGCTCTCCACCACCTCGTCTGTTCCTCCTTCGGGTGTTCATAAAACTCCTCGGGTTTCTCTCGATCATGGATCGTTGGAAGACGAAGTGGTGGGCGATCCTCTTCCTCCAGCCTCTCCGTGCTTTGGATGCACTCCGATGGGGTGGTGTGCGGAGCAGGCACGGACCGTACCTGACTCTGGGCCGGCGCTGGAGGCACCGGGTTGGGAACTGGCGTTGGAGGGCTGCGACTGCCCCGATCTTCCTCTCTCCATCGCCAATCCCCTTCCTGTGAAGACTCCTCCGGGAGCCCCCACGAGAGAGGGAACAAAGGCACATAGTCGTCGTCTACCTCTGCAACCACGGCTGTTTTTTTTATTTATTTTTATTTATTTCACCTTTATTTAACCAGGTAGGTCAGTTGAGAACAAGTTCTCATTTACAACTGCGACCTGGCCAAGACAAAGCAAAGCAGTGCGACAAAAAAAAACAACACAGAGTTACACAGTAAACAAACGTACGGTCAATAACACAAGAAGATCTATATACAGAGTGCAAATGTAGTGCAAAATGCAGTAAGGTTAGGAAGGTAGGACAATAAATAGGCCATAGTGGTGAGATAAATTACAGATTAGCATTAACACTGGAATGATGGATGTGCAAATTATGATGTGCAAATAGAGATACTGGAGTGCAAAATTAGCTAAAATAATAAAATAAATATGGGGATGAGGTAGAAGGGTGGGCTATTTACAGAAGGGCTATATACAGGTGCAGTGATCGATAAGCAGCTTTGACAGCTGATGCTTAAAGTTAGAGAGGGAGATAGGAACCTCTAGCTTCAAGGATTTTTGCGATTCGTTCCAGTCATTGGCAGCATAGAACTGGAAGGAATGGCGGCCAAAGGAGGTTTTGGCTTTGGGGGTGACCAGTGAGATATATCTGCTGGAGCGCATGCTACGGGTGGGTGTTGCTATGGTGACCAGCGAGCTGAGATAGGGCAGGGATTTACCTAATAAAGACTTATAGATGACCTGGAGCCAGTGGGTTTGGCGACGAATATGTAATGAGGGCCAGCCAACGAGAGCATACAGGTCGCAGTGGTGGGTAGTATATGGGGCTTTGGTAACAAAACGGATGGCACTGTGATAGATTACATCCAATTTGCTGAGCAGAGTGTTGGAGGCTATTTTGTAAATGACATCGCCGAAGTCAAGAATCGGTAGGATGGTCAGTTTTACAAGGGCATGTTTGGCAGCATGAGTGAAGGAGGCTTTGTTGCGAAATAGGAAGCCGATTCTAGATTTAATTTTGGATTGGAGATGGTTAATGTGAGTCTGGAAGTTGAGTTTACAGTCTAACCAGACGCCTAGGTATTTGTAGGTGTCCACGTATTCTAAGTCGGACCCGTCGAGAGTAGTGATGATAGTCCGGTGGGCGGGTGCGGGCAGCGTTCGATAGAAAAGCATGCATTTAGTTTTACTAGCATTTAAGAGCAGTTGGAGGCCACGGAAGGAGTGTTGTATGGCATTGAAGCTTGTTTGAAGGTTAGTTAACACAGTGTCCAAAGAGGGGCCAGATGTATACAGAATGGTGTCGTCTGCGTAGAGATGGATCAGAGAGTCACCTGCAGCGAGAGCGACATCGTTGATGTATATAGAGAAAAGGGTTGGCCCACGAATTGAACCCTGTGGCACCCCCATAGAAACTGCCAGAGGATCGGACAATAGGCCCTCCGATTTGACACACTGAACTCTGTCTGAGAAGTAGTTGGAGAACCAGGCAAGGCAGTCACTTGAGAAACCAAGGCTGTTGAGTCTGCCAATAAGAATGCGGTGATTGACAGAGTCGAAAGCCTTGGCCAGGTCGATGAAGACGGCTGCACAGTACTGTCTTCTATCGATGGCGGTTATGATATCGGCTGTAGGGGCTCCTCCTGGATCCCCCACGAGTGCCGTGGCCGGGGCTCTTCACCATCGATCCCCGATCACCCCCATAGCCCCCCCCCCCGGCTGGTCCTTCGCCTTTCTGGCCCGTCGACCCTTTCCTTGACGACGGCGCCGTAGCTCTCTTCCGTCGCACGCTGCTTGGTCTCGTTTTGGTGGGTCATTCTATCACGATCGGGTGTGTTCAGAGACCAAGGCGAAGCGTAATCATAGTTCGACATTGTTTTATTAAACATAAAACTATACTTAGTCGGAACTATACAAAGAACAAACATATATATGAATGAAAGAGAAACACACTTAATCTCACGATGACATCTAACAATGACCCACACACAGGTGTGGGATATGGCAACTTTAATAGAATCCCCAATCAGAGACAACGTCTCGCAGCTGTCTCTAATTGGGGATTCAACACAAAACTAAAACATAGATCTAGGCCTTCTAGATCTGTCAGGCTCTGACCCTGGCTATCTAGAGGAGCCAAAGAGCTCCCTATGGCCAGAGCCTGACAATAGATATAATAGACATTTGATGTCCTCCTCCTCCTCCTCCTCCTTTTCCTCCTCCTCCTTCTCTTCTTCCTCCTCTCCTATGTTCATGAAGACAGTGATTCATTATTAGTGTAACTACAGTGTGGGGCTGCAGTTAACTGACCACTAGGCCCTCTGGGAGAGGCATTAGGGAGATAATAGTGTGTGTGTGTGTGTGTGCATGATCGTTCGTGTTCCTGTGTGTGTATGTGTGTGAGTGTGTGTGTGTGTGTTTGCATGTGCGTGCATTCGTGCGTGTATATCTGTGTGTGTCTATGTCATCTAGTCAACCCTACTCTCATTACAGGCAACAGTGCTGAAGCCGGGCCAAAGGTTGAGTGATAATTTAGAATCACTCTGTTTGTAGAGAAAAAACAGGATGAATTTCTCCTGATCTTTTAAATGCTTCGTCTTTCTTGGAATCTGCATCTTCATTCCTTTGTACTTCATGTCAGTTTTTGTGTGTGTGTGTGTGTGTGTGTGTGTGTGTGTGTGTGTGTGTGTGTGTGTGTGTGTGTGTGTGTGTGTGTGTGTGTGTATGTGTGTCTGTGTGTGTGTGTGTGTGTGTGTTTCCGTGGGCTCAGCACAGGACTAATGAGCCAATCTGTTGCCAACCCTTGTCAAGGATCACATCTGTCACCACACACAGATAGATGCGTCACAACTGACACCCTATTCACTGTAGTGCACCACTTTTGACAAGGGCTCATAGGGCTCTGGTCAAAAGTAGTGAACTATATAGTGAATAGGGTGCAATTTCAGACCTAGCCTCTGTCTCTGTAAAGCCAGCATGTATCTCTGTCTCTCTGTAAAGACACCATCTAACCTTTGGCAAGCTGCTCTTGATGACCAGCTAACTGGTCTTCCAAGGTCCTCCCAGGCTGAGTTAATTGAGCTACATGACATTTCGTTTTTGGTAACATCACATGCAGTACCAGAGTGATACTCTATAAATTGATCCAACTACATGCTGCTATATGCTCGCTCTGGTGACATTTACGTACAGTAACTGCAACGGTTAAATGTCACTATTTTTTACATATTTGGATGAGACATTTTTGCTTATTTAGCGTTGACTACAATTAATTCCACATGACACAAATCTCCCTTTAGCCCAATCAACAATATCCCAGGGGAGATTTAAAGCCATTGTGTTTAGTTTTATGTGTTTGTAATTTTTTTCAGATGCTGAATTCTCTACTGCAGTCCTATAGGGAGTCATCAGAAACATCGGTTTTACACATTTTAAATACTTTATTCAAATCCACCAATCAAATTTACGTTTTAATATACGTAAATAAAAATATTTCAAAGGTCCCTGTATGCATGGCTCTCAAGGGTACAGAAAGCACCGCTAGACTGCCCACAACAGCTGAAACAGAACAGTACCTAGCCAATCGCTTTGCCCTACTTTTTGTCAGGCCGCAATCTGGAGGCCACACTCTGAAAGCCTGTGTCCATGGCCGAGACTGCCAAATATCAGTTCAACCAGCTTGCACCTACACCCAAAGCTATCCAAGCGTGCCACGAGGGGCTGGTATTTAAGCAGCTTGTCGGCAAAGGCTTGCTCCATGTAGCCGTCAAATGAGCAGCCCACTCCCAAAATGAGCACCTCCCCCTGGCTTCTCCCACAACAACAACATCTGGCGTATCTGGCACACAGGAAAACACATCATCATTAACATCAAACCAGCTTCCTTTTACACAAGAATGTTTATGGATGTGTGTTGTTGGTAAGACTACCTGTCTCACCTCGCTGGCTATCAGGTCGACAAGGTGGTCATGTCTAGCAATGTACAAATCCTTGTATGAACAGCAGCCATTCACAACATGGGCAATGTACATTTGACTTACATTTGACTCATGTAGAATACAAAATGGGTCATGATTTGCAGGGTACCAGAGTGCTAGGTTATATCTTGTTAGTAGAACTTGCAGCCTCGCCTTAACAGTAAAGGTGAGAATGTCCTCACCAATGGCATATTTCTGGTACATGGAATGGGAGACAGAGGGGTCAGCACAGTCCAGAGCAGTGAGTTTCCCCTGCAGACTCAGAGCAGTGAGTTTCCCCTGCAGACTCAGAGCAGTGAATTTCCCCTGCAGACTCAGAGCAGTGAGTTTCCCCTGAAGACTCAGAACAGTGAGTTTCCCCTGCAGACTCAGAACAGTGAGTTTCACACTCTCCCCAGGAACACAGAGTCAAAAAGGGACAGATGTGGGGCATCTCTGTATGCATGGCTGAAAACCCAGCTTTCTTCACAGGTGATTTTGGGTTAAGCCCTGGTGAGCCCGGGCACAGCAATAACACAACTGACCAAAATAACCTGAACTTTGAAAACTGATTTGAAACATTTGAACATTTGAATATGTGAGAACAATTAAAGTAGTGGCATATTAAAAGGCCTGCTAAAAGGAATTCATAACAATAAGCTTGACTTATAACAATAAGCTTCACTGATAACAATAAGCTTGACTTGTAACATTGAGCTTGACTTATGACAATAAGCTTGTAATGGTGGCAGTGTGCTGTATTCAGGAGTAACTGTAGTGGTATTGTGCTGTATTCAGGAGTGACTGTAGTGGTAGTGTGCTGTATTCAGGCGTGACTGTAGTGGTAGTGTCCTGTATTCAGGCGTGACTGTAGTGGTAGTGTGCTGTATTCAGGAGTAACTGTAGTGGTAGTGTGCTGTATTCAGGCGTGACTGTAGTGGTAGTGTGCTGTATTCAGGAGTAACTGTAGTGGTAGTGTGCTGTATTCAGGAGTAACTGTAGTGGTAGTGTGCTGTATTCAGGAGTAACTGTAGTGCTAGTGTGCTGTGCTGTATTCAGGCATGACTGTAGTGGTAGTGTGCTGTATTCAGTAGTAACTGTAGTGGTAGTGTGCTGTATTCAGGAGTATCTGTAGTGGTAGTGTGCTGTATTCAGGAGTAACTGTAGTGGTAGTGTGCTGTATTCAGGAGTAACTGTAGTGGTAGTGTGCTGTATTCAGGAGTAACTGTAGTGGTAGTGTGCTGTATTCAGGAGTAACTGTAGTGGTAGTGTGCTGTATTCAGTAGTAACTGTAGTGGTAGTGTGCTGTATTCAGGAATGACTGTAGTGGTAGTGTGCTGTATTCAGGAGTAACTGTAGTGGTAGTGTGCTGTATTCAGGCGTGACTGTAGTGGTAGTGTGCTGTATTCAGGAGTAAATGTAGTGGTAGTGTGCTGTATTCAGGCGTGACTGTAGTGGTAGTGTGCTGTATTCAGGAGTAACTGTAGTGCTAGTGTGCTGTGCTGTATTCAGGCATGACTGTAGTGGTAGTGTGCTGTATTCAGTAGTAACTGTAGTGGTAGTGTGCTGTATTCAGGAGTAACTGTAGTGGTAGTGTGCTGTATTCAGGAGTAACTGTAGTGGTAGTGTGCTGTATTCAGGAGTAACTGTAGTGCTAGTGTGCTGTGCTGTATTCAGGCATGACTGTAGTGGTAGTGTGCTGTATTCAGTAGTAACTGTAGTGGTAGTGTGCTGTATTCAGGAGTATCTGTAGTGGTAGTGTGCTGTATTCAGGAGTAACTGTAGTGGTAGTGTGCTGTATTCAGGAGTAACTGTAGTGGTAGTGTGCTGTATTCAGTAGTAACTGTAGTGGTAGTGTGCTGTATTCAGGCATGACTGTAGTGGTAGTGTGCTGTATTCAGGAGTAACTGTAGTGGTAGTGTGCTGTATTCAGGCGTGACTGTAGTGGTAGTGTGCTGTATTCAGTAGTAACTGTGGTGGTAGTGTGCTGTATTCAGGAGTAACTGTAGTGGTAGTGTGCTGTATTCAGGAGTAAATGTAGTGGTAGTGTGCTGTATTCAGGCATGACTGTAGTGGTAGTGTGCTGTATTCAGGAGTAAATGTAGTGGTAGTGTGCTGTATTCAGGCGTGACTGTAGTGGTAGTGTGCTGTATTCAGTAGTAACTGTGGTGGTAGTGTGCTGTATTCAGGCATGACTGTAGTGGTAGTGTGCTGTATTCAGGAGTAACTGTAGTGGTAGTGTGCTGTATTCAGGCGTGACTGTAGTGGTAGTGTGCTGTATTCAGGAGTAAATGTAGTGGTAGTGTGCTGTATTCAGGCGTGACTGTAGTGGTAGTGTGCTGTATTCAGTAGTAACTGTGGTGGTAGTGTGCTGTATTCAGGCATGACTGTAGTGGTAGTGTGCTGTATTCAGGAGTAACTGTAGTGGTAGTGTGCTGTATTCAGGCGTGACTGTAGTGGTAGTGTGCTGTATTCAGGAGTAAATGTAGTGGTAGTGTGCTGTATTCAGGCGTGACTGTAGTGGTAGTGTGCTGTATTCAGTAGTAACTGTAGTGGTAGTGTGCTGTATTCAGGAGTAACTGTAGTGGTAGTGTGCTGTATTCAGGAGTAACTGTAGTGGTAGTGTGCTGTATTCAGGCGTGACTGTAGTGGTAGTGTGCTGTGCTGTATTCAGGCGTGACTGTAGTGGTAGTGTGCTGTATTCAGGAGTAACTGTAGTGGTAGTGTGCTGTATTCAGGCATGACTGTAGTGGTAGTCTGCTGTATTCAGGTGTGACTGTAGTGGTAGTGTGCTGTATTCAGGCATGACTGTAGTGGTAGTGTGCTGTATTCAGTAGTAACTGTGGTGGTAGTGTGCTGTATTCAGGCATGACTGTAGTGGTAGTGTGCTGTATTCAGTAGTAACTGTGGTGGTAGTGTGCTGTATTCAGGCATGACTGTAGTGGTAGTGTGCTGTATTCAGGAGTAACTGTAGTGGTAGTGTGCTGTGCTGTATTCAGGAGTAACTGTAGTGGTAGTGTGCTGTATTCAGTAGTAACTGTAGTGGTAGTGTGCTGTATTCAGGAGTAACTGTAGTGGTAGTGTGCTGTATTCAGGAGTAACTGTAGTGGTAGTGTGCTGTATTCAGTAGTAACTGTAGTGGTAGTGTGCTGTATTCAGTAGTAACTGTGGTGGTAGTGTGCTGTATTCAGGCATGACTGTAGTGGTAGTGTGCTGTATTCAGGAGTAACTGTAGTGGTAGTGTGCTGTGCTGTATTCAGGAGTAACTGTAGTGGTAGTGTGCTGTATTCAGTAGTAACTGTAGTGGTAGTGTGCTGTATTCAGGAATGACTGTAGTGGTAGTGTGCTGTATTCAGGAGTAACTGTAGTGGTAGTGTGCTGTATTCAGTAGTAAATGGAGTGGTAGTGTGCTGTATTCAGGAGTAACTGTAGTGGTAGTGTGCTGTATTCAGTAGTAACTGTAGTGGTAGTGTGCTGTATTCAGGAATGACTGTAGTGGTAGTGTGCTGTATTCAGGAGTAACTGTAGTGGTAGTGTGCTGTATTCAGTAGTAACTGTAGTGGTAGTGTGCTGTATTCAGGCATGACTGTAGTGGTAGTGTGCTGTATTCAGGAGTAACTGTAGTGGTAGTGTGCTGTATTCAGGCGTGACTGTAGTGGTAGTGTGCTGTATTCAGGAGTAACTGTAGTGGTAGTGTGCTGTATTCAGTAGTAACTGTAGTGGTAGTGTGCTGTATTCAGGCATGACTGTAGTGGTAGTGTGCTGTATTCAGGAGTAACTGTAGTGGTAGTGTGCTGTATTCAGGCGTGACTGTAGTGGTAGTGTGCTGTATTCAGGAATGACTGTAGTGGTAGTGTGCTGTATTCAGGAGTAACTGTAGTGGTAGTGTGCTGTATTCAGTAGTAACTGTAGTGGTAGTGTGCTGTATTCAGGAGTAACTGTAGTGGTAGTGTGCTGTATTCAGTAGTAACTGTGGTGGTAGTGTGCTGTATTCAGTAGTAACTGTAGTGGTAGTGTGCTGTATTCAGTAGTAACTGTGGTGGTAGTGTGCTGTATTCAGGAGTAACTGTGGTGGTAGTGTGCTGTATTCAGTAGTAACTGTAGTGGTAGTGTGCTGTATTCAGGAGTAACTGTAGTGGTAGTGTGCTGTATTCAGTAGTAACTGTGGTGGTAGTGTGCTGTATTCAGTAGTAACTGTAGTGGTAGTGTGCTGTATTCAGTAGTAACTGTAGTGGTATTGTGCTGTATTCAGGAATGACTGTAGTGGTAGTGTGCTGTATTCAGGAGTAACTGTAGTGGTAGTGTGCTGTATTCAGGAGTAACTGTAGTGGTAGTGTGCTGTATTCAGGTGTGACTGTAGTGGTAGTGTGCTGTATTCAGTAGTAACTGTAGTGGTAGTGTGCTGTATTCAGGCATGACTGTAGTGGTAGTGTGCTGTATTCAGGCGTGACTGTAGTGGTAGTGTGCTGTATTCAGGAGTAACTGTAGTGGTAGTGTGCTGTATTCAGGAGTAACTGTAGTGGTAGTGTGCTGTATTCAGGCATGACTGTAGTGGTAGTGTGCTGTATTCAGGAGTAACTGTAGTGGTAGTGTGCTGTATTCAGGTGTGACTGTAGTGGTAGTGTGCTGTATTCAGGAGTAACTGTAGTGGTAGTGTGCTGTATTCAGGAGTAACTGTAGTGGTAGTGTGCTGTATTCAGGCATGACTGTAGTGGTAGTGTGCTGTATTCAGGAGTAACTGTAGTGGTAGTGTGCTGTATTCAGGTGTGACTGTAGTGGTAGTGTGCTGTATTCAGGAGTAACTGTAGTGGTAGTGTGCTGTATTCAGGCGTGACTGTAGTGGTAGTGTGCTGTATTCAGGAGTAACTATAGTGGTAGTGTACTGTATTCAGGCGTGACTGTAGTGGTAGTGTGTTGCATTCAGGAGTAACTGTAGTGGTAGTGTGCTGTATTCAGGAGTAACTGTAGTGGTAGTGTGCTGTATTCAGGCGTGACTGTAGTGGTAGTGTGCTGTATTCAGTAGTATCTGTAGTGGTAGTGTGCTGTATTCAGGCGTGACTGTAGTGGTAGTGTGCTGTATTCAGGAGTAACTGTAGTGGTAGTGTGCTGTATTCAGGGGTGACTGTAGTGGTAGTGTGCTGTATAGGGGATGACTGTAGTGGTAGTGTGCTGTGCTGTATTCAGGGGTGACTCTAGTGGTAGTGTGCTGTGCTGTATTCAGGGGTGACTGTAGTGGTAGTGTGCTGTATAGGGGGTGACTGCAGTGGTAGTGTGCTGTGCTGTATTCTAGGGTGACTGTAGTGGTAGTGTGCTGTATTCAGGGGTGACTGTAGTGGTAGTGTGCTGTGCTGTATTCTGGGGTGACTGTAGTGGTAGTGTGCTGTGCTGTATTCAGGGGTGACTGTAGTGGTAGTGTTCTGTATTCAGGGGTGACTGTAGTGGTAGTGTGCTGTGCTGTCTTGTATTTAACACACTAAACATGATGGATGTCCTTCCTCTGTAAACCAATGCAGTTAAAGGAAGGAAAACTGATAGGAGTAAGTTTACTTGGAGTTATTATCATTGTCTAGGCACCATGCGTCTGGCCTAAGAGATTAACTCTAACAATTAGAATGTTTAAAAGTGTTAGATACTGTATCTCAAAGCTCTCTGGGCTGCTGGCTATCTGCAGCTATCTCATCTGTATGTTTCATTTATTAAGCTAACATAAATAATTATTTTAAGAAGGTCATACCATGGACCATTAGCTATTTGATGTAGAATCGTAGACCCCGGTAGGTATAAAACATATGCAGTATATTGAACAATTATTTGAGGAAACATTTCATTTGCCAGTACTGACACCTCACTGCTATAAGTCTCTAAAAAAGGGGGTACCATACCATGGATAATATATATATATATATATATTTGGAGAGGTATGGGGGGGGGGGGGGGGGGCAGCTCTAATATTGTGGATAGATTGTTGCTTCCATCAATGTAATTGTCTCCATTATTTCCAATCCCCAATATTTGTGTATATACACACACACACACACACACACACACACACACACACACACACATACATACATACATACATACACACATACTGTACATACACATACCCACATATATACGTATATATAAACTTCCATATATGTACGTATATAAATCCATACATACATATACACTCTTGGCATTCTTTCAACCACCTTCACCTGGAATGCTTTTCCATCAGTCTTGAAGGAGTTCCCACACATGCATTTCTGGGTGTTCCATTCCTGTGTTGGTCCTCATGAAGCTGGTTGAGAGAATGCCAAGAGTGTGCAAAGCTGTCATCAAGGCAAAGGGTGGCTACTTTGAAGAATCTCAAATATACAATATATTTTGATTTGTTTAACACTTTTTTAGTTACTACATTTCAAATGTCTAATGTCCATCCAGTTTGATTTCTATTTGCCATATTATTGTAACTGTTCTATTTCCCAATAGTTCTGAGCCTCTATACATTCTACAGACCCAGTGTGTTTTACATTAGTTATCTCCTCTCATCTTTCTCTATATTCTATTTGCCATGCATTTTTCAACCTTTCTATTCTCATAGTTTCCACCAATTGTAAATTAAAGATAAACATTTTTGCTAAAATAATTATTATATTATTAATCGATTGACTATGACTTTTCAAGTCACCCAGTATTGCTATCTGCAGCGTTAGCTCCAGGTTATCACCCAGTATTGCTATCTGCAGCGTTAGCTCCAGGTTATCACCCAGTATTGCTATGTGCAGAGTTAGCTCCAGGTTATCACCCAGTATTGCTATCTGCAGCGTTAGCTCCAGGTTATCACCCAGTTTTGCTATCTGCAGCGTTAGCTCCAGGTTATCACCCAGTTTTGCTATGTGCAGAGTTAGCTCCAGGTTATCACCCAGTTTTGCTATCTGCAGAGTTAGCTCTAGGTAAATGTTGAAGTTTTTCAGCCATTCCTGGACCTGTGACCAAAAACCAGCTACATGAGGACAATACCAAAATAAACTATGTAATCACTCTGCCTCCTCGCAGCAAAATCTGCAGAGCTGGGAAGATTGTATCCCCCATATATATTACATTCTATTGGTTGCAAGAATTTTGTATAATAATTTAAATTGAAAAATTCAAAGTTTTGAATCCGGCGTCGTTTTGCGTGTTAATTCATAAACCATGTACTATTAAATCAGTACATTGAAAATCTCTCCCCAACTATCTAGCAATTTATACGGCACAGCTGTCAGTTCCTTTGTCCTTAAATGGAACTGGTGTATATTTTTGTTCATCACAATTTTCCTCAATCAATGTTGGTCTTTAATGCAGGGCTGACAGACAAGTTCCTTACTGGTCTTTAATGCAGGGCTGACAGACAAGTTCCTTACTGGTCTTTAATGCAGGGCTGACAGACAAGTTCCTTACTGGTCTTTAATGCAGGTCCGACAGACAAGTTCCTTACTGGTCTTTAATGCAGGTCCGACAGACAGGTTCCTTATTGGTCTTTAATGCAGGGCTGACAGACAAGTTCCTTACTGGTCTTTAATGCAGGGCTGACAGACAAGTTCCTTACTGGTCTTTAATGCAGGGCAGACAGACAAGTTCCTTACTGGTCTTTAATGCAGGTCCGACAGACAAGTTCCTTACTGGTCTTTAATGCAGGGCTGACAGACAAGTTCCTTACTGGTCTTTAATGCAGGGCTGACAGACAAGTTCCTTACTGGTCTTTAATGCAGGGCAGACAGACAAGTTCCTTACTGGTCTTTAATGCAGGGCAGACAGACAAGTTCCTTACTGGTCTTTAATGCAGGTCCGACAGACAAGTTCCTTACTGGTCTTTAATGCAGGGCTGACAGACAAGTTCCTTACTGGTCTTTAATGCAGGGCTGACAGACAAGTTCCTTACTGGTCTTTAATGCAGGGCTGACAGACAAGTTCCTTACTGGTCTTTAATGCAGGGCAGACAGACAAGTTCCTTACTGGTCTTTAATGCAGGGCCGACAGACAAGTTCCTTACTGGTCTTTAATGCAGGGCTGACAGACAAGTTCCTTACTGGTCTTTAATGCAGGGCCGACAGACAAGTTCCTTACTGGTCTTTAATGCAGGGCAGACAGACAAGTTCCTTACTGGTCTTTAATGCAGGGCCGACAGACAAGTTCCTTACTGGTCTTTAATGCAGGGCAGACAGACAAGTTCCTTACTGGTCTTTAATGCAGGGCAGACAGACAAGTTCCTTACTGGTCTTTAATGCAGGGTCGACAGACAAGTTCCTTACTGGTCTTTAATGCAGGGCCGACAGACAAGTTCCTTACTGGTCTTTAATGCAGGGCAGACAGACAAGTTCCTTACTGGTCTTTAATGCAGGGCAGACAGACAAGTTCCTTACTGGTCTTTAATGCAGGGCAGACAGACAAGTTCCTTACTGGTCTTTAATGCAGGGCTGACAGACAAGTTCCTTACTGGTCTTTAATGCAGGGCCAACAGACAAGTTCCTTACTGGTCTTTAATGCAGGGCAGACAGACAAGTTCCTTACTGGTCTTTAATGCAGGGCCAACAGACAAGTTCCTTACTTTCTCTCCCTTCCACTTGCCTCTTCCATTTTTGTGGTAATGCTGCAATTAGTTGGTTGTATTTTGGGTAGAGCAGACATTTCCATGTCTGTGTTACCTGCATGTGAAATAACTTGTATAACAAATAACAATATTTTGGAGATTATTTCGTTTTTAAATAGCCAAAAGTGACTTTTATGATTTTTATGAATAAAACGCTGATTAAAGTATTATGCTAGTTCGATTTCCATGCGACATTGACTCCAGTTAAAGGGCCTCATGTTGACAGATAGTCAAAGTAGGGTTGATGTAGAATCAAACTAGCTCTCACAGTCTCATGGCAGAAGTAGATTTCATCCATGTTTCTCAAACGTCAAATGTAGAAGTTGTTGCAGACGTAAAATTGTGTTTAAGGTTAGGTTTAAGTTTAGGCATTAACTCCAAAACCTCACAGTTAGACATTAACTCTAAATGGTTAATTAACCTTTCACCTTGGCCCTGTTAGTAGTCTAATCCTCACACGACATACCAAAACATATTTACCATACCTTTCACTAACAAATTAATGCCAGCGAATGGAGAAAACAACAACAACAACCCCAAGAGCAATTCCAAAAGTTCTATTGTTTATCTTGCCTTAACTTCAGCCCTCTAGTTATTAGTGTGAGCCACCAAGGTCATACTGAGAAGGTGGAGGGCAGAGAGGCATTATCAGCTTGCCTGCTGTGTGTGTGTGTGTGTGTGTGTGTGTGTGTGTGTGTGTGTGTGTGTGTGTGCAGACTCAGAGGCACGCCACAGAGGCAGTTCTGCACCAGCGGCTTGAGCAAATTGTTAGGATATTATTTGGGAGGGGGGACAGGCGTTGCGGCACCGCTGGCGAGGTGGCGTAGCGGGGGTCCGAGGAGGGAATACCTGGCTGTCACCCTGACAATGCTCCACCAGCTGCTACCTGTTAACGGACCCATCCAATGCCTAATAGATTTTTCCCAGGAACCCCTGCACCTGCTAATTGGTGCGCTTCAGTGCCTCACCATCTCTACCTGATTGTAATTGATTATTTAACTCAACTGTTTAGCAGGATAGCTGGGGAGAAGATGGTGAAGTGTTTTAATATGGGTTCATGTGATTTATAAGATGAATGGTTGAGTGTCTGGTGGAGTGCTGTGGAGATGTAATGAAGGACTGGCTCGCACACAGACACAGACACACACACACACACACACACACACAAATAGTTTGACCTTGGAACCTGTAACTTCCCTGTCCTTGGTGCAGTGCTGTTAAGCTCACATGGAGGTGGTTCAGGTACTCTGTCTATATGCATCATACAATACTTGTAAACAAAAAGGATGTTCTCCTCCTCATGATGTTCTCCTCTTCATGATGTTCTCCTCTTCATGATGTTCTCCTCTTCATGATGTATAAGGCTATATAGTGAGACTGTTATAGCTGATAATTACAATGTCATGATAGGCATCAACACAGCTCTGATGGGGAAATAAATAAGATATTGTCTTTTTTGGGTCAATAAGTCAATCAAATCAAATCAAATTTATTTATAAAGCTCTTTTTACATCAGCCAATGTCACAAAGTGCTATACAGAAAACCAGTCTAAAACCCCAAACAGCAAGCAATGCAGATGTAGAAGCACAGTGGCTAGGAAAAACTCCCTAGAAAGGAAAAAACCTAGGAGGAAACATTGAGAGGAACCAGGCTCTGAGGGGTGGCCAGTCCTCTTCTGGCTGTGCCGGGTGGAGATTATAACAATTCATGGCCATTAAGGCCAGTTCTTTCTCGAAGATGTTGAAACGTTCATAGATGACCAGCAGGGTCAAATAATAACCACAGTGGTTGTAGTGGTTGCAACAGGTAAGTACATCAGGAGTAAATGTCACTTGGCTTTTCGTAGCCAGGCATTTAGATGTTGAAATAGCAAGTGCGTTAGAGAGAGAGAGAGTTGACAACAGCAGATCTGGGACAAGGTGGCACATCCAGTGAACAGGCCAGGGTTCCATAGCCGCAGGCAGAAGAGTTGAAACTGGAGCAGCAGCATGACCCGGTGGACTGGGGACAGCTAGGAGTCATCAGGCCAGGTATAGTCCTGAGGCATGGTCCTAGTACTACTAAGGGAGAGAGGGAGAGAGAGTGAATTAGAGGGAGCATACTTAAATTCACACAGGACACCAGATAAGACAGGAGAATAACATCATATGTAACAAACTGACACTAGCCCCCCGGCACATAGACTATTGCAGCATAGATACTGGAGGCTGAGAAGGGGGGGTCGGGAGACACTGTGGCCCCGTCCGACAATACCCCGGACAGGGCCAACCAGGCAGGATATAACCCCACCCACTCTGCCAAAGCACAGCCCCCACACCAATAGAGGGATATCAACAAACCACCAACTTAATACCTTGAGACAAGGCTGAGTATAGCCCACGAAGATCCCCTCCACTGCACAAGCCCAAGGGGGCGACAAACCGGACAGGAAGTGACGCACCCCTCCTAGGGACGGCATGGAAAGCAGCAGTAAGCCAATGACTCAGCCCCCGTAATAGGGTCAGAGGCAGAGAATCCCAATGAAGAGACGGGAACCGGGCAGGCAGAGACAGCAAGGGCGGTTCGTCGCTCCAGTGCCTTGCCGTTCACAGACTACACTCAATCATAGGAACTACTGAAGAGATGAGTCTTAAAGGTCGAGACCGAGTCTGCATCTCTCACATGGATAGGCAGACCATTCCATAAAAATTGAAATCTATAGGAGAAAGCCCTGCATCCAGCTGTTTGCTTAGAAATTCTAGGGACAATAAGGAGGCCTGCGTCTTGTGACCAGAGCATACGTGTAGGTATGTACGGCAGGACCAAATCTGAGAGATAAGTAGGAGCAAGCCCATGTAAAGCTTTGTAGGTTAGCAGTAAAACCTTGAAATCAGTCCTAGCTTTAACAGGAAGCACGGGAGTAATATGATCAAATGTGATCATGATTCTAGCAGCCGTGTTTAGCACTAATTGAAGTTTATTTAGTGCTTTATCCGGGTAGCCGGAGAGTAGAGCATTGCAGTAATCTAATCTAGAAGTGACAAAAGCATGGATTAGCTTTTCCGCATCATTTTTGGACAAAAAATGTCAGATTTTTGCAATGTTACGAAGATGGAAAAAAGCTGTCCTTTAAATATTCTTGATATGTTCATTAAAAGAGAGATCAGGGTCCAGACTAACGACGAGGTCCTTCACAGTTTTTTGGGGGACGACTGTACAACCATCAAGATTAATTGTCAGATCCTTAAGCAGATCTCTTTGTTTCTTGGGAAGTAGAACTAGCATCTCTGTTTTGTCAGAGTTAAAAAGTAATACACTTGCCGCCATCCACTTCCTTATGTCTGAAACACAGGCTTCCAGGGTAGGCAATTTTGGGCTTCACCATATTTAATCGAAATATACAGCTGTATGTCGTCCGCATAGCAATGGAAGTTAACATTATGTTTCTGAATGACATCACCAAGAGGTAAAATATATAGTGAAAACAATAGTGGTCCTAAAACATTTGATTTGTCAGAGGACAAACCATCCACGGAGACAAACTGATATCTTTCCGACAGATAAGATCTAAACCAGGCAAGAACTTGTCAGTGTAGACCAATTAAGGTTTCCAATCTCTCCTAAAGAATATGGTGGTCGATGGTGTCAAAAGCAGCACTAAGGTCTAGGAGCACGAGGACAGATGCAGAGTCTTGGCTTTACGCCATTAAAAGGTTATATTCCACCTTCACGAGTGCAGTCTCAGTGCTATGATGGTGTCTAAAACCAGAGTGAAGTGTTTCTATACATTATTACATTTTCTGGGTCAAGGTTTGGCTTTTTCAAGAGAGGCTTTATTACTGCCACTTTTAGTGAGATTGGTACACATTCGATGGATAGGGAGTCATTTATTATATTCAGCATAGGAGGGCCGAGCACAGGAAGTAGCTCTTTCAGTAGTTTAGTTGAAATAGGGTCCAGTATGCAGGCTGAAGGTTTAGAGGCCATGACAATTTTCATGAATGTGTCAAGAGATATAGGATTAAAACACTTGAGTGTCTCCATTGATCCGAGGTCCTGGCAGTTCTGTGCAGACTCAGGACAGCTGAGCTTTGGAGTAAGTAAGGTCTATTTGGTCAATACCAAGGTTCGGGTCATTGCCATTTAAAATGTCAGTCAATTCAGGAAGTACACTGACATAACAATTATCTTCAATGATTTGTAATGAGGAACATTTTGAATTGGAATTGGAATTTGGTTTACTTTCTGAATTGACTGGAATTGAAATGGAATTGCCCCCAGCCAATACAGTAGATAAGAGGTGGTGACACAAACAGAGGGGTACAGACACCATGCGCAGTTTCAAAAGATCCCCCTAAAGTTACGTGGAGTAGTTCTACCCAAAACAAAAACTCACAGTTCTTCTTCTGAAACTGGTGCCAGCAGCACGGCTGAAGTAAAACACTGTACGTCTCCTCCTCTAAGAACTGACTCAGCTAGACAGTTGCTGCTGAGGGAAAACAAAAGGATGCATGAAGATGAGGATAAATTCAATTGGATGGCAGCAATACAACATATCCCCTTCTTTCCATCCTTCCCTTTCTCTCTTACTCTCCTTTTCTCCCTCCCTCTTGCTCTCTCCCTCTCTCTCCAAACCTCCTGACAATCCTTTAACCCTCCATCCTTCCATCCCTCTTATTTTCCAATGTCAACAGTATTATCTGTGCAGCTTGAAGATTCACAAGGTCTTGATCTCATTAATAAAATAATCTAATTCAACATGTCTAAATAAAATAATCTAAAACCCAATTTTAAAACAAAATGGAGCCTTTGGAGTGTAACTAATTATCAAATCCAGCAATAATTTACTGAGAGCAATTTCATTCCTTTCTAAAATCAAGCTATTTAGTGTATTTATTTATTTTTCAAAAGGAAAGGGTCTAGCATAGCTAGGAATATATCTCTCTACTGCTGCTATTTTCATACTAATGCAGAGGGCATGAGTCCGACAACTATTGAGTTCTACATTTGATCACTTATTAACTCAAAAGCGTTTGAAGTTTAGGTGTATTGTTCTTAATACCCTGGATAGCTGTCATCGCTGTGACGAGAGAGAAGGAGAGAGAGAGAGAGCAAGCAAGGTATATTTTTGTTGTCGATGTACTGATGTGATTTTTGTCCTCAGGGCACCATTGTAAATAAGACACTGGTCTCAATTGGGTTCCCCTGAATATATAAACGTTAATAATAATCTTAGACATCCTGGACCCACTCCAATTCTCATACCACCTCAACAGATCCACAGATGACTCCGCACTGCCCTCTCCAACCTGGACAAGAGGTACACCTCTGTGAGAATGCTGTTCATTGACTACAGCTCAGCATTCAACACCACACTGCCCTCCAAGCTCATCACTAAGCTCAGGACCCTGGGAATGAACACTTCCCTCTGCTGGATCCTGGACTTCCTGAAGGGCCGCCTCCAGATGGTGAGGGTAGGCAACAACTCAACTGGCACGCTGACCCTCAACAAGGGGTCCCCTCAGGGGTGTGTGCTAAGTCCCCTCCTGTAATCCCTGTTTACCCACAACTGCGTGGCTGTGCACCACTCCAACACCATGATTAAGTTTGCTGACAACACAGTGGTGGTAGGCCTGATCACCAACGACGATGAGACAGTCTATAGAGAGGAGGTCAGAGACCTGGCAGTGTGGTTCCAGGACAACAACCTCTTCCACATTATCAGCAAGGAGCTGATCGTGGACTACAGGAAATGGTGGGCAGAGAACGCCCCCCTCCACATAAAAAAAAAAAAAGTATTATATAACCTTTATTTAACTAGGCATGTCAGTTAAGAAGAAATTCTTATTTACAATGTCGGCCTACCTACAGGGATAGCAGTAGTAGTACGGTGCCCCTGGAGCAAAACGTTTTTTCACCTTGCCGGCTCTGGTATTCAAACCAGCGACCTTTCAGTTCCTGGCCCAACACTCTAACCGCTAGGCTACCTGCCACCCTGTAAACATTGACAGGACTTGACGTTCCTCGGTGTCCACCTCACTAAGAAATTAACATTGTCCACACACACCAACACAGACATGAAGAAGGTGCGACAATGCTTCTTCCCCCTCAGGAGATTTAGCATGGGCCCTCAAAAAGTTCTATAGCTGCACAATTGAGAACATCTTGACTGGCTGCATCACTGCTTGGTATGACAACTACTTGGCATCCGACAGCAAGGAGCCAAAGAGGGTAGTGCATATGGCCCAATACATTACTGGGACCGAGCTTCCTGCCATCCAGGACATCTACACCAGGCGGTGTCAGAGGAAGGCCCTATAAATTGTCAAAGACTCCAGTCACCCAAGTTGTACTGTTCTCTCTGCCACGACACGGCAAGTGGTACCAATGCACCAAGTCTGGAATCA
Source organism: Thymallus thymallus (assembly GCA_023634145.1). Classification (NCBI taxonomy): domain Eukaryota; kingdom Metazoa; phylum Chordata; class Actinopteri; order Salmoniformes; family Salmonidae; genus Thymallus; species Thymallus thymallus. The sequence continues at coordinate 5,924,464 of CM042410.1, forward strand.
ACAGGACCCTGAACAACTTCTACCCCCAAGCCATAAGACTAATAAATGGTTAGTAAAATAGTTAACCAATAGCTACTGGGACTCTTGGCACTAACTCTTTTGACTCACATACGCTACTGTTGATTTTATATCCTGTTGCCTAGTCACTTCCCCTATCTATATGGACATATGTACCCCAATTACCTCATACCCCTGAACATTGACTCTGTACTGGTAGCCAAGTTATCATTGCTCCTTGTGTTATTATTTTTTCTATATTTTTTTCTCTGCTTAGTTTGAAAGGTCCGTAACTAAGCATTTAACTGTTAGTCTACATCCGTTGTTTACGAAGCATGTGACACATACTATTTAATTTGATTTGAGAGAAAGAATCCATCAAGGAATGTCTGATGCAATGATATAGGCTCCCTGTAGCCGTATTGTATTGCTAACTATGTATGTGTCCCAAATAGCACATTGTTCCCTATATAGTGCAGTACTTTAGGGCCCAGAGTTATGTACTATGTAGGGAATAAGGTCTAATTTAAGATGCAGGCATCGTCAACAATACAATACTATATAGTGCAGTACTTCAGGGCCCAGAGTTATGTACTATGTAGGGAATAAGGTCTAATTTAAGATGCAGGCATCGTCAACAATACAATACTATATAGTGCAGTACTTCAGGGCCCAGAGTTATGTACTATGTAGGGAATAAGGTCTAATTTAAGATGCAGGCATCGTCAACAATACAATACTATATAGTGCAGTACTTCAGGGCCCAGAGTTATGTACTATGTAGGGAATAAGGTCTAATTTAAGATGCAGGCATCGTCAACAATACAATACTATATAGTGCAGTACTTCAGGGCCCAGAGTTATGTACTATGTAGGGAATAAGGTCTAATTTAAGATGCAGGCATCGTCAACAATACAATACTATATAGTGCAGTACTTCAGGGCCCAGAGTTATGTACTATGTAGGGAATAAGGTCTAATTTAAGATGCAGGCATCGTCAACAATACAATACTGCTATAGGGAGCATCATGCTTCATTCTATAGCTAGAAGACTCCTGATATCTCCAGGAGTGATAAGTATCATGTTTGTCTGCATCTGTTGTCTAGTACTGTCTTTGTGCCTACTAGGGCCGTCTACTTTAAATGCTGCCTGTCTTCCAAGTGGCCTACTTGGTGTTAACTGCTGACTGCTCATAACTTGCAGATGATTGTTGTACACATCAACCAGGATTAAGGGGCTATTGTGACTTGTTTTGGTCATCAGTGGCTGTATTGGAGGGGGAGTGGTTTCTCCTCTCATAGGCAATTATCAATTAGTGTTAGTACTTCAGTCTCCTCTGATTTCTTAACGGCATGGTTGTACCACCTAGCTATATGTGGTTGTACCACCTAGCTATATGTGGTTGTACCACCTAGCTATATGTGGTTGTACCACCTAGCTATATGTGGTTGTACCACCTAGCTATCTTAAGATGAATGCGCTAACTGTAAGTCGCTCTGGAGAAGAGTGTCTGCTTAATGACTAAAATGTCAGATGTATATAGAGGAATACCCTAGCCCAGCCTTCATAGTTATAATACTGTGGTTAATGAATGGTTAATTAATGAATCAAGAGGATAATTCCTCTAACTCCAACTGACTGACTGGTAAGTAAACTTGTGTTGTTGTTATTGTAAAAGGGAACGTGTCAACTTGTGTCAACTTGTGTCAACTTGTGTCAACAAAGGACCCTGCTTCAGTCTCCAAGCAGGCTAAGTATACTTTGTTTGAACCTGTAAGCTGTGTTGGTTTCATCTGTCTGTCCTAGTTAGTTAGTAAGCTACCTAGTCTATGTGAACTGCTAAATTTTAGTGATTGCTACCCATTCAAAGTGGGTGCAGGTCTATCCACTTATTTTGTTCTCTGCAGATTACAATTTAATAGGAGGGGGAGTGGCTACACCTGTGCTAGGTAATTGGCTTACTGTTATTAGTAAAGCCTCCTTGTTCAGCGGCAGCTGTTTGCAGCAGATGTCCCTGAAACAAAGACAGTTCTGCAGAGTTGTTCTGTGGGAGGTAAGTGAGGGAGGCCCCACTCTCTCGCTTGCCCATATGTTTAGTTCATTTTATTCCGATCTCTTTTCTCTTTTCTCTTTTCTGTAGCCAGTCAACTATGTGTCTGTCTATCCCTGTTCTCTCCTCTCTGTATAAAGACCGGTGATGATTCTTGGGTAATGTCAGGCTCTGGCCATAGAGAAGCCTTTGGCTCATCTATTTAGCCATGGTCAGAGCCTGACAGATCTTGTTTATCTAGTTCTGTGTGGCGTTTTGTGTTGGGTCCCCAATTGGAGGCAGCTGCTAAGCGTTGTCTCTAATTGGGGAGCCTACTTATGTTTGTATGTGGTTCATTGTCCTTCATGTCAGTCGATGTAAGTAGTGTTTGTAAGTACCTGTTCTTGTGTTCTTTGTTAGTTCTGTATATTTATTAATTAAATGGATTTGTCGAACAACTACTGCGCTGCACCAGCCAGCCTTCCACACCGAGTCTCCAGGGCGCCACTCCAGTCCTGTATGTCCCGTGCCGACTCTCCGCACTCGCCCTGAAGTGCGTGTCACCAGTCCGGTGCAACCTGTGCCGGCTCCACGCACCAGGCCTCCAGTGCGCCTCTCCATTCCGGTACGTCCCGTGCCAGCTCCCCGCATCCGGTCGTCTGCCCCGCTCCATGGCCGGAGTCGTTCGCCACGCCGGTGTCCACTCCAGGACCGGTCGTCTGCCACGCTCCATGGCCGGAGCCGTTCGCCACGCCGGTGCCCACTCCAGGACCGGTCGTCTGCCACGCTCCATGGCCGGAGCCGTTCGCCACACTGGTGCCCAGTCCGGGCCCGGTCGTCTGCCCCGCTTCATGGCCGGAGCCGTTCGACACACCGGTGCCCAGTCCGGGCCCGGTCGTCAGAACAGATCCAGGGAGGAAGCTGTCCACTTCGCCGGGGCCAGAACCGCCACCGACGATAATTTCCCTCCCTAACCCTCCCCCATGTAATTGTGTTTATTGTCTTGCGGTCGGGAGTCCGCGCCTTTGGGGGGGGTGTACTGTCAGGCTCTGGCCATAGAGAAGCCTTTGGCTCATCTATTTAGGAATTGGTCAGAGCCTAACAACTACTGCACTGCACCTTGGTCTATTCACAAACCCTATCTATCTATCTATCTATCTATCTATCTATCTATCTATCTATCTATCTATCTATCTATCTATCTATCTATCTATCTATCTATCTATCTATCTATCTATCTATCTATCTATCTATCTATCTATCTATCTATCTATCTATCTATCTATCTATCTATCTATCTATCTATGCTACACAGACGACACTCAATAAATTTTCTAATTTGCCCCTTCTGATAACCAGGCGAATTGCATCTCTGCGTGCCTGGCAGACATATCAGTTTGGATGTCCGATCACCACCTCAAGCTGAACCTCGGCAAGGTGGAACTTCCTGCTCCATGATTTATTTATATTTTAAAAATGTCACCTTTATTTAACCAGGTAGGTCAGTTGAGAACAAGTTCTCATTTGTAACTGCGACCTGGCCAAGACAAAGCAAGGCAGTGCGACAAAAAACAACACAGAGTTACACATGGGAAATAAGCAAACGTACAGTCAATAACACAATAGAAAATCTAAATACAGAGTGCAAATGTAGTGCAAAATGCAGTAAGGTTAGGAAGACAATAAATAGGTCATAGTGGCAAAATAAATTACAGATTAGCATTATCACTGGAATGATGGAATGTGCAAATGAAGATGTGCAAATAGAGATACTGGAGTGCAAAATGAGCGGAAGTTAAAAAATAAATGGGGATGAGGTAGTAGGATGGGCTATTTACAGAAGGGCTATATACAGGATGAGGTAGTAGGATGGGCTATTTACAGAAGGGCTACATACAGGTGCAGTGATCGATAAGCAGCTTTGACAGCTGATGCTTAAAGTTAGTGAGGGAGATAGGAACCTCTAGCTTCAAGGATTTTTGCAATTCGTTCCAGTCATTGGCAGCAGAGAACTGGAAGGAATGGAGGCCAAAGGATCTCGCCATCACGTTTGACAACTCCATTGTGTCCTCCTCCCAGAGTGCAAAGAACCTTGGTGTGACCCTGGACAACACCCTGTCGTTCTCTGCTAACATCAAAGCGGTGACCCGATCCTGCAGGTTCATGCTCTACAACATTTGTAGAGTACGACCCTACCTTACCCAGAAAGCGGCACAGGTCCTAATCCAGTCACCTGTCATCTCCTGTCTGGATTACTGCAACTCTCTGTTGGCTGGGCTCCCTGCCTGCACCATTAAACCCCTACAATTTATCCAGTACACTGCTGCCCTTCTGGTGTTCAAACTTCCCAAGTTCTCTCCTGTCACATCGGTCCTCCACACACTCCACTGGCTTCCAGTTCAAGCTTGCATCTCCTACAAAACCATGGTGCATGCCTACGGAGTTGTGAGGGGAACGGCACCCCCTTACCTTCAGGCTCTGATCAGACCCTACACCCAAACAAGGGCACTACGTTCATCCACCTCTGGCCTGCTAGCCCCCCTACCTCTAGGAAGCACAGTTTGGGCTCATCCCAGTCAAAGCTATTCGCTGCTTTGTCACTCCAATGGTGGAACAAGCAGCGGACAGCGGTGTCACTGACCACCTTCGGGAGACACTTGAAACCCGACCTCTTTAAGGAATACCCCCCCATTTAAAAAAAGAATGAAAAAACAACAACTAATAACACTTGTCTTTTGTCTAAACTAACACCTGACTTATTTCCCTGCTAGCACTGACTTTCCTCACAGCTGCACCAATTTGTAAGTCGCTCTGGATAAGAGCGTCTGCTAAATGACTAAAATGTAAAATGTAAATGAACGTGTCCTCAATGAAAGCAATAAAAAGATAATCTTGAGAGAGGAATATGGTTAGATATAGATTCAGGTTCTTGTTGCTCTCTTTTGTTTAGCATATAATGTATACGTAGCACTGGTAGCACTTCAGTACCTGCAGGAGTTGAAACCTTATCCAGTCACATCAAACTTTCAGCAGTTTTGAACTGAGAATGAATCAAAGAGTGAGTCTCACTGACTGAAGGCTTCTACCTACACTATAATTTGATGAGATGGAATATTAATTAGGATCCAATCCTTGTATTCCATAAATTTCCATACTTCCTGATTACCAAAAGTGACATAGTACCTCTATTCTACACACTGCATGCACTCTGTCTGTCTTTTTCCATGTAATCCTCTCTGCAGCTTGACAAGATACAAGGTGAGTAAACCTTACAACGTTTGTCTGTCTTTTTCCATGTAATCCTCTCTACAGCTTGACAAGATACAACGTGAGTAAACCTTACAACGTTTGTCTGTGATACTCAACAACCTGCAAAGTCAGACAGAGGGAATAGTGTGTGCCTGTGTGTGTTGTGTGTTTTGTGTGTGTGTGTGTGTGAGATACACCCTGTCTTGTAAAGCTCAGGAAGAGGCGGAGGGAACAGCCTATTCCACTCTCCCTGCTGTCTGTCTACCTGTCCATTAAATGTGGTTTTGGACACTGAAGGTTTACCACCAGGCCTTTTTCCTCATTTATTAGTAATGGACAGGGAGAGTTGGACCAGACAAAAAAGCCCCAGTGCACTTAACACAGCCTACATGCACTCTACAGCAGCCTGGAGCAGGCTGGAACAAAGGACGAAACACACATACACACACACACGCACAGACAGGAACACATGCACGCGCACGGACAAACTAGAAGCCTGGAGCAGAGCCAGCCTGGAGCAGAGCCAGCCTGGAGCAGAGCCAGCCTGGAGCAGAGACAGCCTAGAGCAGAGCCATCCTGGAGCAGAGCCAGCCTGGAGCAGAGACATCCAGGAGCAGAGACATCCTGGAGCAGAGCCAGCCTGGAGCAGAGACATCCAGGAGCAGAGACATCCTGGAGCAGAGCCAGCCTGGAGCAGAGACATCCAGGAGCAGAGACATCCTGGAGCAGAGACATCCAGGAGCAGGGCTATCCTGGAGCAGAGCCATCCTGGAGCAGAGCCATCCTGGAGCAGAGCCATCCTGGAGCATAGACAGCCTGGAGCAGAGACAGCCTGGAGCAGAGCCAGCCTGGAGCAGAGACATCCAGGAGCAGAGACATCCAGGAGCAGAGACATCCAGGAGCAGGGCTATCCTGGAGCAGAGCCATCCTGGAGCAGAGCCATCCTGGAGCAGAGCCATCCTGGAGCAGAGCCATCCTGGAGCAGAGCCAGCCTGGAGCAGAGACAGTCTAGAGCAGAGCCATCCTGGAGCAGAGCCAGCCTGGAGCAGAGCCATCCTGGAGCAGAGCCATCCTGGAGCAGAGCCAGCCTGGAGCAGAGACAGCCTGGAGCAGAGCCATCCTGGAGCAGAGCCAGCCTGGAGCAGAGACAGCCTGGAGCAGAGACAGCCTGGAGCAGAGCCATCCTGGAGCAGAGCCAGCCTGGAGCAGAGACAGCCTTACTGCGTCTTGCTGCTCTCTCTCAGGTAATACCTTGGTGAGGAGAGACGTGACACATGGTGTGACTGAGAAGTGTGCCATGCATGTCTTGTCTGGTAAGTCTTTGGATCCATCTGAAATGGAACCTTATTCCATATAAAGTGCACTACTTTTGATCAGGGAATTGGGTGCCATAACGGACACAAATTCTCTTGCAAATGTGTTAGAGAGAATAAACAGTCAGAAGCCATGCGTATCAAACTGATCGTGATGAAATATCAGGGATAATGCGCTCCAATATTAACCGAATGTGATGCAAGTGTTCAGGAGCAAGTCTGTATTCATAAGGTTCATGTCATGATATGAGGAAAAGGATATTGTTTGAGGTGAAAATTAGGTATACTATTTGAGGTATACTATTTGAGGTATACTATTTGAGACAGAGTTGACCTGACGAGTTGCGGACATGATTATTATATGTTTTTTCAGAAGCAAAGTTGTGTTTACCCTCTAGCCAAACTATCCATCCAGCATGATTAGAGACATACCATGGCATTGTGTTTCCGCTGTGTAACCCCCTTCTCTCCAGATCACACTACTGTGTAGATTAACATCTGTTTGTCAGACACTGTAGCTACTAGCTAGGTACCATAAACGCTGTAGCTACTAGCTAGGTACCATAAACACTGTAGCTACTAGCTAGGTATCATAAACACTGTCGATAACAAGATGGATGAGTTGGCGGGACTTGTTCGTGGACAAAGGATTTATCGGGAAACGAGCCTAATGTGTTTTACTGAGACTTGGCTGAACGATAACATCCCCATACAGAACGTCACTATCGACGGTTTCCAGACCATCACAGCGGACAGGGATCGCGTCTCTTCCGGTAAGAGTAAGGGTGGTGGGCTGGCTTTATTAGTTAACAACAGATGGTGTCATCCGAACCATATTACTCTTAAGGAACAGTTTTGTAGCCCGGACATTGAACTGCTAGCCGTTAGCCTGAGACCCTACTATTTGCAGAGGGAATTCACGGCGGCCATTGCTGTTATTGTTTACATCCCGCCCTCTGCTGACGCAAACGCAGCGTGTGACGTCATCCACTCTGTTATCGCGAGGTTACAGACAGCGCATCCCAGTGCTTTCCTTGCCATTTCGGGGGATTTTAACCATGCATCTCTCTCTTCAACGCTGCCCACGTTCAAACAGTTCGTGAAGTGCCCAACCAGGAATAATAAAACTCTGGACTTGTTATATGCTAATGTGAAGGATGCATACAACTCCACTGCACTCCCTCCCCTCGGTAGATCGGATCACAACCTTGTCCACCTCACCCCACTCTACAGGCCTATGGTCCAACAGCAGCCTGCAACCACCAGGACTATTAGGAGATGGTCCCCAGAGGCGAATGAGGCCCTACAGGACTGCTTTGAAACAACAGAATGGGATGTGCTCTGTGAGGCTCATGGGGAGGACATCGATGGACTCACTGACTGCATAACAGACTATATTAATTTTTGTGTAGACAACACTGTACCCACCAGGAAGGTACGCTGTTTCCCAAACAATAAACCCTGGGTCACCAGCGACCTGAAGGCCCTGCTGAATGAGAAGAAGAGGGCCTTCAAGGAGAAGGACAAGGACAAATTGAAATGCGTCCAGAGGGAGCTGAAGTTGCGGATTGCTGAGGGGAAGAGAGTGTATAAGGAGAAGATGGAGGACAAGCTGAGGCAGAGCCAGGTGAGAGAGGTGTGGAAGGGTATGAGAAATATCACTGGCTTCAAAAAGTCAAACAGTGGGCAGACAGAGGGGACCCAGGACAGAGCCAATGAGCTGAACCAATTTTTTAACAGGTTCGATACTGGCCCTGTCCACCTCCCCTCCAGCTCCCCAGACCACACACCCTCACGGCTATCCCACCCCCACTTTGCTCACAGCACCTCTGCTGAGACAATCAGTGACCCCACCTCTGCCCCTGCCCCCCCTGGACTGATCCTCAACACCCCCCTTCCCCCCACCTCCCCACCTGGGCTGGCTTTCACCACCAACCAAGTGAAGAGAGAGCTGGAGAGACTACACCAGTGGAAAGCGGCGGGCCCTGATGGCATCAGCCCAAGGGTGCTGAGGGTCTGTGCTGACCAACTGTGTGGAATACTCCAGCGTCTTTTCTACCTTAGCCTGAGCCTAGAAAGGGTCCCTGTGCTGTGGAAAACATCCTGCCTCGTCCCAGTGCCCAAGAAGGCACACCCCACTGTCCTGAATGACTTCAGACCTGTAGCGCTAACATCCCACATCATGAAGACCCTGGAAAGGTTAGTCCTCGCTCACCTCAGACCCCTGGTGTGTTCATCAATGGACCCCCTGCAGTTTGCATACCAGCGCAAAATCGGGGTGGATGATGCAATCATCTACCTTCTGCAGAGGGCCTACTCTCACCTGGACAACGCAGGTTGCACTGTGAGGGTCATGTTTTTTGACTTCTCCAGTGCCTTCAATACCATTCAGCCCCTGCTACTGGGTGAGAAGATGAGGAGGATGAAAGTGGAAGCACCCTTAGTCTCCTGGGTCACGGACTACCTGACCGGTAGGCCACAATTTGTGCGACTACAGAGCTGTGTGTCAGAACGGGCTGTTAGCAACACAGGGGCCCCCCAGGGTACGGTCCTGTCCCCCTTCCTGTTCACCCTCTACACCTCAGACTTCAGATATAACTCTGAGACATGCCACCTACAGTAGTTCTCGGATGACTCTGCTATTGTAGGGTGCATCAGGGGTGGGCAGGAGGAGGAGTACAGGAGCACAATCAGTGACTTTGTGTTGTGGTGTGAGCAGAACCACCTTCAGCTCAACATCAGCAAAACTAAGGAGATGGTGGTGGACTTCAGGAGAACCAAGGCACAACTGACTGCAGTCCCTATAAAGGGGACGGATGTGGAAATGGTTGAGTCATACAAGTTCCTGGGTGTCCATATGGACAACAGACTGGAATGGGCTGGTAACACCGGGGCCCTGTACAAAAAGGGCCAGAGCCGACTCTACTTTCTGAGGAGGCTCAGGTCCTTCAACGTGTGCAGTAAACTACTGCATACCTTCTACCAGTCTGTGGTGGCCAGTGCCATCTTTTTTGCAGTGGTGTGCTGGGGAGCAAACATCAAAGCCGGTGATGCTTCTCGGGTAAATAAGCTGATCAGGAAGGCTAGCTCTGTCCTGGGGATGAGCCTTGACACTCTAGAGGAGGTGGCGGAGAGACGGATCCTGGCCAAACTGCTGGCCATCATGGACAACGTCACCCACCCTCTGCACACTATGGTTATGACGCAGAGGAGCACTTTCAGTCACAGACTGATCCCACCACGGTGTGCCAGAGAGCGCTACAGGAGGTCCTTCCTGCCGGCGGCTATGAGACTATATAATGCCTCACCGGGGTGCCGTGCCGTCGGCAACATAGATCTGGAACTGTTGGGGTGCTAGGACCTAGTTTAACAATTATGCATCCATCCGTGAGTAACTCTGGTCCGTCAGCACTCATCCACTCAGGACCTATTTATTCATACAGGTCTGTATATACATACTCATGTACAGTTGTTATATTATATCACATGCAATATTGTAAGTAATTATTGGACGTAGGCATTCACTCAGGAATGCATATTAGTATCCTGCCAGTTGCACCTTTTCTCATTGCTTTTAGTATATCGAATGTGCAATAAGTGCAGTTGTCCGTAATTAAACCCTGCGCACTAAGGACTGTATTTTAAGGGAATTACTATTATTACCCCAAATGATATCATACACACATTTAGCTATTAAAGTATCTCTTCCTGTCATTTACCTGTACAGTTTGTGTAAACATGCAAGTATTCACTTATCTGTAAATATAACTGTATACCTAACTGTACAGCTAATTTAACTAATTTAACCATGCAAAATTTTCACTTACCTGTTCATTTACCCAGTCTGTCTATTAAGTAAACTATTATTACCCTCGCTCATATCATACGCATTTTTAGCTACTGAAGTATTTCTCTGCCATCGACCTGTATAGTATAGTTAACCATCCAACATCCACCAATGTATAGTGTACATATTCAGCCAACCACTCATACTATGCAATGTCCTTTTATAGCTTTTTTTTTGCACTCCAGATATCTTGTATTTCTATACTTTTTCATACTGCCGCTCTATGTATCATGTACCGTGTATCTGTCTTTTGTGTACTTTTCGTTGTGGCATTTTGCACCTGCCCTGTGTTTTGTTGTAGCTGCTTGACAATGAAATTTCCCCCCCGGGGGAGCAGTAAAGTACCTATCGATACTAGCTAGGTACAGTACCATAAACACTGTAGCTACTAGCTAGGTATCATAAACACTGTCGATACTAGCTAGGTACAGTACCATAAACACTGTGGCTACTAGCTAGGTACCATAAACACTGTAGCTACTAGCTAGGTACCATAAACACTGTAGCTACTAGCTAGGTACAGTACCATAAACACTGTAGCTACTAGCTAGGTACCATACACACTGTAGCTACTAGCTAGGTACCATAAACACTGTAGCTACTAGCTAGGTACCATAAACACTGTCGATACCAGCTAGGTATCATACACACTGTAGCTACTAGCTAGGTACAGTACCATAAACACTGTGGCTACTAGCTAGGTACCATAAACACTGTACCTACGAGCTGTGCCATAAACACTATAGCTACTAGCTAGGTACCATACACTGTTGCTACTAGCTAGGTATCATAAATTCTGTAGCTTCTAGCTAAGTTCCATGAACACTGTAGCTTCTAGCCATACCATAAACATTGTAGCTACTAGCTAGGTACCTTAAACACTGTTGCTACTAGCTGGGTACCATACACACTGTACAGTACCTACTAGCTGTACCATAACAAATGTAGCTTCTAGCTGTACCATAAATACTGTAGCTTCTAGCTGTACAATAAACACTGTAGCTACTAGCTAGGTACAATAAACACTGTAGCTACTAGCTATTCCATAAACACAGTAGCTACTAGCTGTACCATAAACACAGTAGCTACTAGCTAGGTACCATAAACACTGTAGCTTCTAGCTGTACCATAAAAACTGTAGCTAATGGCTAGGTACCATGAAGACTGTAGATACTAGCTAGGTACCATAAACACTGTAGCTACTAGCTAGGTACCATAAACACGGAAGTTACTACCTAGGTACCATAAACACTGTAGCTATTGGCTAGGTACTATAAAGACTGTAGATACTAGCTAGGTACGATGAACACTGTAGCTACTAGCTAGGTACCATAAACACTGTAGGTACTAGCTAGGTACAATAAACACTGTAGCTACTAGATAGGTACAATAAACACTGTAGCTACTAGATAGGTACAATAAACACTGTAGCTACTAGCTAGGTACCATAAACACTGTAGCTAATAGCTAGGTACCATAAACACTGTAGCTACTAGCTAGGTACAATAAACACTGTAGCTACTAGCTAGGTACCATAAACACTGTAGCTACTAGCTAGGTACCATAAACACTGTAGCTACTAGATAGGTACAATAAACACTGTAGCTACTAGCTGTACCATAAACACTGTAGCTACTAGATAGGTACAATAAACACTGTAGCTACTAGATAGGTACAATAAACACTGTAGCTACTAGCTAGGTACAATAAACACTGTAGCTACTAGATAGGTACAATAAACACTGTAGCTACTAGCTGTACAATAAACACTGTAGCTACTAGCTAGGTACCATAAACACTGTAGCTACTAGCTAGGTACCATAAACACTGTAGCTACTAGATAGGTACAATAAACACTGTAGCTACTAGCTTGGTACCATAAACACTGTAGCTACTAGCTAGGTACAATAAACACTGTAGCTACTAGCTGTACCATAAACCCTCCCAGGTCTGATGGCTCTTTACGGGGGTTTCTCCCTTAAACATACACAGCACTGTGGGAGTAGGCTAGTTTACATTATGTGTATTTGGACTAGGCTTGTTTTTCACACCTCAGCCCCTGTTCACCAGCTGTCAGGCAGAGAGAATGAGACTTCTTTTTCTAGACCTCTCTGTCCCGGTGTCAAGGGTCAATTTAATTTCAATTCAGTTAATTCAGGAAGTAAACTGAAATGATTTTTTTTTTTACTGAAAAGCAACAACTTAATTGAAATGGAATTGTCCCTGATCTCTCACATCCTCAAACTGAATTTCACATTCTAATTGAAAAGCCCTGTTTACTTCCTGCATTTAATGAAATTGACCCCAACCCTGCTCTCTCCCTCTACCCATGTCAGCAAATAGCCTAGTAGCTCTCTCCTACTCTCCAGTTGAAACAACATTGAAAACACATTTTTGCAACAAATGAAGATCCACTCTGATTGAAAGGTTGTGAAACCAGCCTAATTAAAGGTAAGTGGTGGAGCAATCGTTTGTGCGGGTCCAACTTCATCTCGTCATCTTTGATTGTATCAAAGTGGAAAAATCATTGGATGTGTGGTGTTGCTCACGTAGAATTGTAGTATAATGGTGTAGTTGTCATGTTGTGGTTGAAGGGAACGAGGCGCAGAGCTAAATATATTTAACAAAACAATAAACGTACCTCACTGTGACGTGAGTGCAGATGAACACATTTACACAAACACAAGCAATGATCCACACACAGGTGGATGTGTGTGGGTCCTAAATACTATCCCCAATCAGAGACAACTCTAGACAGCTGTCTCTGATTGGGGATCATTAATTTCCCCAGTTAGGGTGTGAGGACTTGATTGTGTGCCTTCCACTCCCCCTGGTGGGAGTAAGAGGCCTTACCACAACCAATCCCTCACAGTACCCCCCCCCCTAAGGTGTGGGCTCCCGATCGCACTTAATCCCCCCTCCCCCCCAAAAATACACAAAACCAGGGGGGAAATGGCGGGGTACTGAGGTGGTTGCTGGTGGGGGCTCCGGTTCCGGCTTCGGGCGTGACGCAGGCTGTGAGAGTAGCTCCCCTCCTACCTCTCCGTTGCACGCCCGGTCCGGTCCGGACCCCGGCACGATGATTCCCCCCTCAGTACTCCCGCGATGCACCAAGTCCTGTCTGGACCCTGGTGTGGGAGCCCTCGACCCCGGCCCGGACCCCAGTGGAGCGGACTGCTCCGGTATGGGGGCGGAGTAGGAGACAGGACACGGACTGGGTACCGGTGGAGCGGACTGCTCCGGCACTGGAGTGGAGCAGCTGACTGGATCTGGACTGGACACCGGTGGAGCGGACTGCTCCGGCACTGGAGTGGATTAGCTGACAGGATCTGGACTGGGCACCGGTGGAGCGGACTGCTCCCTCACTGGAGTGGAGCAGACGGCCGGACCCAGACCAGGCACCAGTGGAGCGGCCTGCCCCTGCACTGGAGCGGAGCAGACTTCCGGACCCTTCTCCATCCCCATCCCTGGGGCAAGACTGAACGTCGTGTCCACCCTGGGCACCGACGCAGATGTGTTTTCCGGCCCCAGACTGGGCACCGGCACGCTAAGGAGCTCCTGCTCCAAAGCGGGGCTGAACGTCGTGCCCACCCTGGGCACCGACGCAGAGGTGGTTTCCGGCCCTGTGGTTGGGCTGGCTGTCGGCCCCAGACTGGGCACCGACAAGCTATGGGGCTCCTGCTCCAAAGCGGGGCTGAACGTCGTGCCCACCCTGGGCACCGACGCAGAGGGGGTTTCTCGGCCCTGTGGTTGGGCTGGCTTTTCGGCCCCAGACTGGGCACCGACACGCTATGGAGCCTTAGCCTGAGCCTAGAAAGGGTCCCTGTTCTGTGGAAAACATCCTGCCTCGTCCCAGTGCCCAAGAAGGCGCACACCACTGTCCTGAATGACTTCAGATCTGTAGCGCTAACATCCCATATCATGAAGACCCTGGAAAGGTTAGTCCTTGCTCACCTCAGACCCCTGGTGTGTACATCACTGGACCCCCTGCATACCAGCACAACATCGGGGTGGATGATGCAATCATCTACCTTCTGCAGAGGGCCTACTCTCACCTGGACAACGCAGGTTGCGCTGTGAGGGTTATGTTTTTTGACTTCTCCAGTGCCTTCAACACCATTCAGCCCCTGCTACTGGGTGAGAAGATGAGGAGGATGAAAGTGGAAGCACCCTTAGTCTTCTGGGTTACGGATTACCTGACCGGTAGGCACAATTTGTGCGACTACAGAGCTGTGTGTCAGAACGGGCAGTTAGCAACTCAGGGCCCCCCCAGGGAACGGTCTTGTCCCCCTTCCTGTTCACCCTCTACACCTCGGACTTCAGATATAACTCTGAAACATGCCACCTACAGAAGTTCTCGGATGACTCCACAATTGTAGGGTGCATCAGGGGTGGGCAGGAGGAGGAGTACAGGAGCACAATCAGTGAACTTGTGTTGTGGTGTGAGCAGAACCACCTTCAGCTCAACATCAGCAAAACAAAGGAGATGGTGGTGGACATCAGGAGAACCAAGGCACAACTGACTGCAGTCCCTATACAGGGGATGGATGTAAAATGGTTGGGTCATACAAGTTCCTGGGTGTCCATATGGACAACAGACTGGAATGGGCTGGTAACACCGGGGCCCTGTACAAAAAGGGCCAGAGCCGACTCTACTTTCTGAGGAGGTTGAGGTCCTTCAACGTTTGCAGAAAACTACTGCATACCTTCTACCAGTCTGTGGTGGCCAGTGCTATCTTTTTTGCAGTGGTGTGCTGGGGAGCAAACATTAAAGCCAGTGATGCTTCTCGGGTAAATAAGCTGATCAGGAAGGCTAGCTCTGTCCTGGGGATGAGCCTTGACACTCTAGAGGAGGTGGCGGAGAGACGGATCCTGGCCAAACTGCTGGCCATCATGGACAACGTCACACACCCTCTGCACGCTATGGTTATGACGCAGAGGAGCACTTTCAGTCACAGACTGATCCCACCACGGTGTGCCAGAGAGCGCTACAGGAGGTCCTTCCTGCTGGCGGCTATTAGACTATATAATGCCTCACCGGGGTGTCGTGCCGTCGGCAACATAGATCTGGAACTGTTGGGGTGCTAGGACCTAGTTTAACAATTATGCATCCATCCGTGAGTAACTCTGTTCCGTCATCACTCATTCACTCAGGACCTATTTATTAATGCAGGTCTGTATATACATACTCATGTACAGTTGTTTATCATATCACGTGCAATATTGCTAGTAATTCTTGGACCTAATTTACGTAGGCATTCACTCAGGAATGCATATTATATTAGTATTCTGTCAGTTGCACCTTTTCTCATTGCTTTTAGTATATCGAATGTGCAATACGTGCAGTTGTCTGTAATTAAACCCTGCGCACTAAGGACTGTATTTTAAGGGAATTACTATTATTACCCCAAATTATGTCATACACACATTTAGCTATTTCAGTATCTTTTCCTGTCATTTACCTGTACAGTTTGTGTAACCATGCAAGTATTCACTTATCTGTAAATATAACTGTATATTTACCTGTACAGCTAATTTAACCATGCAAAATATTCACTTACCTGTTCATTTAGCCAGTCCGTCTATTAAGTAAACTATTATTACCCTCGCTCATATCATATGCATTTTTATCTACTGACGTATTCCTCTGCAATCGACCTGTATAGTATAGTTAACCATCCAACATCCACCAATGTATAGTGTACATATTCAGCCAACCACTCATACTATGCATGGTCTTTTTATAGCTTTTTTTTTTGCACTCCAGATATCTTGTATTTCTATACTTGTTCATACTGCCGCTCTATGTATCATGTACCGTGTATCTGTCTTTTGTGTACTTTCGTTGTGGCATTTTGCACCTGCCATGTGTTTTGTTGTTGTAGCTGCTTGACAATGAAATTTCCCCCCCGGGGGATCAATAAAGTACCTACCTATCTATCTATCTATCTATCTATCTATCTATCTATCTATCTATCTATCTATCTATCTATCTATCTATCTATCTATCTATCTATCTATCTATCTATCTATCTATCTATCTATCTATCTATCTATCTATCTATCTATCTATCTATCTATCTATCTATCTATCTATCTATCTATCTATCTATCTATCTATCTATCTATCTATCTATCTATCTAAATGCTATTCCCAATCAGAGACAACTCTAGACAGCTGTCTCTGATTGGGGATCATTAATTTCCCCAGTTAGGGTGTGAGGACTTGATTGTGTGCCTTCCCCTCCCCCTGGTGGGAGTAAGAGGCCTTACCACAACCAAGCCCTCACAGTATTATTCACCTGGAGAAGGGTTACTTCTAATTGTTTTACATAAAGTTAGATAGTTTAGGGCTCCCAAGTGGCACAGTGGTCTAAGACACTGCATCTCAGTGCTAGAGGTATCACTACAGACAACCTGGTTTGAATCCAGACTATCACAACCAGCCGTGATTGGGAGTGCCATGGGCCGCGCACAATTGGCCCAGTATTGTCCAAGTTTGGCTGGTGTAGGCCATCATTGTAAATAAGAATTTGTTCTTGCCTAGTTAAATAAAAAAGTCATTATTACATTAACAACTGCTGGAGTAATCTATCATGGACAGACACACTTAACATAAATTGTAGTAGCGTCTTTCAACAAACTGTGGCATACACTGAATAACTTTTTGAATTTCAGAAAAGGAGGGGACATGTGGCCCACAGACTTGCCCAAAACTGTCTGTGAGTCTCTGTATAGAGGTGTGGAGACTTCGCTAGTCTCTTTACTATCTTTTCTAGCACGTCTCACCCCATAACTTAATCGAGATTCTGACTCAATGGCGGACATGCATAAAGATGGCGGCATCCATGCACTTACCACAGATGCCTTGTTTGCTAATTTCGCCATACTGTAGATTTCTCTGTTACTCTTTTTTGGGGGGTGTCTGCATTAGCACAGTATACACTATCCCAATTCTATCTCCAAGAAACCGGCAATTTGTAATAACAAAAAAGGAGATGTGCTGATTTATGGGTGCACTGAACCAAGTCGCGCACCGTAGTTTTCTAATAGTACATTACTACTGATGTAGCCAGGTTGAAACTGAACTATGTTCACAAGTAGAGGAATAAACTGCCTCAATTTAGGAAGATCTCTCTCTCTCTCTCTCTCTCTCTCTCTCTCTCTCTCTCTCTCTCTCTCTCTCTCTCTCTCTCTCTCTCTCTCTCTCTCTTTGTATCCACTCATCCACATCTTCTACAAGAAACATCATCTCTGCTTCGTGCCAAATCAATGAGCAGTATAACAGCAATTAGTTACACCAGTATACTCCCTCATTATGTCTGCATCTCAAATGGCACCCTTTTCCCTATATATTGCACTACTTTTGATCACAGCCTTGGTCAAAAGTAGTGTGCTAAATCGGGAATAGGGTGCCATTTGGGATTCAACCCCACATTCTAAACGATGAAACGATAACGCCTTGGGAGAATTAAATGGGAACTCTTCCATATAGAAATGGTAAAAGTACATTCAACCCTCCAAGGAGCAAAGTGAAAGACTTACTTGTAAGGTAGGTATGGTTGAGATTTGTGTCTGAAGAGGAGTAGCACTGCCCAGTTGGCAGAAGCATAAATCAGTTTGTGATTCTTGGATTGGCAGAGGGAGGGATTGGCGTAGTCCTATGGCTGTGTCCCAAATGGCAACCTATGGGCCCTGTTTAAAAAGAATGCAGTAGATCCAGGCTGTATCACAACCGGCCGTGATTGGGAGTCCCATAGGGTTGTGCACAATTGGCCTAGCGTCGTCTGAGTTTGGCCGGTGTAGGCCATCATTGTAAATAAGAATTTGTCCTTGGATTGACGTGGTCCTAGCTGTCCACGAATCATCATCTATCCACAATGGCCTGGTCTACCAGTATCCCCATTACTGTGTTGTTCCCTGCCATACTTATTTTATTAGGCCCATAATAAAGTCTATTTTGAGCCATGATGTGGTAGGTGTTTGAGGTCATACAAACAACAACACCTTTTAGGAAAGGACATTATCTTCCAAATTGAATAAACCCATTGATGAGGATATAGAGGCCTTGCAGTATCGATTTACAATGACATAAAACAGATTATAATACTGTTATACATTTTATTATATTTAATTGAATTGATGCATCTTACAGCAATCAATTACAAAAAGTAATTGTCCTTCTAAAGACTTTCATATTAGTGTGCGTCGTTGTGTAAGGATGATCAATAAGAACATTGACCCTGATGGATCCGAGGAAGACAGGTAAAGAAGCACTGTCTTTAGACACAAGATCTCATGGTCTCACTTCATTATTTAACGTTTGTCCAGGGGATGGGATAAAAGTCTATGGGTGAAGTCAAAGAAGGTCAGGGTTAAGTCTGACTGGTTAAGGTTTTGGATAAGGTTAAAACTGAAATAATAAAAACGAGTGCTTAGCACAGGGTTGAACCTGCGATCCTCAGAGTCGAAGCACGTAGTTTAGGGCATCAAAGTAGTTCTGTACGTAAAGAGAGACTCTAGGGGTTTAATATAATACTGGTAACATATACTCTAGGGGTTTAATATAATACTGGTAACTTAGACTCTAGGGGTTTAATATAATACTGGTAACTTAGACTCAGACATTCCTACAGCAATGGAAAATGTCAAATGTGTTTAGCAACATATACAGTAAGCACATTGGATTTTAATACCAATCAATGTGGCCTACACATTTAGTTTACACTTCCCTTTCTGCATATCCTTGAAAGCCAACATTCTGCCTCCTGTGTCTTCTGGCACAGTGCAAAATATGTGTATATAAACTAAAACATTGATTTGTGCAAAGATAAAGCCCACTAAAAGACAGAAATAGCCATGGACCTTTGAACTGCGTAACAGAGTGGCTAATCATTAGGCCCTCCCTGCTTTTGTATTGTATTTTGTCTGCAGCCTTTAGTATTCTCTTTCTCTCCCAGAGCTTCATAAATACATCAGGGAACTATAGAGGATGGGAGGACTTCCCCCTTCATAAATACATCAGGGATCTATAAAGGATGGGAGGACTTCCCCCTTCATCAATATATCAGGGATCTATAAAGGATGGGAGGACTTCCCCCTACATAAATACATCAGGGAACTATAGAGGATGGGAGGACTTCCCCCTTCATAAATACATCAGGGAACTATAGAGGATGGGAGGACTTCCCCCTTCATAAATACATCAGGGAACTATAGAGGATGGGAGAACTTCCCCCTTCATAGATAAATCAGGGAACTATAGAGGATAGGAGGACTTCCCCCTTCATAAATACATCAGGGATCTATAAAGGATGGGAGGACTTCCCCCTACATAAATACATCAGGGAACTATAGAGGATGGGAGGTCTTCCCCCTTCATAAATACATCAGGGAACTATAGAGGATGGGGAGACTTCCCCCTTCATAAATACAGCAGGGAACTATAGAGGATGGGAGGACTTCCCCTTTCATAAATACATCAGGGAACTATAGAGGATTGGAGGAATTCCCCCTTCATAAATACATCAGGGAACTATAGAGGATTGGAGGACTTCCGCCTTCATAAATACATCAGGGAACTATAGAGGATGGGAGGACTTCCACCTTCATAAATACATCAGGGAACTATAGAGGATGGGAGGACTTCCGCCTTCATAAATACATCAGGGAACTATAGAGGATGGGAGGACTTCCCCCTTCATAAATACATCAGGGAACTATAGAGGATGGGAGGACTTCCCCCTTCATAGATACATCAGGGAACTATAGAGGATGGGAAGACTTCCCCCTACATAAAAAGCAAGTCTAATAGCATGTGGTTAAAATGTAATGACAGTGATTGAATGTTACTTTTTGGATGACATACAGGACCCCTGTTTACCTCAGTGTTTACAAAGACTGCACTAGCTAATACCTGAATAATTTTACAAATGTAAGGGGAAACTATTAGATCCTGTGTTCCTGTGTTCCTGTGCTACTGTGTTCCTGTGTTCCTGTGTTCCTGTGTTCCTGTGCTACTGTGTTCCTGTGTTCCTGTGTTCCTGTGCTACTGTGTTCCTGTGTTCCTGTGTTCCTGTGCTACTGTGTTCCTGTGTTCCTGTGCTGCTGTGCTACTCAGATATACAATGTTCTCCTATCAGATGCCTGGGTCATGTTCATTAGCCATACGATGGAATGAAATAGGGAGCTGAACATAACTGAACCTAACCAATAAGAAACAAATGTTTTGTTTTGCTACAGTGTATCTGAGTTAATTTATTTAACAAAAATAACATACAAGAGGAACCAGACTGTTGCATTTTTCCACCAAACAATATTTTGTTACTGTGTGCCTTAATGAACATGACCCAGGACTGTGCTGGTCAGGGTGAAGAGGATGAACTTCCAGCCGAACATCTACATTTCACTCTGGAGGACCGCTGGGGGTTATAGTACCAGGCTACAACTCTATATGTGTGTGTGGTGTGTGTGTGTGTGCGCACGTGTGTTTCTATGAGTTCAGTTCAGTTTAACACCATCACCAGCTCCTTAATGATCTATATACAAGTACAGCAGGAGAGATGGTTTCTGAAGAACAAAGAAAATAGGAGGAACATATCTCAATCTATGTTCTGGTAAAAAGTGTTATCTACTTTATTTAAGAATGCAGGTTTTAGACAGAAGCAATTGTTGAGAGTGGCAGATGAGAAGGAAGAGACAGGGAAATGTGATAAGTGAGGGAAATTGAAAAAAGAAGGAATTGAAAGGAAGTAGCAGGAGGAGGGGGAAGAAGAGAGGGAAGTCCTCTTTCATGGGGAGGAAAGAAAGTTTGGGTGATGTCTGATCTGGAGCAGTTTAACTACACTGTGAGACACAAGACGTGGGTCGATGTCAGACTGCATCCCAAATGGCACCTTATTCCTTATTTAGTGCACTGGTCAAAAGTATTGCACTATATACAGGGAATAGGATGTAATTTAGGAGGCAGAGCCGGTCTTGGGTCTTCTACTTCCTGTCAAATTAGCCTACACTCTCTGCCCCTCCCTTTGATGGCTGAGCTGAGGAACAAAACGCAGTCAGCTGATTGGTTATCCGCTCATCTTCCCTGGATCTCACACATCAAGGTGGGATTGATTAGCCAACAGGGCCGTGCCTTCACATGAAAAGACCCTCAAAGGTATGCAGCTAATGCTAGCTACAACCCTATGGACCAACACACACATGGATGCCTGCACACACACCCACACACTCTCTCTCTCTCTCTCTCTCTCTCTCTCCCTCTTTCTCTCTCCCCCTCTCTCTCGCTCTCTCTTTCTGTGAGATTGCAGTTCCTTTGAATGGGAATTGACAAGAGGTTTGTCTAAATTTGCTTCCATCCCGAGGAGGAATCATTCTGAAGAAGAATCTAAGAACATCCGTCTGGGGGTGATGTTCATCAGACCCTAGAAAAGGTGTTGGTCCTCTGCACTCCAGCACTATTCTAGTCCTATTTACAATTAAAATAACTCCAAAATGACACAATACATTATTACCATTCATTCCCATTGGGCACAAAATAATCTACAACACAACCAAAGCAAACAGCAAATACATCCAACCAATTGTCACAAACTTGCTGTAATTTCTAAACGGTTCACCCGATATGGATGAAAATACCCTCAAATTAACGCTGACATACAACACATAAAATATTAAACATGTCATAATATGTAATAAAAGCTGACATAACAGTAAATATATATTGTCAAGATAACAAATGTACACAAACAATGGGGAATGACAATAAATGAGAGAAAAGTCTCTTTATCCTGGTGGAACAAATGACGCTACACATTCTAGGAGTTATTTTCAACTTCACTGTTCAGTGGATCCAAATAGTTTCCAGACTTTCCCATGAAGCAGTTACCTGTCATAATATAGTCATAACACTGTCATGACACAAATATTTACACCAGTTGTGACATAGGAACCCAGTCGGGGTCTCAACTTTGAGAGTAAGAATAGTATAACAGACCATTTGCAATTTCAAAATGTGGTTGTGCATCAGCAGATTTTATCTTGTTATGTCAGGCAGTAGCTACAGTCGTATGAAAAAGTTTGGGCACCCCTCTGAGGCTGCATAATAATTTACTCTGTCGTCACAGAAAATGATCACAGTGGCATGCCATTCATTTTCTAATAAAAGCTGAGTACTGGGGTATTGTCCAGACAAAGATTTTTAGTGTAGCAATATTAAGTTGAAATTAAATCAGATGTGAAAAATAGGCTATGCAAATATTTGGGCACCCTTGTCATTCTGTTGATTTGAATACCTG
The DNA here is from genome assembly GCA_023634145.1 of Thymallus thymallus. Lineage (NCBI taxonomy): Eukaryota > Metazoa > Chordata > Actinopteri > Salmoniformes > Salmonidae > Thymallus > Thymallus thymallus. The sequence continues at coordinate 5,947,197 of CM042410.1, forward strand.
TAACTACTTAGCACTGATTAATTGGAACACACAATTGGTTTGGTGAGCTCATTAAGCCTTGAACTTCATAGACAAGTGCATCCAATCATGAGAAAAGGTATTTAAGGTGGCCAATTGCAAGTTGTTGTTCTCTTTGACTCTCCTCTGAAGAGTGGCAACATGGGGGCCTCAAAACAACTCTCAAATGACCTGAAAACAAAGATTGTTCAACATTATGGTTTAGGGGAAGGCTACAAAAAGCTATCGCAGAGATGTAAGCTGTCAGTGTCCACTGTGAGGAACATAGTGAGGAAATGGAACACCACAGGCACAGTTCTTGTTAAGGCCAGAAGTGGCAGGCCAAGTAAAATATCGGCGAGTCAAAGGTGAAGGATGGTGAGAACGGTCAAAAACAGCCCACAGACCACCTCCAAAGACCTACAACATCATCTTGCTGCAGATGGTGTCACTGTGCATCGTTCAACAATTCAGTGCACTTTGCACAAGGAGAAGCTGTCCGGGGGAGTGATGCGAAAGAAGCCTTTTCTGCACACACGCCACAAACGCACATTTGGACAAGCCAGCTTCATTTTGGAATAAGGTGTTGTGGACTGATGAAACAAAGATTGAGTTATTTGGTCATAACAAGGGGCGTTATGCATGGCGGCAAAAGAACACAGCGTTCCAAGAAAAACACTTGCTACCCACAGTAAAATTTGGTGGGGGTTCCATCATGCTGTGGGGCTGTGTGGCCAGTGCCGGTACTGGGAATCTTGTTAAAGTTGAGGGTCGCATGGATTCCACTCAATATCAGCAGATTCTTGGGAATAATGTTGAAGAATCAGTCACAAAGTTGAAGTTACGCCGGGGCTGGATATTTTAAAAAGACAACGACCCAAAACACTACTCAAAATCTACCCGGGCATTTATGCAGAGGAACAAGTACAATGTTCTGGAATGGCCATCCCAGTCCCCAGACCTGAATATCATTGAGAATCTGTGGGATGATTTGAAGCGGGCTGTCCATGCTCGGCAACCATCAAACCTAACTGAACTGGAGATGTTTTGTAAGGAGGAATGGTCCAAAATACCTTCATCCAGAATCCAGACACTCATTAGAGGCTATAGGAAGCGTCTAGAGGCTGTTATTTTAGCAAGAGGAGGCTCTACTAAGTATTGATGTGATTTTTCTGTTGGGGTGCCCAAATTTATGCACCTGTCTAATGCACCAGGTTAACATTTTCTGTTAATCCAATAAACCTCATTTCACTACTGAAATATTACTGTGTCCATCAGTTATTTGATAGATCAAAATGAAATTGCTAATCCAAACACCCAATTATTTATAAATGGAAATCATGGAAATTGTCAGGGGTGCCCAAACTTTTGCATACGACTGTATATTTCAATTAACTTGTCCAGGGGTCTTTTCACAGACCCAAATCAAGAACAAATTCAAGAAAGCGTACAGTATTACATAGGACCATGATTGAATGGAACTACCTTCCATCTCATTTTGCTAAAAAAAACAGCAAACCTGGTTTTAAAAACAGATAAAGCAACACGGCACAACACCTCTCCCTTATTAGACCTAGATATTGTGTGTATTGATATGTATTGATATGTAGACTGTGTGTGCTGTGTTTAAATGTAGTAGTTCTGTCCTTGAGCTGTTCTTGTCTATTCATGTTGTAATGGTTGGCAGTCAGGACCAGAGGCTCAGAGCGGTAGCAGTTCGACAAAACTTTATTTGTTCTATAAAACAATAAACATCAAACAAGTGTCCAACCACAACATAAATGCACAATAAACAAACAATACCCCACAAAAAGGTGGGAAGGCAAGATCCTTAAATAGGATCCCCAATTAGAGACAACGCAGGGCAGCTGCCTCTTATTGGGGACCAACAAAACTCAAACATAAGAGTTTGCCAGAAACCTCTCCTCTGTCAAGCCCTGACCATAGCCACCAGACAAACAAACATAGAGATGCCTGGCGGTCTCACCACAGTCAGGACCTGACACATGTTGTAATAAAATACCAAATACCAGAGAATTTCTTTTGTACATTTTTTAAGTTCGCAAGAAAATAGATGCAACGATTGTCTGCTACAGTGTGTTTCCATTTAACTACCTTGTGTCAATAAAAACAGCTGGACGTTAATAACATCACACCAAAACATTCAACGTTTTAGCAAAAACCCACAGTGACAAGTACGAAAGCCAGCATGGACTGAATGCAAACATTTACAAATATTTGCCATATTCTATTTAATTCTCATATGCCAACGTATCGCCACGGGTCCGTGCCATGGTGAATTTTGCACTTCTGTAGATCTGAAATAAGTGGATGGTGGAACTTGCCAACCAACCAGAAACGCTCTATCCATCATCATTTGTCACAATAAATATAGTTAGTCAAAACAAAATCCACCCCTGTCGAACGGATATATTTCTTGTCAATTTTTTGAAAATGTCTCTTGTTTTTGTCGTTTCCATTACACGTCACAATATTTTTTTGGGCAACATTGCTTTTGTCATATAAACCTTGGTCAATAGAAACCTGCCTACTGACAGTCACTCAATTAGCAATGTCAGTTAACAATTTTTAGATTGGCAATTAGTCTAGCCAGCTATCTAAAGTATTTTACATGGCTGATGATAGTATAGTAGCTAGCTAGCTAGCTAGCTAGATAGATAGATAGATAGATAGATAGATAGATAGATAGATAGATAGATAGATAGATAGATAGATAGATAGATATCTTTATTTAAATAGGCAAGTCAGTTAAGAACAAATTCTTATCTACAATGGTGACCTACCAAAAGGCAAAAGACCTCCTGCGGGGACAGGGACTGGCATTATAAAACAAAAACAAAAACAAAAAAAACAAAAAAACTATTTATATATATATATAAATATAGGACCAAACACACATCACGACAAGAGAGACAATACAACACTACCAAAAGACATACCTAAGACAACAACATAGCAAGGCAGCAACACATGACAACACAGCATGGCAGCAACACAACATGACAACAACATGGTAGGAACACAACATGGTAGCAGCACAAAACATGGGGCATTAATGGGCACAGACAACAGCACAAAGGATAAAAAGGTAGAGATGACAATACATCACGCAAAGCAGCCACAACTGTTCCAGATGCTAGCTGCAGCGAACTGAAAAGACGAGCAACCCAGGGATGTGTGTGCTTTGGGGACCTTTAACAGAATGTGACTGGCAGAACGGGTGTTGTATGTGGAGGATGAGGGCTGCAGTAGATATCTCAGATAGGGGGGAGTGAGGCCTAAGAGGGTTTTATAAATAAGCATCAACCAGTGGGTCTTGAGATGGGTATACAGAGATGATCAGTTTACAGAGGAGTATAGAGTGCATTGGTGGCAAATCTGATGGACGAATGGTAAAGAACATCTAGCCGCTCGAGAACACCCTTACCTGCCGATCTATAAATTATGTCTCTGTAATCTAGCATGGGTAGGATGGTCATCTGGATCAGGGTTAGCTTGGCAGCTGGGGTGAAAGAGGAGTGATTACAATAGAGGAAACCAAGTGTAGATTTAACTTTAGCCTGCAGCTTTGATATGTGCAGAGAGAAGGACAGTGTACCGTCTAGCCATACTCCCAAGTACTTGTATGAGGTGACTACCTCAAGCTCTAAACCCTCAGAGGTAGTAATCACACCTGTGGGGAGAGGGGTAATTCTTCTTACCAATCCACATGACCTTTGTTTTGGAGGTATTCAGAACAAGGTTAAGGACAGAGAAAGCTGGTTGGACACTAAGAAAGCTTTGTTTTAGAGCATTTAACACAAACTCTGGGGAGGGGCAAGCTGAGTATAAGACTGTATCATATGCATCTAAATGGATGAGAGACCTTCCTGCTGCCTGAGCTATGTTGTTGATGTAAAATGAGAAGAGCGTGGGGCCTAGGATTGAGCCTTGGGGTACTCCCTTGGTGACAGGCAGTGGCTGAGACAGCAGATTTTCTGACTTTATAAACGGCACTCTTTGAGAGAGGTAGTTAGCAAACCAGACCAGAGACCCCTCAGAGACAGCAATACTCCTTAGCCGGCACACAACAGTGGAATGGTCTACCGTTTCAAAAGCTTTGGCCAAGTCAATATAAAAAGCAGCACAACATTGCTTAGAATCAAGGGCAGTGGTGACATCATTGAGGACCTTTAAGGTTGCAGTGGCTCATCCATAACCTGAGTGGAAACCAGATTGCATACCAGAGAGAATACTATAGACATCAAGAAAGCCAGTCAGTTGATTATTGACAAGTTTTTCCAACACTTTTGATAAACAGGGCAAAATAGAAATAGGCCTTTAACAGTTAGGATCAGCTTGATCTCTCCCTTTAAATAATGTCAACATCTTACTTTCACAATCTTAGCTAGCAGTCATCATCATGAATCAAGTCTACTGGCTAATCCTTGTCATATGAAGAGAAATAATGAAGTGAAAATATAGATGAAACGTATCGGTGCTCATCGGCCATTGGACATAAACATTACACAACAAGTTGGAGATCGCAAATTCAACAATGAGGGGTTTATAAGGAATCGGTGACAGGAGAGGGACTGAAGCAAAACTGTTACACTGCTTCATAAATTATGTAGGATGCCAGAGAGATATGTATACTGTAGCTAAGAAAGTAATACTAAGTGAATGTTGTGTAGTAAGCTAGTTAGTAGCCCATGTGCCTCACCCTAATAATTTGGTCTATTTACACCTCTGCTTTCCTATGGAGATGCATGCTGGTATATATCGTTTTCAAGTAGGACACAAATTTAATCAGGATAATCTCCTCTTTGTAATTATGTAAATCTGGGCAGCGAGCTCGGTTGTCATCGATCACTAGACCAGAAATAGTCAGTAGTTTTCATTTTGTCCCTACTTCCTCATTACACAGACATAAATACAGTTGACACCATCGAGGTGCGGATGTTTACGTTCTACACTAATTCTACATCCTAAAGCAGTGTTTACCCTCCTGATGTCCCCTGTTCCCTCCATCCTAAAGCAGTGTTTACCCTCCTGATGTCCCCTGTTCCCTCCATCCTAAAGCAGTGTTTACCCTCCTGATAGTCCCTGCTCCCTCCATCCTAAAGCAGTGTTTACCTTCCTGATGTCCCCTGTTCCCTCCATCCTAAAGCAGTGTTTACCCTCCTGATGTCCCCTGTTCCCTCCATCCTAAAGCAGTGTTTACCCTCCTGATGTCCCCTGTCTCAGTAAGCCAGTCACTTCTATGTATTTGAACACCTCATTTCCAACTGCAGTAACCTGATCCACAGACAGCTGCTAGCCACCAGCCACCCAGCCATCCAGCCTGTCCAAATATGTCTGAAAACACAAGCTAATTAAAATTAGCCCCTGTCCCTCCACAAGCAGGAGAGGAGAGCAGGAGAGCAGGAGAGGAGGACACACTGCAGTCAGTGGCCTGTGGAGAGCAGACCTGGGTTGAATTGTACTTGTTTTCATTCAAATACTTCAACTGAGCTTGATTCAGTCCTAAAAGTGCAAAACTTGCCTGTGCAATCCAGTTAGACGTTGAGTCAAATGCTCAAAGTAATTTAAAGAAATCACAAACTGTTTGAACCCAGGCAGGTCTGTGGAAAGAGATAACAGTCTGTAGCTCCACCCACCTCTTCCTCCTCCACCCCTTCCTCCTCCTCCACCTACACCTCCTCCTCCTATTCCTTATCCTCCATAGACCACACAGAGAGTACTGGGGTGACAGAGAGGTAGTTACAGGACACTGGATCTGAGGCCCTGTTGGCACCTGGTGTTCCCTTTCCACTTCCACTAAAGGGCCTGTCTGTCTGTCGATCGGGTGACCAGACCTTGGTGTGGTTTGTACTTTAAAGACAGTTTCCATTGGTTCCATTGCACTAATTATTCTCAATCAAATACTCTGTCTGTCTGTCTGTCTGTCTGACTGTCTGTCTGTCTGTCTGTCTGTCTGTCTGTCTGTCTGTCTGTCTGTCTGTCTGTCTGTCTGTCTGTCTGTCTGTCTGTCTGTCTGTCTGTCTGTCTGTCTGTCTGTCTGTCTGTCTGTCTGTCTGTCTGTCTCTGTCTCTCTGTCTCTCTCTCTCTATTTCTCTATTTCTCTATCAATTCAATTCAGTTCAATGTAAGGGCTTTATTGTCATGGGAAACATATGTTAACATTGCCAAAGCAAGTGAAGTAGATAATAAACAAAGGTGAAATAACCAATCAAAATTAGATGGAAACATTACATTCACAAAAGTTCCAAAATAATAAAGACACATCAAATGTCACATTATGTGCAAATAGTTAAAGTACAAAAGGGAAATTAATAAACATAAATATGGTTTGTATTTACTTTGGTGTTTGTTCTTCAACTGGTTGCCCTTTTCTTGTGGCAACAGGTCACACATCTTGCTAATGTGAAAGCACACTGTGGTATTTCACCTAATAAATATGGGAGTGTATCGATATTGGATTTGTTTTCAAAATCTTTGTGGATCTGTGTAATCTGAAGAAATATGTGTCTCTAAGATGGTCATACATTTGGCAGCTCAGTTTCCACCTCATTTTGTGGGCAGTGTGCACATAGCCTGTCTCCTCTTGAGAGCCAGGTCTGCCTATGGCGGCCTTTATCAATAGCAAGGCTATGCTCACTGAGTCTGTCCATAGTCAAAGCTTTCCTTACGTTTGGGTCAGTCACAGTGGTCAGGTATTCTGCCACTGTGTACTCTCTGTTTAGGGCCAAATAGCATTCTAGTTTGCTCTGTTTTTTGTAAATTCTTTCCAATCTGTCAAGTAATTATGTTTTTGTTAATTCATCAATTATGTTTGTGTTAATGTCATGGGGCTCTGTGGGGTCTGTTTGTGAACAAAGCCCCAGGTCCAGCTTGCTTAGGGGACTCTTCTCCGGGTACATCTCTCTGTAGGTTATGGCTTTGTTATGGAAGGTTTGGGAATCGCTTCATTTTAGTTGGTTGTGGAATTTAACTTCTCTTTTCTGGATTTTGATAATTAGCGGGTATCGGCCTTATTCTGCTCTGCATGCAATATTTGGTGTTTTATGTTGTACTCAGAGGATATTTTTGCAGATTTCTGCATGCAGAGTCTCAATTTGTTGTTTGTCCCATTTTGTGAATACTTGTTTGGTGAGTAGACCCAGACCTCACAACCATAAAGGGCAATGGGTTCTATACTAAGTATTATAATTTAGTATTTTTTTCCACATCCTAATCGGTATTTCGAATTTTATCTTCCTTTTGATGGCATAGAAGGCCCTTCTTGCCTTGTCTCTCTGATCGTTCACAGCTTTGTGGAAGTTACCTGTGGCGCTGATGTTTAGGCCGAGGTACGTAACGTATGTTTTTGTGTGCTCTACGGCAACGGTGTCTAGATGGAATTTATATTTGTGGTTCTGGTAATTGGAACTTTTTTGGAACCCCGTTATTTTTGTCTCGCTGAGATTTACTGTCAGGGCCCAGGTCTGATAGAATCTGTGCAGAAGATCTAGATGCTGCTGTAGGCACTCCATGGATGGGAAGAGAAGCACCAGATCATCAGCAAACAGTAGACATTTGACATCAGATTCTAGTAGGGTGAGGCCGGGTGCTGCAGACTGTTCTAGTGCCCTCGCCAATTCATTGATATACAGTTGAAGTTGGAAGTTTATATACACCTTTGCCAAATACATTTATACTCAGTTTTTCACAATTCCTGATATTTAATCCTAGTAAAAATTCCCTGTTTTAGGTCAGTTAGGAGCACCACTTTATTTTAATAATATGAAATGTCAGCTAAATAGTAGATAGAATGGTTTATTTCAGCTTTTATTTCTTTCATCACATTCCCAGTCTGTCAGAGGTTTACATACACTCAATTAGTCTATGGTAGCATTGCCTTTAAATTGTTTTGGGTGAATTTTGGCCCATTCCTCTTTACAGAACTGGTGTAACTGAGTCAGGTTAGTAGGCCTCATTGCTCATGCACGCTTTTTCAGTTCTGCCCACAAATTGTCTATATTATTGAGGTCAGGGCTTTGTGATGGCCACTCCAATACTTTGACTTTGTTAAGCCATTTTGCCACAACTTTGGAAGTATGCTTGGGGTCATTTTCCATTTGGAAGACCCATTTGCGACCAAGCTTTAACTTCATGACTGATGTCTTGAGATGTTGCTTCAATATATCCACATAATTTTCATTCCTCATGATGCCATCTATTTTGTGGAGTGCACCAGTCCCTCCTGCAGCAAAGCACCCCCACAACATGATGCTGCCACCCCCGTGCTTCACGGTTGGGATGGTGTTCTTCAGCTTGCAAGCCTCCCCCTTTTTCCTCCAAATATAACAATGGTCATTATGGCCAATCAGTTCTATTTTTGTTTCATCAGACCAAAGGACATTTCTCCAAAAAGTACAATCTTTGTCCCCATGTGCAGTTGCATACCGTAGTCTGGCTTTTTTATGGCAGTTTTGTAGCAATGGCTTCTTACTTGCTGAGCGGTCTTTCAGGTTATGTCGATATAGGACTTGTTTAACTGTGGATATAGATACTTTTGTACCTGTTTCTTCCAGCATCTTCACAAGGTGCTTTGCTGTTGTTCTGGGATTGATTTGCACTTTTCGCACCAAAGTACATTAATCTCTAGGAGACAGTACGCGTCTCCTTCCTGAGCGGTATGACGGCTGCGTGGTCCCATGGTGTTTATACTTGCGTACTATTGTTTGTACAGATGGACATGGTACTTTCAGGCATTTGGAAATTGCTCCCAAGGATGAACCAGACTTGTGGAGGTCTACAATTTGTTTTCTGAGGTCTTGGCTGATTTCTTTTGATTTTCCCATGACGTCAAGCAAAGAGGCACTGAGTTTGAAGGTAGGCCTTGAAATAAATTCACAGGTACACCTCCAATTGACTCAATCGATGTCAATTAGCCTATCAGAAGCTTCTAAAGCCATGACATCCTTTTCTGGAATTTTCCAAGCTGTTTAAAGGCACATTCAACTTACTGTATGTAAACGTCTGACCCACTGGAATTGTGGTATAGTGAATTATAAGTGAAATAATCTGCCTATTGTTGGAAGAATTACTTGTGTCATGCACAAATTAGATGTCTGTCATGAGTGTGTGTGGGGAGAGACCAAGACGCAGCGCAGGGATAGTAGTTCGACATCGTTTTTTAATTTGCTATACTATGTATTGACAACATACTATGTATAACAAAACACAAATGACGAACTACAGAATAACACTCGAAGAGACATACACGTTACGTACACAAAACACACGAATTTAACGGACGTAACGAAAACACACTTACTACAACCGTGACTGCGACATACATCGATAACGACCCACACCCGAGTGAAGGACAGACTCAACATATATGGGATCCCTAATTAGAGACAATGCATTGCAGCTGCCTCTAATTAGGGATCCACCCCAAACCCCACACAGAAACAGAAAAGAATGACACTGTCAGACTCTGACCATAGCTACATAGAGAAGCAAATAGGCTTCTCTATGGCCAGAGCCTGACAATGTCCTAACCGACTTGCCAAAACTATAGTTTGTTAACTTCAAATCTGTGTAGTGGTTGAAAAATGAGTTTTTTATGACTTCAACCTAAATGTATGTAAACTTCTGACTTCAACTGTATATGTTGAAGAGGTTGGGGCTTAAGCTGCATCCCTGTCTCACCCCACGGCCCTGTGGAAAGAAATGTGTGTGTTTTCTGCCAATTTTAACTGCAGACTTGTTTGTGTACATGGATTTTACAATGTATTATGTTTTACCCCCAACACCACTTTCCATCAATTTGTACAGCAGACCCTCATACCAAACTCAGTCAAAAGCTTTTTTGAAAACAACAAAGCATGATAAGACTTTGGTTAGTTAGGGTGTGCAGGGTGAATACGTGGTCTGTTGTATGTTCGTTTCTCTCTCTCTCTCTCTCTCTCTCTCTCTCTCTCTCTCTCTCTCTCTCTCTCTCTCTCTCTCTCTCTCTCTCTCTCTCTCTCTCTCTCTCTCTCTCTCTCTCTCTCTCTCTCTCTCTCTCTCTCTCTCTCTCTGTCTGTCTGTCTGTCTGTTGTGTGACAGTGTCAGTTCATAGTATGCTCCTAGCTCCCTTTTTTCAAACAAACTATTTCCCACCCAGTAGCAGCTAGAGAGTAGCAAACACACACACACGTATGCACACACACACACACACACACACACACACACACACACACACACACACACACACACACACACACACACACACACACACACACACACACATTTCAGTGAGCGATGCAGCTAGTGCTTGTGATGTAAATAATGAATCACACAGAGGCAGGCTGTTGGAATTGAAATTGAGCAACTATTCTCCTCTGAGAGTAAAGGCATATTATTGTATTCAGGCTTGGTCTTAAAACACTGAATAGTAATCAGCTTCATGATTTCTCAGTGTGAAGGCCTTCACATAATTTAACCTGACACGTGGATTATTTTCTTATTTTCTCTTTTTATTCTGCTTGTGGTTATCAAATAGATATTGCTTATATATGAAGGTTAAGTCTACCTGTATCAAGATAACTCATATATTCGAACAGAAGTTCTCTCAAACACTTTGATCCTAAACATCCTGTTATGTATTCAATCGTTGTGTAAAGTGTGTTGAGTCTCATTTAGAATGCACTTTAAATTGACTTGACTTGTTAGAAGGTTAAATGTATGGATCCTTTAGACTAGATGTGGAGTTCCAGTTCCAGGTCTGTTTAGAATGTTCATCCTATAGTATTAAGACCATCCAACCTAACATCATCCCTGTGCCTCATACTACCACGCTGTGTGTGTGTTGGGTGTGTGTTGTGTGTGTGAGTGTGTGTGTGTAGGTGTGTGTGTGTGTGTGTGTGTGTGTGTGTGTGTGTGTGTGTGTGTGTGTGTGTGTGACGTTGTGAAGCACAATAAATGGAGATCTGCAGAAAAGCTAATGAGCTCTGGAACTCTCTTAATAGTTATTTCTGCATCACAAATGGCACCCTATTCCCTTCATAGTAAACTACTTTAGACCAGGGTCAATAGGGGAACTAGTGTAGGGAATAGGGTGCCAGGGTCAATAGGGGAACTAGTGTAGGGAATAGGGTGCCAGGGTCAATAGGGGAACTAGTGTAGGGAATAGGGTGCCAGGGTCAATAGGGGAACTAGTGTAGGGAATAGGGTGCCAGGGTCAATAGGGGAACTAGTGTAGGGAATAGGGTGCCAGGGTCAATAGGGGAACTAGTGTAGGGAATAGGGTGCCAGGGTCAATAGGGGAACTAGTGTAGGGAATAGGGTGCCAGGGTCAATAGGGGAACTAGTGTAGGGAATAGGGTGCCAGGGTCAATAGGGGAACTAGTGTAGGGAATAGGGTGCCAGGGTCAATAGGGGAACTAGTGTAGGGAATAGGGTGCCAGGGTCAATAGGGGAACTAGTGTAGGGAATAGGGTGCCAGGGTCAATAGGGGAACTAGTGTAGGGAATAGGGTGCCAGGGTCAATAGGGGAACTAGTGTAGGGAATAGGGTGCCAGGGTCAATAGAGGCACTAGTGTAGGGAATAGGGTGCCAGGGTCAATAGAGGCACTAGTGTAGGGAATAAAACCTTATCTGGGACAGCTAAATCTGGCCCAGTAACAGTAAACATTACACTCACAGAAGTTCCAAAAAATTAAGACATTTCAAATGTCATATTATGTATATACTGTATACAGTGTTGTTACAATGTGCAAATAGGAAAATAACCTCTCTCTGTCTCTGTCTCTGTCTCTGTCTCTGTCTCTGTCTCTCTTACCACAGCTATGCAGACGACACACAGATCTACTTAGCCCTATCGCCTAACGATTACAGCCCCATTGACTCCCTGTTCCAATGCATTGATGAAGTAAACAGTTGGATGTGCCAAAACTTTCTTCAGTTAAACAAAGACAAAACTGAAGTCATTGCGTTTGGAAACAAAGATGAAGTTCTCAAGGTGAACGCATACCTTCACTCTAGGGGTCAAATAACTAAAAATCAAGTCAGGAATCTCGGTGTGTCTCTAGAGTCAGACCTTAGCTTCAGTAGTCATGTCAAAGCAATAACTAAATCAGCATATTATCATCTGAAAAATATTGCTAGATGCTTTGTTTCCAGTCAAGACTTAGATAAACTTGTGCATGCTTTCATCACCAGCAGGGTGGATTATTGTAATGGACTCCTCACTGGCCTTCCCAAAAAGACCATAAGACAGTTGCAGCTCATACGGAACGCTGCTGCCAGGATTCTGAGCAGAACCAGACAATATGAACACATCACACCAGTCCTCAGGTCTTTACACTGGCTCCCAGTTACATTTAGGATTGATTTTAAAGTATTATTACTGGTATATAAATCATTTAATGGCCTAGGACCTCAATACATTGCAGATATCCTCACTGAATATAAACCCAACAGATCACTCAGATCATTAGGATCACATCAGCTAGAAATACCAAGGGTTCAATCAAAGCAAAGAGAGTCTGCTTTTAGCTACTATGCCAGCCGCAGCTGGAACCAGCTTCCAGAAGAGATCAGATGTGCTCCTACAGTAGTCACATTCAAATCCAGACTCAAAACACATCTGTTTAGCTTTGCATTTACTGAATGAGCACTGTGCCACTGTTCGTCCAACTGTTGTACTGGATTTTATCTCATTTTAATTTTTAATTTAAATTTGAATTGTTCTTATTTCTTTTGATTGTTTTAAATTCTTTATTCTAAACTGTTCTGGTTGTTCTTGTTTCTTTTGATTATCTTAATTGTTTCTATGTAAAGCACTTTGAATTGCCATTGTGTATGAAATGTGCTATATAAATAAACTTGCCTTGCCTTGCCTTTCTTTCTCTCACATAAGTGAAATAAACAATAAAAAGTAACAATGCAGTCACAAAAGTTCCAAAATAATGACCTGTTGTAGCAACAGGTCACAAATATTGCTAATGTGAAAGCACACTGTCGTATTTCACCCAGTAGATATGGGAGTTTATCAAAATTGGGTTTGTTTTCAAATTCTTTGTTGATCTGTGTAATCTGAGGGAAATATGTGTCTCTAATATGGTCATACATTTGGCAGGAAGTTAGGAAGTGCAGCTCAGTTTCCACCTCATTGTGTGGGCAGTGTGCACATAGCCTGTCTTCTCTTGAGAGCCAGGTCTGCCTACAGCGGCCTTTCTCAATAGCAAGGCTATGCTCACTGAGTCTGTACATAGTCAAAGCTTTCCTTAAGTTTGAGTCAGTCACAGTGGTCAGGTATTCTGCCACTGTGTACTCTCTGTTTAGGGCCAAATAGCATTCTAGTTTGCTCTGTTTTTTTGTTAGTCCTTTCCAATGTGTCAAGTCATTCTCTTTTTGTTTTCTCATGATATGGTTGGGTCTAATTGTGTTGCTGTCCTGGGGCTCTGTGGGGTCTGTTTGTGTTTGTGAAGAGAGCCCCAGGACCAGCTTGCTTAGGGGACTCTTTTCCAGGTTAATCTCTCTGTAGGTGATGGCTTGTTATGGAAGGTTTGGGAATCGCTTCCTTTTAGGTGGTTGTTGAATTTAACAGCTCTTTTTTAAATTTTAATCATTAGCGGGTATCGGCCTGCAGAGTCTCAATTTTGTGTTTTTCCCATTTTGTGAATTCTTGGTTGGCAAGGGGTTCTATAACTGATTCAAGTATTTTTAGCCAGTTCCTTATTGGGATGATGAGTTTTATGTTCCTGATGGCTAGGAAGGCCCTTCTTGCCCTGTCTCTCAGATCGTTGACAGCTTTTTTGGAATTTACCTGTGGCGCTGGTCTCTCTAACTCTCTCTCGCACTCTCTCTCTCGCACTCTCTCTCTCGCACTCTCTCTCTCTCTCGCACTCTCTCTCTCTCTCTCGCACTCTCTCTCTCTCTCGCACTCTCTCTCTCTCTCTCTCTCTCTCGCACTCTCTAACTCTCTCTCTCTCGCACTCTCTCTCTCTCTCGCACTCTCTCTCTCTCTCTCGCACTCTCTAACTCTCTCTCTCTCGCACTCTCTCTCTCGCACTCTCTCTCTCTCTCGCACTCTCTCTCTCTCTCGCACTCTCTCTCTCTCTCTCTCTCTCTCGCACTCTCTCTCTCTCTCGCACTCTCTCTCTCTCTCTCTCTCTCGCACTCTCTAACTCTCTCTCTCTCGCACTCTCTCTCTCTCTCTCGCACTCTCTCTCTCTCTCGCACTCTCTAACTCTCTCTCTCTCGCACTCTCTCTCTCGCACTCTCTCTCTCTCGCACTCTCTCTCTCTCTCGCACTCTCTCTCTCGCACTCTCTCTCGCACTCTCTCTCTCTCTCGCACTCTCTCTCTCTCTCTCGCACTCTCTCTCTCTCTCGCACTCTCTCGCACTCTCTCTCTCTCTCTCGCACTCTCTCTCGCACTCTCTCTCTCTCTCGCACTCTCTAACTCTCTCTCTCTCGCACTCTCTCTCTCTCTCGCACTCTCTCTCTCTCTCGCACTCTCTAACTCTCTCTCTCTCGCACTCTCTCTCTCGCACTCTCTCTCTCTCTCGCACTCTCTCTCTCTCTCGCACTCTCTCTCTCTCTCTCTCTCTCTCGCACTCTCTCTCTCTCTCGCACTCTCTCTCTCTCTCTCTCTCTCGCACTCTCTAACTCTCTCTCTCTCGCACTCTCTCTCTCTCTCGCACTCTCTCTCTCTCTCGCACTCTCTAACTCTCTCTCTCTCGCACTCTCTCTCTCGCACTCTCTCTCTCTCTCGCACTCTCTCTCTCTCTCGCACTCTCTCTCTCTCGCACTCTCTCTCGCACTCTCTCTCTCTCTCGCACTCTCTCTCTCTCTCTCGCACTCTCTCTCTCTCTCGCACTCTCTCGCACTCTCTCTCTCTCTCTCGCACTCTCTCTCGCACTCTCTCTCTCTCTCTCGCACTCTCTTTCTCTCTCGCACTCTCTCTCTCTCGCACTCTCTCTCTCTCTCTCGCACTCTCTCTCTCTCGCACTCTCTCTCTCTCGCACTCTCTCTCTCGCACTCTCTCTCTTTCTGTCTCTTTCTATCTCTCGCACTCTCTCTCTTTCCCTATCTCTTTTCCCGTCCAGGAGAGAGAGGATCTGGAGAGGGAGAGGGAGAGTAATAGAGAGTATAGAGGAAGCTAGAGAGAGAGGGAGCTCTGAAAGACAGAAGAAGAGAACAGTAGAGAGAGAATGAAGAATGGATTATCTTATCTCAGCCTCGCTTTTCTGGAAATTGTCTTCCACGGTGTTCATCTGGCTCATCCTTGTAATAAATCACTGAGGTTTTTCTTATGATTTTGTAAGTGTTTCTATCATGTTATTAGAAAATAAATGCAATAAATATTATGTAAAACTAACATTGTTACTCAGGGGATTGGTTTCAGGTGTGGTGGAAAAGAGACGGTCGGTCACGGAGGCTCTGGATCCGTCCCAAATGGCACCCTATTCGCTATATAGTGAACTTTTTTTGAACAGAGCCCTATGAGCCCTGCTCAAAAGTAGTGCACTATGTAAGTTAAAGGGTGCCATTAGGGACGCATCCTCTGTCATAGCAGCTCTCTCCCTGGCACTACGACAAACAAACTAAAAGTGAGACAACAACAGATTGAAATGAACTACCTGGTGAGTCAGCGAGCACAGGGCCAGTAAGGGCAGAAAGATGAAATTGTGACGATCTGCAGTCAAGTTATTTTCTGGTGCCCCACCTGCCCCCGCCTGACGGAGCTGAGAGCCCAAAGTCAGTACAATACACAACGTGTCTCAGAAGGGCATTGCGGTCACAGAGTAGTGTAGCTAGAGTAGATAAGGAATGTGTGTGTGTGTGTGTATGGGTGTGTGTGTGTGTGTGTGTGTGTGTGTGGGGGGGGGTGGGATAAGTTGAATGAAAGTCAAAAGCAGGAGACGTAAGTGAAAAATAACATCATTAGAATGTAGCTACTGTCCGTCTGTCATCGCAGCATTGTGGTGTGTGGAGCATGACTGTGTTTCTAACCCCACAAGGAGCTTGAATCCTATACATGATGCTTCCTTTCCTGCACGTTACTGGCTATATGTTATGATTAAAATAGATTTAACCCCACAGGGGCTCCTTGATGCATTGTGTGTATGAAAAGAGATATGAGCCCATATGAACAGACCAGATGCTTGAGGAGACCTCATGTGACTTGACTTTAAACTTGTGACACACACAACAAACACACACACACATGATTGGCATGGTGCAGTACACACACATGATTGGCATGGTGCAGTACACACACATGATTGGCATGGTGCAGTACACACACATGATTGGCATGGTGCAGTACACACACATGATTGGCATGGTGCAGTACACACACGATTGGCATGGTGCTGTAAACACACATGATTGGCATGGTGCAGTACACACACATGATTGGCATGGTGCAGTACACACACGATTGGCATGGTGCAGTACACACATATGATTGGCATGGTGCAGTACACACACGATTGGCATGGTGCTGTAAACACACATGATTGGCATGGTGCTGTACACACACATGATTGGCATGGTGCAGTACACACACATGATTGGCATGGTGCAGTACACACATGATTGGCATGGTGCTGTAAACACACATGATTGGCATGGTGCTGTACACACACATGATTGGCATGGTGCAGTACACACACATGATTGGCATGGTGCAGTACACACACGATTGGCATGGTGCTGTAAACACACATGATTGGCATGGTGCTGTACACACACATGATTGGCATGGTGCAGTACACACACGATTGGCATGGTGCTGTAAACACACATGATTGGCATGGTGCAGTACACACACATGATTGGCATGGTGCAGTACACACATATGGGGTGAATGTTCAGTATTGACCTCTAATGCTATTTTGCACAAATCAGAAACATACATACACCATCCATGTTAAATGTCCGTTTTGTGATATTAACAGTAATTTGTGACGATTTAACCCTCCTGTTGTGTTCGTTTCATGTTAATTAATTCTGTGTTCCCGGTCCAAAATTACCACCCCATTATTGTCAATTATAAAGCCATAATAATACATATATTATCACCTAATGTTATGTTAGATCTTTTTATCAACTTAAGTTCTTGTGAACATTACAATTTTTTAACATCTATTTGCTATTTATGGCCTGTAGGCCTCATTGACCTGAGCTCATTCAACTAGTTTTTGAGTAAAAAAAGCAGAATGTATGGATTATTTTGACTATAACAAATACTCAGATGAAACATATTGTGCTATTAATGACAGACTACTTTGTGTCAAAGTCAGTCTTGTTGACGGCGGTCTGGTCTTGTATCATGGTTGTCGTAGTGAATCATACGTGACAACACTTGTAATGTCTGGAGTGACATAGCGGCACAAAAAATTGCCCGACCAGACTCTGCATCCTAAAAACTGGTGGTAGATTTGTTTCTGGATCTGTACACACCAGCCAAAATCAAGAGACCCATGTATGTTTGGACGTCTGTCAGGCCTACCTCCTTCCAGTTGTCTTTGTAAACGCGTCTCCCCTCCAAGTTGATCATGTTTATCACTATAGTTTCGATTGACTCTGTCAGGAACAGTTCGAAGCAGGATTTTATGTAATCAACCCGGGATATGGCGTATCTCGTTGGCCCTGGGGTCATCCTGATAACATTTTCAGCCGACAGCCATCCTCTCCTCTCAGTTGGGGATGAAGACAAGGACAAATTCCCATTCTTTGACTGGAATGTAACAACAACCTCAGCATGGCCCTGTTCCTCATCACTGGAATGTAACAACAACCTCAGCTGGGCCCTCTTCCTCATCACTGGAATGTAACAACAACCTCAGCAGGGCCCTCTTCCTCATTTTTTTATATATTATTTTTATTTCACCTTTATTTAACCAGGTAGGTCAGTTGAGAACAAGTTCTCATTTGCAACTGCGACCTGGCCAAGACAAAGCAAGGCAGTGGGACAAAAAACAACACAGAGTTACACATGGGATAAACAAACGTACAGATAATAACACAATAGAAAATCTATATACAGAGTGCAAATGTAGTACAAAATGCAGTAAGGTTAGGAAGACAATAAATAGGCCATAGTGGCGAAATAAATTACAGATTAGCATTATCACTGTAATGATGGAATGTGCAAATGATGATGTGCAAATAGAGATACTGGAGTGCAAAATGAGCTGAAGTTAAAAAAATAAGTATGGGGATGAGGTAGTAGGATGGGCTATTTACAGAAGGGCTATATACAGGTGCAGTGATCGATAAGCAGCTTTGACAGCTGATGCTTAAAGTTAGTGAGGGAGACAGGAACCTCTAGCTTCAAGGATTTTTGCAATTCGTTCCAGTCATTGGCAGCAGAGAACTGGAAGGAATGGCGGCCAAAGGAGGTGTTGGCTTTGGGGGTGGCCAGTGAGATATACCTGCTGGAGCGCATGCTATGGGTAGGTGTTGCTATGGTGACCAGCGAGCTGAGATAAGGTGGGGATTTACCTAATAAAGACTTATAGATTACCTGGAGCCAGTGGGTTTGGCGACGAATATGTAGTGAGGGCCAGCCAACGAGAGAATACAGGTCGCAGTGGTGGGTAGTGTATGGGGCTTTGGTAACAAAATGGATGGCACTGTGATAGACTACACCCAATTTGCTGAGTAGAGTGTTGGAGGCTATTTTGTAAATGACATCGCCGAAGTCAAGGATCGGTAGGATGGTAAGTTTTACAAGGGCATGTTTGGCAGCATGAGTGAAGGAGGCTTTGTTGCGAAATAGGAAGCCAATTCTAGATTTAATTTTGAATTGGAGATGGTTAATGTGAGTCTGGAAGTTGAGTTTACAGTCTAACCAGACGCCTAGGTATTGGTAGTTGTCCACATACTCTAAGTCAGACCCGTCGAGAGTAGTGATGATAGTCCGGTGGGCGGGTGCGGGCAACGTTCTATTGAAGAGCATGCATTTAGTCTTACTAGCATTTAAGAGCAGTTGAAGGCCACGGAAGGAGTGTTGTATGGCATTGAAGCTTGTTTGAAGGTTAGTTAACACAGTGTCCAAAGAGGGACCAGATGTATACAGAATGGTGTTGTCTGCGTAGAGATGGATCAGAGAGTCACCAGCAGCGAGAGCGACATCATTGATGTATATAGAGAATAGGGTTGTCCCAAGAATTTAACCCTGTGGCACCCCCATAGAGACTGCCAGGGGACTAGACAGCAGGCCCTCCGATTTTACGCACTGAACTCTGTCTGAGAAGTAGTTGGAGAACCAGGCGAGGCAGTCACTTGAGAAACCAAGGCTGTTGAGTCTGCCAATAAGAATGCGGTGATTGACAGAGTCGAAAGCCTTGGCTAGGTCGATGAAGACGGCTGCATAGTACTGTCTTCTGTCGATGGCAGTTATGATATCGTTAAGTACCTTGAGCGTAGCTGAGGTGCACCCATGACCATCTCGGAAACCAGATTGCATAGCAGAGAAGGTACGGTGGGATTCAAAGAAGTCAGTGATCTGTTTATTAACTTGGCTTTCGATATAGGTCTATAACAGTTTGGGTCTAGAGTGTCTCCCCCTTTGAAGAGGGGGATGACCGCGGCAGCTTTCCAATCTCTAGGGGTCTCAGACGAAACAAAAGAGAGGTTGAACAGGCTGTTAATAGGGGTTGCAACAATTTTGGCTGATAATTTTAGAAAAAGGGTCCAGATTGTCTAGCCCAGCAGATTTGTAGGGGTCCAGATTTAGCAGCTCTTTCAGAACATTAGCTGTCTGGATTTGGGTGAAGGAGAAGCGGGGGGGGGGTTTGGGCAGGTTGCTGCGGGGGGTACAGAGCTGTTGGCCGGGGTAGAGGTAGCCAGGTGGAAAGCATGGCCAGCCGTAGCAAAATGCTTGTTGAAATGTTAGATTATTGTGAATTTATCGGTGGTGACAGTGTTTCCTAGCCTCAATGCAGTGGGCAACTGGGAGGAGAAGCTCTTATTCTCCACAGACTTTACAGTGTCCCAGAATTTTTTGGAATTAGTACTACAGGATGCAAATTTCTGTTTGCTTTTCTAACTGACTGTGTATATTTGTTCCTGGTTTCCCTGAAAATTTGCATATCGCGGGGGCTATTTCGATGCTAATGCAGTGCGCCACAGGATGTTTTTGTGTTGGTCAACGGCAGTCAAGTCTGGGGTGAACCAAGGGTTATATCTATTCTTAGTTCTAAGGTTTTTGAAAGGGGCATGCTTATTTAGGGTGGTGAGGAAAGCACTTTTAAAGAACAACCAGGCATCATCTACTGACGGGATGAGGTCAATATCCTTCCAGGATTCGATTAGAAAGGCCTGCTCGCAGAAGTGTTTTAGGGAGCGTTTGACAGTGATAAGGGGTGGTCGTTTGACCGCGGACCCATTACGAACGCTGGCAATGAACTGTTTGGGCACATACCTGGACAGTATGACAGAACTCTGCAGGTTATCTCTGCAGTAGATTGCAACTCCACCTCCTTTGGCAGTTCTATCTTCACGGGAAATATTGTAGTTGGGGATGGAAATGTCAGAATTTTTGGTGGCCTTCCTGAGCCAGGTTTCAGACACAGCTAGGACATCAGGGTTGGTGGAATGTGCTAATCAGTGAATAAATCAAACTTAGGGAGGAGGCTTCTGATGTTAACATGCAGGAACCCAAGGCTCTTTCGGTTACAGAAGTCAACACATGAGAGCGCCTGGAGAATAGGTGTAGTGCTGGGAGCTACAGGACCTGGGTTTACCTCTACAACACCAGAGGAACAGAGGAGTAGAAGAATAAGCGTTCGGCTAAGGGCTTTAAGAACTGGTCGTCTAGTACTGTGAGGGCTTGGTTGTGGTAAGGCCTCTTACTCCCACCTAGGGGAGGAGAGAGGCACACAACCAAGCTCTCACACACTAACTAGGGAGATTCTCATCCCCAATCAGAGACAGCTGTCTAGCGTTGTCTCTGATTGGGGATAGTATTTAATCCCCACACAATTCCACCTGTGTGTGGATCATTGTTCCTGCTTGTCTGCTTCGTGTGTCAGAGAGCAAGTGAGTCACAGTGTTTTCGTTTGTAATCGTGTTTTGTTTATTAAGTCATCTCCTTTTATGTATTTTGTGCTTCGTGAGTCCAACTCCAAAATAATAAAGGAATGACGCTCCACCAGCGCTCCGTTTACCGTCCCATTAATGCGCACCGTGACAGAATGATCCACCACCCTGGGACGCAACGGGGGATTACATTAGGAGATATCCTCCTCGGTATGGGGAAAATTACCGAGGAGGAACACTCCTATTATCGCTCGGTGGAGGAAGGCTGGGGTCCGGAGCAGCCGAGGCGCCGGAGACGGAGGACACGTCACCGGGCTAGAGTTGAGGACCAGCCTGGAGCCCAGAAAACCCCTCAAACTGATTTTGGGGGGGGGCTATGGGGGTGGTCGGGGATCGAGGGAGAAGAGCCCCGACCACTGCACTCGTGGGGGTTCCAGGAGGAGCCCCTACAGCCATGGGAGCAGGAGTACAGAGAGGAGTCGGAGGAAGACGACGACGATGTGCTTCTGTTCCCTCACTCGTGGGGGTTCCCGGAAGAACCCTCACAGGATGGGGATTGGCGGTGGAGTAGGCACGACAGGGACAGTCGTGCTCCAGCGCCAGTTCCCAGTCCGGTGCCTCCAGCGCCGGTCCAGAGTCGGAGGAGGAGGAGACCGACTCGGCGCACCACACCATCGGTGCGCAACACTAGCCCGGTGCGACCCGTACCAGATAAACGCACCAACCCAACGGTGCGTTTCCCCAGCCCGGTACGGCCCGCGCCTGCTCCACGCACCAGCCAAACGGTGCGTTTCCCCAGCCCGGCGCGACCCGTGCCAGCTCCACGCACCAGCCCTATGGTGCGTTTCCCCAGCCCGGTACGGCCCGCGCCTGCTCCACGCACTAGCCAAACGGTGCGTTTCCCCAGCCCGGCGCGACCCGTGCCAGCGCCTCGCATCAGACCACTAGTGCGTTTCCCCAGTCCTGTACGCCCCGTGCCTACTCCTCGCACGGAGGCTACAACGACGGTCGCCAGCACAGCTCTGTGGTTGGAGACCATCTCTGCGTCGGTGCCCAGAGTGGGCACGACGTTCAGTCCCGCTGTGGAGCAGGAGCTACATAGCGCGTCGGTGCCCAGTCTGGGGCCGACAGCCAGCCCAACCACAGGGCTGGAAACCATCTCTGCGTCGGTGCCCAGGGTGGGCACGACGTTCAGTCCCGCTGTGGAACTGGAGCTCCATAGCGCGTCGGTGCCCAGCCTGGGGCCGACAGCCAGCCCAACCACAGGGCTGGATACCATCTCTGCGTCGGTGCCCAGAGTGGGCACGACGTTCAGTCCCGCTGTGGAGCTGGAGCTCCATAGCACGTCGGTGCCCAGTCTGGGGCCGACAGCCAGTCCTATCACAGGGCTGGAGACCATCTCTGCGTCGGTGCCCAGGGTGGGCACGACGTTCAGCCCCGCTGTGGAGCAGGAGCTCCATAGCGTGTCGGTGCCCAGTCTGGGGCCGACAGCCAGCCCAACCACAGGGCTGGAAACCCTCTCCGCGTCGGTGCCCAGGGTGGGCACGACGTTCAGCCCCGCTGTGGAGCAGGAGCTCCATAGCGTGTCGGTGCCCAGTCTGGGGCCGACAGCCAGCCCCACCAGAGGGCTGGAAACCATCTCTGCGTCGGTGCCCAGGGTGGGTACGACGTTCAGCCCCGCTGTGGAGCAGGAGCTCCATAGCGTGTCGGTGCCCAGTCTGGGGCCGACAGCCAGCCCCACCAGAGGGCTGGAAATCATCTCTGCGTCGGTGCCCAGGGTGGGCACGACGTTCAGCCCCGCTGTGGAGCAGGAGCTCCATAGCGTGTCGGTGCCCAGTCTGGGGCCGACAGCCAGCCCCACCAGAGGGCTGGGAACCATCTCTGCGTCGGTGCCCAGGGTGGGCACGACGTTCAGTCCCGCTGTGGAGCAGGAGCTCCATAGCGCGTCGGTGCCCAGTCTGGGGCCGACAGCCAGACCAGCTGCAGGGCTGAAGACCACCTCTGCGTCGGTGCCCAGGGTGGGCACGGCATCCAGCCTGAGGTCTCCGGAGAAGGTCAGCAGCCCGAGGCCTCCTGTGACGGTCAGCAGCCTGAGGTCTCCTGTAAAGGTCAGCAGCCTGAGGCCTCCAGTGAAGGTCAGCAGCCCGAGGCCTCCAGTGAAGGTCAGCAGCCCGAGGCCTCCAGCGAGGGTCAGCAGCCCGAGGCCTCCAGCGAAGGTCAGCGCCACGCCACCTCCAGCGAAGGTTAGCGCCACGCCACCTCCAGCGAAGGTCAGCGCCACGCCACCTCCAGCGAAGGTCAGCGTTCCGCCACCTCCAGCGAAGGTCAGCGTTCCGCCACCTCCAGCGAAGGTCAGCGTTCCGCCACCTCCAGCGAAGGTCAGCGTTCCGCCACCTCCAGCGAAGGTCAGCAGCCCGGAGCCTCCAGCCACAGCTCAAGGCCTGGAGCCTCCTCCACCGGTGCCCAGTCCAGGGCCGGTCGTCTGCTTCGCTCCAGTGCCGGAGCAGTCCGCTCCACCGGTGCCCAGTCCGGGGCCGGTCGTCTGCGTCGCTCCAGTGCCGGAGCAGTCCGCTCCACCGGTGCCCAGTCCGGGGCCGGTCGTCTACGTCGCTCCATTGACGGAGCAGTCCGCTCCACCGGTGCCCAGTCCGGGGCCGGTCGTCTATGTCGCTCCAGTGCCGGAGCAGTCCGCTCCACCGGTGCCCAGTCCGGGGCCGGTCGTCTGCGCCGCTTCAGTGCCGGAGCAGTCCGCTCCACCGGTGCCCAGTCCGGGGCCGGTCGTCTACGTCGCTCCAGTGACGGAGCAGTCCGCTCCACCGGTGCCCAGTCCGGGGCCGGTTGTCAGCCCCTCTCCAGGGTCGAGGGCTCCCGCACCAGGGTCCAGACAGGACTTGGTGAATGGCGGGAGTACTGAGGGGGGAACCATCGCGCCGGGGTCCGGACCGGACCGGCGTGCAACGGAGAGGTAGGAGGAAAGCTACTCTCACAGCCTGTGCCACGCCCGGAACCGGAACCGGAGCCCCCACCAGCAACCACCTCAGTACCCCGCCATGTCCCCCCTAGTTTTGGACATTTTCTCTTTCAGGAGAGGGGGGATTTTTTTTGTGTGCGATCGGGAGTCCGCACCTTAGGGGGGGGGGTACTGTGAGGGCTTGGTTGTGGTAAGGCCTCTTACTCCCACCTAGGGGAGGAGAGAGGCACACAACCAAGCTCTCACACACTAACTAGGGAGATTATCATCCCCAATCAGAGACAGCTGTCTAGCGTTGTCTCTGATTGGGGATAGTATTTAATCCCCACACAATTCCACCTGTGTGTGGATCATTGTTCCTGCTTGTCTGCTTCGTGTGTCAGAGAGCAAGTGAGTCACAGTGTTTTCGTTTGTAATCGTGTTTTGTTTATTAAGTCATCTCCTTTTATGTATTTTGTGCTTCGTGAGTCCAACTCCAAAATAATAAAGGAATGACGCTCCACCAGCGCTCCGATTACCGTCCCATTAATGCGCACCGTGACAAGTACGTTGGGTACATAGAATAAAAGGAGCAGATTTCTGGGCGTGGTGGAATAGATTGAGGGCATAATGTATAGACAAGGGTATAGTAGGATTTGAGTTCAGTGGAGGTAACCCTAGGCGTTGGGTAATGAAAAGAGAGGTTGCATCTCTGGAGACACCAGTTAAGCCAGGTGAGGTCTCCGCATGTGTGGGGGGTGAGACAAAGGAGCTATCAGAGGCATGTTGAGCGGGACTGGGGGCTCTACAGTGAAATAAAACAATAATAGCTAGCCTGAACAGCAAAAGACAAGGCATATTGAAATAAGAAAGGGGCATAAAAACAAACACAGTTAATTAAGAGAGCTAAGACAACGATGGGTAATGGCGATGTATGGACAAAGAGGGTCAGATAGAGAAATGTGATGTGCTACACACAGGACCAGCTGTGAAGCTGTTTTAGGGCCCTAAAACGGAACCTTGGGGAACACCGAAACTTACAATTGATTTGTCAGAGGACAAACCATCCACGGAGACAAACTGATATCTCTCCGACAGATAAGATCTAAACCAGGCAAGAACTTGTACGTGTAGACCAATTAAGGTTTCCAATCTCTCCAAAAGAATATGATGGTCGATGGTGTCAAAAGCAGCACTAAGGTCTAAGAGCACGAGGACAGATGCAGAGCCTTGGTCTGACGCCATTAAAAGGTTGTTTACCACTTTCACAAGTGCAGTCTCCGTGCTATGATAGGGTCTAAAACCAGACTGAAGTGTTTTGTATACATTATTTGTATACAGCTTTTTCTACGATTTCTGAAAGAAATGGGAGATTCGATATAGGCCAATAGTTTTCTACATTTTTCAAGAGAGGCTTTATTACTGCCACTTTTAGTGAGTTTGGTACACATTCGATGGATAGGGAGCCATTTACTATGTCCAGCATAGGAGGGCCGAGCACAGGAAGTAGCTCTTTCAGTAGTTTAGTTGAAATAGGGTCCAGTATGCAGGTTGAAGGTTTAGAGGCCAAGACAATTTTCATGAATGTGTCAAGAGATATAGGATTAAAAAACTTGAGTGTCTCCATTGATCCCAGGTCCTGGCAGTTCTGTGCAGACTCAGGACAGCTGAGCTTTGGGGAAATACGCAGATTCAAAAAGGAGTCTGTAATTTGCTTTCTAATGATAATGATCTTTTTGTTGAAGAAGTTCATGAACTCATCGCTGCTGAAGTGAAAGGCATCCTCTCTTGGGGAATGCTGCTTTTTAGTTAGCTTTGCAACAGTATCAAATATAAATGTAGGATTATTCTTATTCTCCTCAATTAGGTTGGAAAAATAGGATGATTGAGCAGCAGTGAGGACTCGTCGATATTGCACTGTACTTTCTTTCCAAGCTAGTAGGAAGACTTCCAGTTTGGTGGAGCGTCATTTCCGTTCCAGTTTTCTGCAAGCTTGCTTCAGAGCTCGGGTATTTTCTGTGTACCAGGGAGCTAGTTTCTTTTGGCAAATGTTTTTTGTTTTTAGGGGTGCGACTACATCTAGGGTATTACGCAAGGTTAAATTTAGATCCTCAGTTTGATTGTTAACTGATTTTTGTACTCTGACGTCCTTGGATAGGTGGATGGAGTCTGGAAGAGCATCTAGGAATCTTTGGGTTGTCCGAGAATTTATAGCACAGCTTTTGATGATCCTTGGTTGGGGTTTAAGCAAATAATTTGTTGCGATTGCAAACGAAATAAAATGGTGGTCCGATATTCCAGGATTATGAGGAAAAACATTTAGATCCACAATATTTATTCCACGGGACAGAACTAGATCCAGTGTATGACTGTGGCAATGAGTAGGTCCGGAGACATGTTGGTCAAAACCCACTGAGTCGATGATGGCGCCGAAAGCCTTTTGTAATGGATCTGTGGACTTTTCCATGTGAATGTTAAAGTCACCAAAAATTAGAATATTATCTGCCATGACTACAAGGTCTGATAGGAATTCAGAGAACTCAGTAAGGAACTCTGTATAAGGCCCAGGAGGCCTGTAAATAGTAGCTATAAAAAGTGATTGAGTAGGCTGCATAGATTTCATGACTAGAAGCTCAAAAGATGAAAACGCTGTCCTTTTTTGGGGAGTAAATTGAAATTTGCTATCGTGAATGTTAGCCACACCTCCGCCTTTGCGGGATGCGCGGGGGACATGGTCACTAGTGTAACCAGGAGGAGAGCCTCACCAGGAGGAGAGCCTCACATGCAGTATATTGTTTGGTCATTGTGCAGCCACAGAATTAATTGTGAGCAAGGCCTCAAAAAAGCTTTATATACCAGAGCTACGAGAAAAGTTCTATATTTTATTGAAAGAATGTTGCGATTGTTTGTGAGAATGCCAACAGGTGTGGTTCCGTGGGGGAAAGATTCTATTGGGAAAGTTTCCCGTGGGGGTTGCCATGGAAGCCAAGAAGGGCAGTGAGATGTGTGTGTGTGTGTGTGCTCAAACACACATGCATGTTGGGGTCTGGCAGAGGAAGTGTGTCAATCTGCTGAATGGGCATGTGCCTGAACTAAATGTTATACACTAATTGTAGTCTCACCCATTCATTTCTAATGACCGGTCATTTTAGACCAGGAACACCACAAGTGAACAAAAGTTAAATAAAACACAGAAAATTAAACAAAAATCATCCAAATGTATTTTGTGTGTTCAGATGAACTGTGTGGACAAAGTCATGGAACCTTATGACAGTCAGATTAAAGGAACTACATCTTTCAGAGAGAGAACTTGTAAATCGGTCGAAAAACAACAGGAGGGTTAAATAAATAATATATACCCGGTCATTGGTCCTTGGTACTTGATCCTTGGTCTCTCCCTGTATCCCTCTCTCCCTGTCTCCCTCTCTCCCTCTCTCTCCCTCTCTCCCTCTCACTCCTCTCCCACTCTCTCCCTCCTCTCTCCCTCTCTCCCTCTCACTCCTCTCTCACTCCTCTCCCCCTCTCTCCCTCTCACTCCTCTCTCCCTCTCTTCCTCTCACTCTCTCACTCCTCTCTCCCTTTCACTCCTCTCTCCCCCTCTCACTCCTCTCTCCCTCTCCCCCTCTCTCCCTCTCACTCCTCTCCCCCTCTCACTACTCTCTCCCTCTCCCCCTCTCACTCCTCTCCCCCTCTCTCCCTCTCACTCCTCTCTCCCTCTCACTCCTCTCTCCCCTTCTCAATCCTCTCTCCCTCTCTCCCTCTCCCCCTCTCACTCCTCTCCCCCTCTCTCCCTCTCTCCCTCTCACTCCTCTCACTCCTCTCCCCCTCTCTCCCTCTCACTCCTCTCTCCCTCTCCCCTTCTCAATCATCTCCCCCTTTCTCCCTCTCTCCCTCTCTCCCTCTCCCCCTCTCCCCCTCTCACTCCTCTCCCCCTCTCTCCCTCTCTCACTCTCACTCCTCTCTCTATATCTCTCTTGCTCTCTTTCCCCCTTCTCATGAAATATGGTGACACTCTCAAGCACAAGGCAGTGTACCATGGTGGAGCTGGACGGAGCAGGAAGGTGATGATGAGTGTGGTTGTTGGGATGACATTATTGCACTGACCAAAGACTGCTGTGAAACATGGAAGACTCCCTGTTTGTGTGTGTGTGTGTGTGTGTGTGTGTGTGCAGTAACAAGTAACCTATACTGTATGTCTATATATTATAACCCAGAACATAAACCTTAAATGGAATACTTTTATTTTTTTTATTTATTTTATTTTTACCTTTATTTTACTAGGCAAGTCAGTTAAGAACATATTCTTATTTTCAATGACGGCCTAGGAACAGTGGGTTAACTGCCTTGTTCAGGGGCAGAACGACAGATTTTTACCTTGTCAGCTCGGGGATTTGATCCAGCAACCTTTCGGTTATGGGCCCAACACTCTAACCACTGGGCTACCTGCCGCCCCATTTGATTTAAATCCGGTACAACAAACAGATAAAATCCTCTAATGATACATCTGATCGACCAGAACTACTTCCACTCTAATGATACATCTGATCGACCAGAACTACTTCCACTCTAATGATACATCTGATCGACCAGAACTACTTCCACTCTAATGATACATCTGATCGACCAGAACTACTTCCACTCTAATGATACATCTGATCGACCAGAACTACTTCCACTCTAATGATACATCTGATCGACCAGAACTACTTCCACTCTAATGATACATCTGATCGACCAGAACTACTTCCACTCTAATGATACATCTGATCGACCAGAACTACTTCCACTCTAATGATACATCTGATCGACCAGAACTACTTCCACTCTAATGATACATCTGATCTACCAGATCTACTAACACTCTAATGATACATTTTATCTACCATACCTACTTCCACTTCACTCAAATGATACATCTGATCTACCAGATCTACTTCCACTTCACTCTAATGATACATCTGATCTACCAGATCTACTTCCACTTCACTCTAATGATACATCTGATCTACCAGATCTACTTCCACTTCACTCTAATGATACATCTGATCTACCAGATCTACTTCCACTCTAATGATACATCTGATCTACCAGATCTACTTCCACTTCACTCTAATGATACATCTGATCTACCAGAACTACTTCCACTCTAATGATACATCTGATCTACCAGATCTACTTCCACTCTAATGATACATCTGATCTACCAGATCTACTTCCAATCCACTCTAGTGATCCATCTGATCTCCCAGATCTACTTCCACTTACCTCTAATGATACATCTGATCGACCAGACCTACTTCCACTCTAATGATACATCTGATCTACCAGACCTACTTCCTCAAATGCTGATGCTCCAGATACTCAACTTGTCTAAAGAAGGCCAGTTTTATTGATTCTTTAATCAGCACAACAGTTTTCAGCTGTGCTAACATAATTGCAAAATGGTTTTCTAAAGATCAATTAGCCTTTTAAAATGATAAACTTGGTTTAGGGTTGCTGATAATGGGCCTCTGTACGCCTATGTAGATATTCCATAAAAAATCTGCCATTTCCAGATATAATAGTCATTTACAATATTAACAATGTCTACACTGTATTTCTGATCAATGTTATGTTTTTTAATGGACAAAAAAAATGACATTTCTAAGTGACCACAAACTTTTGAACGGTAGTGTATATATACATGCATATATATATATATATATATTTATAATCCAACATTGTTCATTCTAATATTTATATATTTATATATTTTTACTTTTAGATTTGTGTGTATTGTTAGATATTACTGCACTGCTGGTTGATCACATCAGGGGATAGTAGTGCTGGAATGATCACATCAGGGGACAGTAGTGCTGGGTAATCACATTAGGGGATAGTAGTGCTGGAATGATCACATCAGGGGACAGTTGATCACATTAGGGGACAATAGTGCTGGGTGATCACAACAGGGGACAGTAGTGCTGAGTAATCACATCAGGGGACAGTTGATCACATTAGGGGACAATAGTGCTGGGTGATCACAACAGGGGACAGTAGTGCTGAGTAATCACATCAGGGGACAGTTGTGCTGGGTAATCACATCAAGGGACAGTAGTGCTGGGTGATCACATCAGGGGACAGTAGTGCTGGGTGATCACATCAGGGGACAGTAGTGCTGGGTGATTCGCATCACCCACACCAGGCTAGAAGAAAGGAGAGTAGGCAGCTCCTTAATTACTTCATAAATTTTAATCAGATCCAATTAATTAAATGTTTTCAAGTCTGGGCGGTCGTAGCTAGAAGAGTTCCGTGGACGGCCGGCTGACCACAGTAGGGGACCTTGAATAAAAAACTTAAACCAACCAACTCCATAAAAAATCCACTATTTTAATGAGCCAAACAGATATATTTTGTTAGTGTGTAATTCTTCAGCGTCTAAAGCTGTCCTATTAAGAGCCCTGAAAGCACTTACCTACTTCCTTGAATCATTTGCTATGTAAAATGGCACACTATTCCCTATAGGGCTCTGGTCAAAAGTAGTGCACTATGTAGGGAATAGGGTGCCATTTGGGACGCCCTAGGTGTTTAACCCTCTGGTCCTAAACTGTGGATAGAGGCCCAAATGGCACCCTATTCCCTATATGAGGTTCCCTATGGGCCCTGGATAAAAGTAGTGCACTGCAGAGAGAAGAGGGTGCCATTTAGGAGACAGACAGAGACTGCCTGCCTGTAGAGCTGAGGGCAATGTGGTCGGTGCAGTGTTGATAGTTTACTAGCATTGATATGGCATGTGCAGTTTTCAATGTGGTCGGTGCAGTGTTGATAGTTTACTAGCATAGATATGGCATGTGCAGTTTTCAATGTGGTCGGTGCAGTGTTGATAGTTTACTAGCATAGATATGGCATGTGCAGTTTTCAATGTGGTCGGTGCAGTGTTGATAGTTTACTAGCATAGATATGGCATGTGCAGTTTTCAATGTGGTCGGTGCAGTGTTGATAGTTTACTAGCATAGATATGGCATGTGCAGTTTTCAATGTGGTCGGTGCAGTGTTGATAGTTTACTAGCATAGATATGGCATGTGCAGTTTTCAATGTGGTCGGTGCAGTGTTGATAGTTTACTAGCATAGATATGGCATGTGCAGTTTTCAATGTGGTCGGTGCAGTGTTGATAGTTTACTAGCATAGATATGGCATGTGCAGTTTTCAATGTGGTCGGTGCAGTGTTGATAGTTTACTAGCATAGATATGGCATGTGCAGTTTTCAATGTGGTCGGTGCAGTGTTGATAGTTTACTAGCATAGATATGGCATGTGCAGTTTTCAATGTGGTCGGTGCAGTGTTGATAGTTTACTAGCATAGATATGGCATGTGCAGTTTTCAATGTGGTCGGTGCAGTGTTGATAGTTTACTAGCATAGATATGGCATGTGCAGTTTTCAATGTGGTCGGTGCAGTGTTGATAGTTTACTAGCATAGATATGGCATGTGCAGTTTTCAATGTGGTCGGTGCAGTGTTGATAGTTTACTAGCATAGATATGGCATGTGCAGTTTTCAATGTGGTCGGTGCAGTGTTGATAGTTTACTAGCATAGATATGGCATGTGCAGTTTTCAATGTGGTCGGTGCAGTGTTGATAGTTTACTAGCATAGATATGGCATGTGCAGTTTTCAATGTGGTCGGTGCAGTGTTGATAGTTTACTAGCATAGATATGGCATGTGCAGTTTTCAATGTGGTCGGTGCAGTGTTGATAGTTTACTAGCATAGATATGGCATGTGCAGTTTTCAATGTGGTCGGTGCAGTGTTGATAGTTTACTAGCATAGATATGGCATGTGCAGTTTTCAATGTGGTCGGTGCAGTGTTGATAGTTTACTAGCATAGATATGGCATGTGCAGTTTTCAATGTGGTCGGTGCAGTGTTGATAGTTTACTAGCATAGATATGGCATGTGCAGTTTTCAATGTGGTCGGTGCAGTGTTGATAGTTTACTAGCATAGATATGGCATGTGCAGTTTTCAATGTGGTCGGTGCAGTGTTGATAGTTTACTAGCATAGATATGGCATGTGCAGTTTTCAATGTGGTCGGTGCAGTGTTGATAGTTTACCAGCATAGATATGGCATGTGCAGTTTTCAATGTGGTCGGTGCAGTGTTGATAGTTTACCAGCATAGATATGGCATGTGCAGTTTTCAATGTGGTCGGTGCAGTGTTGATAGTTTACTAGCATAGATATGGCATGTGCAGTTTTCAATGTGGTCGGTGCAGTGTTGATAGTTTACTAGCATAGATATGGCATGTGCAGTTTTCAATGTGGTCGGTGCAGTGTTGATAGTTTACTAGCATAGATATGGCATGTGCAGTTTTCAATGTGGTCGGTGCAGTGTTGATAGTTTACTAGCATAGATATGGCATGTGCAGTTTTCAATGTGGTCGGTGCAGTGTTGATAGTTTACTAGCATAGATATGGCATGTGCAGTTTTCAATGTGGTCGGTGCAGTGTTGATAGTTTACTAGCATAGATATGGCATGTGCAGTTTTCAATGTGGTCGGTGCAGTGTTGATAGTTTACTAGCATAGATATGGCATGTGCAGTTTTCAATGTGGTCGGTGCAGTGTTGATAGTTTACTAGCATTGATATGGCATGTGCAGTTTTCAATGTGGTCGGTGCAGTGTCGATAGTTTACTAGCATTGATATGGCATGTGCAGTTTTCAATGTGGTCGGTGCAGTGTCGATAGTTTACTAGCATAGATATGGCATGTGCAGTTTTCAATGTGGTCGGTGCAGTGTCGATAGTTTACTAGCATTGATATGGCATGTGCAGTTTTCAATGTGGTCGGTGCAGTGTCGATAGTTTACTAGCATAGATATGGCATGTGCAGTTTTCAATGTGGTCGGTGCAGTGTCGATAGTTTACTAGCATAGATATGGCATGTGCAGTTTTCAATGTGGTCGGTGCAGTGTCGATAGTTTACTAGCATAGATATGGCATGTGCAGTTTTCAATGTGGTCGGTGCAGTGTCGATAGTTTACTAGCATAGATATGGCATGTGCAGTTTTCAATGTGGTCGGTGCAGTGTCGATAGTTTACTAGCATAGATATGGCATGTGCAGTTTTCAATGTGGTCGGTGCAGTGTCGATAGTTTACTAGCATAGATATGGCATGTGCAGTTTTCAATGTGGTCGGTGCAGTGTCGATAGTTTACTAGCATAGATATGGCATGTGCAGTTTTCAATGTGGTCGGTGCAGTGTCGATAGTTTACTAGCATAGATATGGCATGTGCAGTTTTCAATGTGGTCGGTGCAGTGTCGATAGTTTACTAGCATAGATATGGCATGTGCAGTTTTCAATGTGGTCGGTGCAGTGTCGATAGTTTACTAGCATAGATATGGCATGTGCAGTTTTCAATGTGGTCGGTGCAGTGTTGATAGTTTACAAGCATAGATATGGCATGTGCAGTTTTCAATGTGGTCGGTGCAGTGTTGATAGTTTACTAGCATAGATATGGCATGTGCAGTTTTCAATGTGGTCGGTGCAGTGTTGATAGTTTACTAGCATAGATATGGCATGTGCAGTTTTCAATGTGGTCGGTGCAGTGTTGATAGTTTACTAGCATAGATATGGCATGTGCAGTTTTCAATGTGGTCGGTGCAGTGTTGATAGTTTACTAGCATAGATATGGCATGTGCAGTTTTCAATGTGGTCGGTGCAGTGTTGATAGTTTACTAGCATAGATATGGCATGTGCAGTTTTCAATGTGGTCGGTGCAGTGTTGATAGTTTACTAGCATAGATATGGCATGTGCAGTTTTCAATGTGGTCGGTGCAGTGTTGATAGTTTACTAGCATAGATATGGCATGTGCAGTTTTCAATGTGGTCGGTGCAGTGTTGATAGTTTACTAGCATAGATATGGCATGTGCAGTTTTCAATGTGGTCGGTGCAGTGTCGATAGTTTACTAGCATAGATATGGCATGTGCAGTTTTCAATGTGGTCGGTGCAGTGTCGATAGTTTACTAGCATAGATATGGCATGTGCAGTTTTCAATGTGGTCGGTGCAGTGTCGATAGTTTACTAGCATAGATATGGCATGTGCAGTTTTCAATGTGGTCGGTGCAGTGTCGATAGTTTACTAGCATAGATATGGCATGTGCAGTTTTCAATGTGGTCGGTGCAGTGTCGATAGTTTACTAGCATAGATATGGCATGTGCAGTTTTCAATGTGGTCGGTGCAGTGTCGATAGTTTACTAGCATAGATATGGCATGTGCAGTTTTCAATGTGGTCGGTGCAGTGTCGATAGTTTACTAGCATAGATATGGCATGTGCAGTTTTCAATGTGGTCGGTGCAGTGTCGATAGTTTACTAGCATAGATATGGCATGTGCAGTTTTCAATGTGGTCGGTGCAGTGTCGATAGTTTTCTAGCATTGATATGGCATGTGCAGTTTTCAATGTGGTCGGTGCAGTGTCGATAGTTTACTAGCATAGATATGGCATGTG
This sequence comes from Thymallus thymallus, assembly GCA_023634145.1. Classification (NCBI taxonomy): domain Eukaryota; kingdom Metazoa; phylum Chordata; class Actinopteri; order Salmoniformes; family Salmonidae; genus Thymallus; species Thymallus thymallus. Next base: position 5,981,665 of record CM042410.1, read on the forward strand.
CAGTTTTCAATGTGGTCGGTGCAGTGTCGATAGTTTACTAGCATAGATATGGCATGTGCAGTTTTCAATGTGGTCGGTGCAGTGTTGATAGTTTACTAGCATAGATATGGCATGTGCAGTTTTCAATGTGGTCGGTGCAGTGTTGATAGTTTACTAGCATAGATATGGCATGTGCAGTTTTCAATGTGGTCGGTGCAGTGTCGATAGTTTTCTAGCATTGATATCGCTTGAAGGGACCACTGGTGCGTATATTATATAAGCTAATTGATATAACTAACATTTCATTCATTGTTTAATCAGTAAAAACGTTGGGATATTTTACAGTAACGAACCCTGTTTGTAATTGGCAACGCAAACACACATGTGCACAAACATGAGGACAAACACATAAAAACATATACACACACACACACACACACATATTTGTTGTTGCAAGTGACTCAACTCAAAAGTATCGAACCAGATAGCTTCATAGAGCTCTGCCATTTGTGACGCAACCCAGGTACTTAGACTGAGTTACAATCTGTAAATACATCATTCATTATGCAGCATGAGTTTTATGGAGTGTGTTTGAGTAAACTATCCCTATAACACTGTGCAACCAAACATGACTTAATGGGCAGTAAATCAAACTGAGACAAAAGAAATACTGTACAGACGGCGCATGTACGCCAAATCTAATGTTTACTTAGGGGGAGTTGGGTTGAGCAAAAACTATATTTCCAATTCATACATTTGTATTAATACATTAACATGAAAGGAGAACTATAAGACCCAACGAATTTGTAATGTTATTATACAATACAGAAATAATATGCAGTATATGCAAATAGTTCATGGTTGAGAGGCCTATCCTGACTGACCTACAACAGACCTAGAGATGTGAAGTCTAAAACACAAGCTATATAACTTCCAGAAACGAAATACATACTGTACATTGTGTAATCTACATAATTTAGTTGTACAACTACTGTTTTTGACACTGTTTTCTGTTGATTGTCAAAGTACTTGTATACCACTGACCCTCTAGTATTAACATTTCGCCATTAAGGACATCATGTGAATTGTTAACTGTGGCCTTAGGCTGTCTGCCACTGCATCACAAAACTGTAGAAACTGCATCATAATGAACTTGACCTACACAAATATGTTGAAAGAAAGAGTAGCTAGTCACATAAACTATATTATACAAGCACCCCTTCAGTTACAACATGGGGTCCTGTATGACTCAGTTGGTTGAGCATGGTGCTTGTAATGCCAGGGTTGCGGGTGTGATTCCCATGGTCCACCAGTATGAAAATAAATCTATTTATTTATTATGCACTCACTACTGTAAAATGCTCTTCGACTAAAATGTTCAAATGGAAAGTTCTGGAGCCAATCGTGTGAAAATCACAACGTATGTTTTCTGCAGCCAGATTACCTGCGATACAAGTCAGTATTCAATGTCTATCGATGTTGGGAGCTGAGATGGAAAGCAGCCACTAGGGCACATGGCTCATTTGGTAGAGCATGGGTCTTGGAAAGCCAGGGTTGAGGGTTTGATTCCCAGGGGGGACTAAAGCAAAGAGTGTCTGCTAAATGACTAAACAGTGAGAGCTGTTACCTTCACGTAGGTTCTGGTGTATTGTGGACAGGGATGGCAGATGGGATAAGCATCTGCCTCTGATTCATTCCAAATGTTGCAAGTTTGAATCCAGAGATAGAAAGTTGTTTTTCAGATTTGTTTCAAACCTTAACACTTAACTTAACAAATCAGAGTTAATGCATAACCTTAAACACTCAACTTTGAAATTTGACGTTTGAGAAACATGGATGAATGTTTAACTCTGAAGTGAGACTGTGAGAGCTAGTTGGTTGTCTGTATGTCTGTCTTCAGCGTTTTTCCATGTGTATTATGCTGTTGTTGTGTTATGTGTGAATTTGTCTGAAGGTGAATACACATTGAAATGCAAGCAAGTTTGTTTTCTGTCCAACACCTTCACTTTAACTTCAAACTACTTTCGCTGTTAATGGAAAACTGCTGTGTTTATGGGAAAACACTGTGAATAATAACATTCATAATGTAGCAGTTGAGAGATATTACAATGACTCTGTAACAGTACGTGGGGATGCATTTCAAATAATTTTGTACCAAATTGAATAAGTATGGCTGACACCTTGAGAACTCCACTGATTGGTTCTCTTCCTCTTATTGTTAACGTTTCCTGTGTTGGCACAGAGCAAAAATAATTACAAAATAGATTCTCCGGGCCAGTTGTTGGACAGGAGACCTGAAGGGCATCACAACACCACTGACCAGTCAGCATGAGGAGGACATGAGACCTGGAGGGCATCACAACACCACTGACCAGTCAGCATGAGGAGGACATGAGACCTGGAGGGCATCACAACACCACTGACCAGTCAGCATGAGGAGGACATGAGACCTGGAGGGCACCACAACACCACTGACCAGTCAGCATGAGGAGGACATGAGACCTGGAGGGCACCACAACACCACTGACCAGTCAGCATGAGGAGGACATGAGACCTGGAGGGCACCACAACACCACTGACCAGTCAGCATGAGGAGGACATGAGACCTGGTGGGCACCACAACACCACTGACCAGTCAGCATGAGGAGGACATGAGACCTGGAGGGCACCACAACACCACTGACCAGTCAGCATGAGGAGGACATGAGACCTGGAGGGCACCACAACACCACTGACCAGTCAGCATGAGGAGGACATGAGACCTGGAGGGCACCACAACACCACTGACCAGTCAGCATGAGGAGGACATGAGACCTGGAGGGCACCAACTCTGCTTCCCTGTCGTTTCCCTGAGCAAACTGCTAAGGAGCTGTAAAATGTATGTAACATCTCTTATCACGCTACCTTCCAGTAAACATTCCACGTTTACACTTCAAAGAGTAACAAAGAAAGCTAATTTAAAGACAATCCCTGTCAGTATACACCACAACTTTCTTACACATAATTAGGTAAAGGTAACTGCCATCCAAACTAACTGTAATACTGGCCATCCAAACTAACTGTAATACTGGCCATCCAAACTAACAGTAATACTGGCCATCCAAACTAACTGTAATACTGGCCATCCAAACTAACAGTAATACTGGCCATCCAAACTAACTGTAATACTGGCCATCCAAACTAACTGTAATACTGGCCATCCAAACTAACTGTAATACTGGCCATCCAAACTAACTGTAATACTGGCCATCCAAACTAACAGTAATACTGGCCATCCAAACTAACTGTAATACTGGCCATCCAAACTAACTGTAATACTGGCCATCCAAACTAACAGTAATACTGGCCATCCAAACTAACTGTAATACTGGCCATCCAAACTAACTGTAATACTGGCCATCCAAACTAACTGTAATACTGGCCATCCAAACTAACTGTAATACTGGCCATCCAAACTAACAGTAATACTGGCCATCCAAACTAACTGTAATACTGGCCATCCAAACTAACTGTAATACTGGCCATCCAAACTAACTGTAATACTGGCCATCCAAACTAACTGTAATACTGACCAACCAAACTAACTGTAATACTGACCAACCAAACTAACTGTAATACTGACCAACCAAACTAACTGTAATGCTGACCATCCAAACTAACTGTAATAATGACCATCCAAACTAACTGTAATACTGACCAACCAAACTAACTGTAATACTGACCAACCAAACTAACTATAATACTGACCAACCAAACTAACTGTAATACTGGCCATCCAAACTAACTGTAATACTGACCAACCAAACTAACTGTAATACTGGCCATTCAAACTAACTGTAATACTGACCAACCAAACTAACTGTAATACTGACCAACCAAACTAACTATAATACTGACCAACCAATCTAACTGTAATACTGGCCATCCAAACTAACTGTAATACTGACCAACCAAACTAACTGTAATACTGGCCATCCAAACTAACTGTAAAAACTAACTGTAATACTGGCCATCCAAACTAACTGTAATACTGACCAACCAGACTAACTGTAATACTGACCAACCAAACTAACTGTAATACTGACCAACCAAACTAACTGTAATACTGACCAACCAAACTAACTGTAATACTGGCCATCCAAAGTAACAGTAATACTGGCAATCCAAACTAACTGTAATACTGACCAACCAAACTAACTGTAATACTGACCAACCAAACTAACTATAATACTGACCAACCAAACTAACTGTAATACTGGCCATCCAAACTAACTGTAATACTGACCAACCAAACTAACTGTAATACTGACCAACCAAACTAACTGTAATACTGACCAACCAAACTAACTGTAATACTGGCCATCCAAACTAACTGTAATACTGACCATCCAAACTAACTGTAATACTCACCAACCAAACTAACTGTAATTCTGACCAACCAAACTAACTATAATACTGACCAACCAAACTAACTGTAATACTGGCCATCCAAACTAACTGTAATACTGACCAACCAAACTAACTGTAATACTGGCCATCCAAACTAACTGTACTACTGACCAACCAAACGAACTGTAATACTGGCCATCCAAACTAACTGTAATACTGACCAACCAAACTAACTGTAATACTGACCAACCAAACTAACTGTAATACTGACCAACCAAAGTAACTGTAATACTGACCAACCAAACTAACTGTAATACTGACCAACCAAACTAACTGTAATACTCACCAACCAAACTAACTGTAATACTGACAAACCAAACTAACTGTAATACTGACCAACCAAACTAACTATAATACTGACCAACCAAACTAACTGTAATACTGACCAACCAAACTAACTGTAATACTGACCAACCAAACTAACTGTAATACTGACCAACCAAACTAACTATAATACTGGCCAAACAAAGTAACAGTAATACTGGCCATCCAAGCTAACTGTAATACTGACCATCCAAACTAACTGTAATACTGGCCATCCAAAGTAACAGTAATACTGGCCATCCAAACTAACTGCAATACTGGCCATCCAAACTAACTGTAATACTGGCCATCCAAGCTAACTGTAATACTGGCCATCCAAGCTAACTGTAATACTGGCCATCCAAACTAACTATAATACTGACCAACCAAACTAACTGTAATACTGACCAACCAAACTAACTGTAATACTCACCAACCAAACTAACTGTAATACTGACAAACCAAACTAACTGTAATACTGACCAACCAAACTAACTATAATACTGACCAACCAAACTAACTGTAATACTGACCAACCAAACTAACTGTAATACTGACCAACCAAACTAACTGTAATACTGACCAACCAAACTAACTATAATACTGGCCAAACAAAGTAACAGTAATACTGGCCATACAAGCTAACTGTAATACTGGCCATCCAAACTAACTGTAATACTGGCCATCCAAAGTAACAGTAATACTGGCCATCCAAACTAACTGCAATACTGGCCATCCAAACTAACTGTAATACTGTCCATCCAAGCTAACTGTAATACTGGCCATCCAAACTAACAGTAATACTGGCCATCCAAACTAACTGTAATACTGGCCATCCAAAGTAACTGTAATACTGGCCATCCAAACTAACTGTAATACTGGCCATCCAAACTAACTGTAATTCTGGCCATCCAAACTAACAGTAATACTGGCCATCCAAACTAACTGTGATATTGGCCATCCAAACTAACAGTAATTCTGGCCATCCAAACTAACAGTAATACTGGCCATCCAAACTAGCTGTAATATTGGCCATCCAAACTAACAGTAATTCTGGCCATCCAAACTAACAGTAATACTGGCCATCCAAACTAACTGTGATATTGGCCATCCAAACTAACTGTGATATTGGCCATCCAAACTAACAGTAATTCTGGCCATCTAAACTAACAGTAATACTGGCCATCCAAACTAGCTGTGATATTGGCCATCCAAACTAACAGTAATTCTGGCCATCCAAACTAACAGTAATACTGGCCATCCAAACTAACTGTGATATTGGCCATCCAAACTAGCTGTGATATTGGCCATCCAAACTAACAGTAATTCTGGCCATCCAAACTAACAGTAATACTGGCCATCCAAACTAACAGTAATTCTGGCCATCCAAACTAACAGTAATACTGGCCATCCAAACTAACAGTAATACTGGCCATCGAAACTAACAGTAATACTGGCCATCCAAACTAACAGTAATACTGGCCATTCAAACTAACAGTAATACGGGCCATCCAAACTAACAGTAATATGACAAACTGTTGAAGGATGCCATTGATAGAACAATAGGGAGGTGGGGAATGGACGGTAATATTGGCCATCAAAGTAAAATAACATTAAAAATCCAGAAAAACAATCACATCACATTCGGCACCTGCCACCTTCAATGTCCTAATAACACCTGATGCACGATACTGCTACATATCTAATAATACTATTACGTATCTAATGTGGAATTAGTTTTGTTATACTGCCTCCACTTTCTATTGCATCCATAAATCTAACCAGGACACAGTGTTGATGTGTGTGTGTGTGTGTGTGTGTGCGTGTGTGTGTGTGTGTGTGTGTGTGTGTGTGTGTGTGTGTGCGTGCGTGCGTGCGTGTGTGTGTGCGCGCGCGTGCGCGTGCGCGTGTGTGTGTGTGTGAAAATGTATGGTAGACCTCATTAATGGGAAGTCTATAATGAATGGAACCCAATTCAGTCTATTACAGGGTACGGGTCTACAGAACTCACAGACTGTGTGTCACAACATCTCCTCTATTACAACATCTCATCTATTACAACATCTCATCTATTACAACATCTCCTCTATTACAACATATCCTCTATTACAACATCTCCTCTATTACAGCATCTCCTCTATTACAACATATCCTCTATTACAACATATCCTCTATTACAACATCTCCTCTATTACAACATATCCTCTATTACAACATCTCCTCTATTACAACATATCCTCTATTACAACATCTCCTCTATTACAACATATCCTCTATTACAACATATCCTCTATTACAACATCTCCTCTATTACAACATATCCTCTATTACAACATCTCCTTTGTGAATCCTTTCAATGCTCAATAAAACAGCAGCATGAAAACTGTCAACTTCACAGAACCACAAAGTGAATCTGTGTCACAAATTGCACCCTTTTCTCCTATGGTCCTTGGTGAAAAGTAGGGTACTAAATTGGGAATAGGGTGCTATTTGGGACACACCCAGATAGACAGAATGAGTGGGTTTTTATTTGAGGCTACAAAAGAGGAAGTGGGAGGAGCTTTCATGTTCTTTCTCAAGGCCTTAATGAAACCTGACTGTATCATTAACTGTTAGGCTGATATAAATGTAGAGGCTTGGGGTTGATTGATGATTTGAAGAGGGCCTTGTGAAGCCCGCAGTGTGATAAGACTAGCTGGTGTGATTACACTGGAAGTGCTAGGCTGCAGAACACTGCAGAAGGAAAAGTACACCGTGTGTGTGTGTACGTTGAAGATGGAAGCCCTCCCCCTCCGTTTCACACGATCCTGCGAGCCACATCGAGTAGGAGTGGTGTTCCAATTTGACTTTGAACGAGGGGTAGAGCCTTTTTTAGCCTTCTAGTTATATAGTATCCAGCTGCAGCACCGGAGCTGAGCCGCTACCACTAAAACCCACCTGTCACTAAAACCCACTCACTAAAACCCGCCTGTCACTAAAACCTGTCTGTCACTTAAAACCTGCCTGTCACTAAATCCCGCAGGTCACTGAAACCTGCCTGCCACTAAATCCCGCAGGTCACTGAAACCTGCCTGCCACTAAATCCCGCAGGTCACTGAAACCTGTCTGCCACTAAACATATTATTATGTACATAAATCCGTGACACCCAATTTAGTATGATATGTTACGTTATGTTACATTACATTAGGCTACCAATGGAATAGAGTTTGTACAATCCAACAAAGATTGTGTGACGCACAGTATCCTACGTCTAGATTGCACCAGTCTGCTTTGGCCAAATTACATTTATGACCTTTCATTTAGTATGATATGTGACATTACTTTAAGTAGCATTACATTACATAGCATCCTGTTTCCATTGATCATCCTTTTGATGTTTCTACAACTTGATTTGAATCTACCTGTGGTAAATTAAAAAACCAAGCCATGTGGTCGAAGGAATTGTCCATAGTGTCGAGGCAGAGGTCTAGGGAAGGGTACCAAAAATAGTCTGCAGCATTGAAGGTCCCCAAGAACACGTTGGTCTCCATCATTCTTACCTGGAAGAAGTTTGGAGCCACCAAGAATCTTCCTACAGCTGGCCGCCCAGCCAAACTGAGCAATCGGGGTAGAAGGGCATTCGTCAGAGAGATGACCAAGAACCCGATGGTCACTCTGACAGAGCTCTAGAGTTCCTCTGTGGAGATGTTAGAACCTTCCAGAAGGACAACCATCTCTGCACACCAATCAGGCCTTTATGGTAGAGTGGCCAGACAGAAGCCCTGTCTCAGTAAAAGGCACATGACAGCCAGCTTGGAATTTGCCAAAAGGCACCTAAAGACTCTCAGATCATGAGAAA